>CM066591.1:1787500-2235000 GCA_033816785.1 Picus viridis | reverse complement strand
AGAGGGTAAAATGTCTAATGCTTTGCAAGCATGGACTCACTGAGCTTCTTGTTTGTTTCTGTTAGATCCATTTTCCCTACAGGAAGGGCGTAAGGAATAAAATGGGACCTTGAGGTGCTGGCAAAATGAGTCCAAGAAATCACACATTTCAGTTAATAAGCAGAACAGGATCTGCACATTTGCATACTCACACTGCCTCTACACAACCACGTTTGTAGTACATGTTGTACGTACATGTTGTATGCTGTACAGACTGTTACAGCCAAGCTATAGGCAGCAGTTTCTATATTAATTCTCCTTTGGTATGGGTAGATACATAGACATAGAGAAGGGGAATTCATTTGCTTTCTTCCCCTCCCCCCAGAGCTTTATGGAAATGGACACAAGAAGGCACCATCTCCAGTGGCAGTTGCTACTGGACCCCTGCAGATGGTTTATGTGGTTAGATTAAGCTATACATCCAGTCCACAAAGTCTAGTTTTAAGGCAATGAAACTAATACAGCGTTCAAAGATGAAGGCAATAGCATTCTGGACTAGTACACATCCTTTTTCCTTAATATATTTCAGAACATAAAATACATCTGTGAATTGACTTACAGTATTTTGACACAAATTTGGGATAAAATTAATAACATCTGCAGGGAAAAACCACACTGAACTCTAATCCAGACAAAAATGAGTTTATTTCCTTTTCTTTGCTCATCCTGGTATCATTCTGAGCTTTCTGAAAGAATGGTGTGGATGGTGCCCTGTGCTTTGTCCTTTCACTTGGCAGTGTGTTTCTAACCTCTATTTGCTTATCTGCATTCTTTTCCTCAAGGCTCTGCGGGGAGCCGCTGGAAGACAGTATCAGTGCATCCTTCCCCAGGCTGCACAGCCAGACTGTGATTTGGAGCAACTCCTCCCTCACCATCAGCTTCAAATCACTTGTTCTATTTCTCTCCTTCCTGTGATCTCCTCTGCTTTTGTTTAGGATCTCTTGCACGACTCTTCTGGAAAACAAAATCATCCGGTCTTATCCCCTCCCTGCTCGAGAAGCGAAATGGAATAAATCCCAGCAAACCTGCTGCCATTATTCACACATTTATATCCCTACTAAATGCCACCTAATAAATTTTGCATAATGAAAAATTAAGGTTGGCAAGGGAGGGAAGAGGAATTTTTTTTTTTTTTTTTTTTTTTTTTTTTTTTTTTTTTAGAATTGCCATGTAACCAACCCAGCTGCTGGGGAGGGATGGTGGAATAGAAAGAGGTGAAGACAAACTGCTGCTTCCCTTGAATTTATTGGAAAAGTAAGAGCTAAGTCAATTCAAGCAATTATTAGGCATCCATGACAGCAGTGGCAAGAACAGCTCTTCATATTTACCAGGTTAAAGCAAGGAGAATAAATATATTACCAGAGTGGAAAGAAGAAAAGAAAAAAAAAAAAGGGGGGGGGGACGAAGGGGGAAAAAAATTAGCATCATGTGCTTAGGTTTTGTATTGAGTTATTGCTACACCTCGGGGCAGGGGAAACAAAACTAAACAACAAACAAACAAGCAATACCCAAAACCAGATTAAAAGAGAGTGGCAGATTGGAAAGGGGAACAAACTACAGGGACAGGGAGCCACCAGCATGTGGAGACGCGAAATTGACCAGGAAACTACAAATCAAGTGTTGAAGACAGACAAAAATCAAACAATGGCAGAGCAAAATATTAGCATGAAAGAGCCAGTCAGTCCCTGAAAACAAGACATTTTCTCCAGGGCCTTCGCCCATCTTTGAAACCTCATGGCCAGAGCCTCCATGTAGTGCTGCAAACCACCACCATCCCAGCCTGCAGGAGAACCCACGGGAAGGACCCCTCCCTTCCTGCCTGCACACGGAGCTTGCATCATTTGCTACAAACTGTCCTTTAGGTGACATTGAAACACACGCTTGGTACACTTGCAGCCATTTGTTGTTTTAAAATGTCACTGCACACAGGCGTCTGCAGTTACAAACTCTGACAAGCAGCGTTACGGCAGAACCGGACGGGCTCCTCTGAAGCTGCAAACATCCAATCTCATTTGGGGGACAGGAGATGCCCAGCAGTTCCCCAAAATGTCACATGCCACCCCCTTCCTCTCACATCTGCTCTGATGATGCACCCAGGACCCTCCATGCTCATGATACATTTTCAGCTCCAAATCTTGAGCTGCATTCCTTGATGGCTAAAGAGAGAAGTGCACCTCAACCACAGGTTTCAAAGACACACCGTGGCTTAAGGAAACCAACCAACGTGCACCCGAAAGGGCCCCACCATTCCTAAAGCAATTACAATAAAAATCACTGCATTTAGCAGCAGCAGAAGTGCTACGAGCCAGGCAACACCAGCAAGGAGCTCTCTTTATTCAGCGTGGTCCCTCATTATGGATCACTCTGAGAAATCCTGCTGTTTTCTCTGTTTGCAAGGAAGCCTCAAGCCTTTTCTCAGCAGCTGTCACTTGGTTCGCAAAAAAAAAAAGGCCTCTCAGCACCATGGCGATTAAATACCATTATAACTTTCCTCCTTCTGCATACTACAGTAGGCAATCAATATGGGCTTACATTTTATGAGACAAGGAGTTAACTTGTTCAATTACGGTGCAGACAGCTCTATTCTTTTGTAACAAGTAATCTGGGTAGGGAAATCGATACTGACAGGCCCGATGCACGCCAGCTAATTTCATATTATCCTCAGCCAATCAGGTACCTGCGAATAATAGAGTTGTTGTTACAGTTCATTATGGGGAGGTGGGATCAATATCGGTACAATAAGAGGATTGGCAATGCATCTGCTGCATAAGTAACCCTGAAGGGAAAGAAGGTCCCACCAGCGCAGCCGGCACGCTCGCATTTACATAGCCGGGGAAAACAAAAGTGTCAGAGAGGTCCCTGCTCCCTGACCTGCAATTAAAGATGAAAATACCCCAGAATTGGAGCAGGATAAACAAACATCCCTCGCCTACTGCCAGGCTAAAACAGAGAGGGGGCAAAGTTGAAGAAAATGTTAATAGCAGATGAAAAGACATGCATATGCTTCGTAAAACGAGATAACGCGTGCACGGCTAAATGAACCAGAAACAATCTATTATTTTTTGAAGCACTACATTAATATACAATGTGTGTTTGACAAAATCCAAGGCAGAAGGGAGAAAACAGGCAGGCAAATTCGGATGAAGATTATATATATTTCATACAGGCGGTATTTCACGGAGCATGTTTTCTTTGATGATGCAAAGCCCTGCCTATGTTAACATTTATTATGCAGCGTGTATGAACGGGGCACAAGAAAAATGAGAGATCCTGGTATTCAAATCAGGGCTTAGAGGGAAGTCTGTGGTGTGTGTTTAAAACAGCTTGAGAAGTAACAGTGTACTTATTACTTAGTTGGTTTAAGAAATATAAGTGCAATTAAAACATTTTAAAAGTTAATTAAATGTTTACAATAGCAGAAGTGCTTCTTTGAAAGAGATCGGTTGCCTTAGAGAGGGGAAAAACACCCAACCAAACAAAAAAACCCCAACAAAACAGTTTTACCTGTCCTCACTCAGAATAGATACCAGAAATATCCTGGAAGAGAACACTTACAACTAACATTTTCACAAAACCTACTTTTCCCCCCCCCCACAGCAGCTACCTACTCGGAGACTCTGCTTTCAGAGGCAGGGAAAACTTGCATTCTTCACTGACTTAGAGTGGAGCTACAGCTGTTCATTAAACCCTATCCTTAAATCAATGGCAAAAATTTGCTTGGCTTCCCTGGGACAGAAAACCACCAGAGCTGCCCAAAACCACATCAACTTGGGACATGCTTTTGGAAGCACAACCTTAATCACAGTGTAAAATAACACACACCACCGTGCACAGGTATTTGCTTTCTACGTTCAAAAGTACACTCTGAAGATAAGATACAAAGGCTGAAGTGTTAAAATGGGATGCAAAACTAGAGAGCATCTAGAACATGCAGGCCTGGAAAAAAAAAAAAAAAACCAAACAAAGAAACAATGCCACAAAAAAAGAAAAATATCTGTTCCAAGGCCTTTCACCTCTACACTAACTGCTCTGTACCTGGATTTTCCCCAATCTGTTCATAAGAACAGTCCTCTGAGCAGGGCAGAGTGCTGCCTCTCCAAGGTAAGCCTCTTCAAAGTTCACCAGATGCTACACTGTCATCAGCTGAGGACTTAAACTCAATCTTTTATCTTAAACCAATCCACTTTGTGCATTTTGATCCTCCTGTGTCCTTTCCATCTCAAGATATTCTATGATTTTCTTCTTTAAAATTCTCTTCTCCTCACTGTCAAATAGCACTATGAGCATGGAAGACAAATTCACTCCAAATTTTAGAAACACTGAGTACAAGGTACTCTGATTTTCAGATGGACTTAGGTACTATGTAGATGTGAATGTTCATCAATTGCAAACTTAAACTTCGAGGAAGAGTATCTCCATTTAAAAACCAACACAAGCTGGATTTAAGACTATCTGTATCCATCTTTTCTTGTATATCTTGGTCATGAAGCCTTGGAATTCTGCAGCAGAATTAATGTATAACATTGGATGGACACTTCAGATCATCTCACATATTCTAGCAGAATTTCCTGTGAGTTTCCTGCAAGCCTCCTATGTGATCTCCTGTTCCAGAGGAAACTGAAAGAGGCTCATTCTAGTCAAAAGTGACACAGATGGCTTGGAAATCACAGCGTATCTTGGTTTGGTGGAGGTACATCTTTATAAAGATTTGAGTGTGGCAATCTGCATGGCCTCAGGAAATCAAAGCTGAAGCCTGCCTTTGTGTCTCAAGTGTAAATAAATTCAGTGGTTTTGACAACCTCTACTGGACACTTCTCCACATAAAACCCAAAGAAATCATTTGGTATATTTCAACCTGACCATCCATTTTTACTCCCGAAAGGCTCACAGGCAGGGATATTTGCACACCAGGATTAGACTTTTTGGGCAGAGCAGCCCATGCAATCCTTGTTTGGTGCTCTAGTACACTTCTGACAGCCAAAATGCCCACCAGCTCAATCCCTCCCCTCTGCTTTCACTCCCTCCAAAATTCTGCATGGGATACAAAAGTGCTGTCAGCATTAACGGTCCTTTTGAACCAGCCTTAAAAGAATGAGGTTTTCTGAACTCTGCAGTTCTTTCTAACACATGGTAGCCCTTGGAATAGATTATTGGTAGACTAATTTCATTCATTATTTATCCTGGACATTTTTGAAGTCCATTGATTTTTTTTCCATCAAAAGGTAAAACAAGCCACAACTGGGGAGAGGGGCAGGCACCTGTCTACATGCTGGATTCTCACTGCAAACTCCTAACTCTTCATAGCTTAACTTATACAATAAACACTGAGTACAAGAGAGATTTTATGCATCTGTCACGGGTCAAAGCCATCAAAAATGGAGTTGGGAGGAGTCTCACTGCTAACAGAAGTGATACTACTTATGTTAGAGAAACCAACTGCTTTGTCTCTGCGATGGGCGCAAAGCAGCTGCCACCAGACCTTAGGGCAAAATAGCCTGGTCTAAAAGATGCCTTGGAAGTGTATCCTCAACTGCGCCACACCTCCATCCACTGCTGACATCAAACAATCAGTATTTTATTTACCTAACACCTTAAAATATTGCACAGAATATGAAGAAATATGCATGAAAGCACACCCATATTTTTTCAGTTTACATGGAAAACTAGCACAGAGGTTGCCAAAACCAAGAAAGGCCTCACAAACACTCTAAAACCTCAGCTGTCTCGCAAGTTAAGCAAGGTACACACATAGCAGAGAACACAGAAGACCGATCAGCAGATTCATATCTATCCTCATGTACTCTGGAGTAAAAGTAAATCAATGTATATTAGCCAGGAGCTACCAGCAGCAGACGGACTTCCAGAGTCTCTCCAGGTGCACTAGCAGGGCGTAAGTAAAAAATATGTGCACTTCTCAGGAAGGGATAAATGGTTCTAACTCGTCCTCAGAGAGTCCTGCTATGTATCAACACTACTGTTCTCCTTACAGATGCTCATTTCTTACAGTTGAGTGTCATAAATACAGGCTAACTTTTATATCACAGCTCCCAGGTGAGCATCCTTTTAAATTGTGAATCATTAGAGCTCATCAAAATCTAGTTAGATTAATAGAAACAAAACCTTATTTCACCCTTCAAATCCTTAAAGCCCATGGATCTGCAGTACCATAAACATGCTCCCCCACCCTGTCATGCTCTGTATGTCTGCACCGGCAAAATCACCTCATCTGTTTTTTAAAAAGGGTTGAAGCCTCACATCCAAATGGGCAGTAACCAGCAGGACTGAGTTCAATTAGAACAGCTCATCTCTTTGAGAGCAAAACAAGGCAGTGTTGGAGAACAAAATTCATCTCCCGTAACACGTTGTGTAGCCGGCCAAAATCCCGCACCATGGAGGAGAACGCAAGCGCTCAGCACACCGACGTCTCAGACGAGCTCATTTAGCAACCACACCTGGCGACAAGCCTTTGTGGATTCTGCTTATCCCTTGGTAAAATAAAGCTAATTACCCTCCTTTCATTTAAATCTCCTAAAATTCAGCTCCCAATGAAGACACCTGCTGTGATTCTTGCAACCAAAGCAATAATTGATGCATTTGTATAATGATGTGCCATATAAAGCATTCTAGTGAAGTAATAGCTTCACACCTCCAGCTATGGGTACTGTGTGTAAGTATTTCTAACAGGCAACTATTCCATTTAACAGCTACTAAATCCTTGGATATATTTATTAAAAGGCACCACGCAATCCATATTTAATTACTGCATAAAAGAAACAGAAGTAGTAGTGGAGGAAGAGTTAAATACTGTACTAAAAGGAAGAAGCTACAACTAATCACAATTAAGAGGAAGTCCCAGGCTATTTAAATGCTACAATCCAATTATATCAGGTAAAATGAATTACTCCTTTAATGCTGACTTTATATGAAGATACCTTCTTATTGCTCTCATTAATAATCATCAGACATCATTTTAGCCCATATTGGCTGCAATAACATTTCTATTAGCATCATGGTGTAGCAGGGCTGACAATTAAAATAAAAAATAAATCAAACTCAGAACTGAATAAATGTAATTACAGTTCAGAAAAGAGCTTTTATGACTATTTGATTAGTCAACTGAACAGTACTTACCTTTTAAATCTTAAACTTCAGTTAAATGAAACTCTAGACTACTTATTACAGGGGGGGAAAATCCCATACAAAAAACACACCAAAAAAACCAACCCACCACCACCCCCCCAGAAAACCCAAACAACCCTAAGACACAGGCAGCAGATGTTTTCAGGAGTTATTTAGCTACCTCAGAACCAATGAGAGGCATCAAATAAAATGGACTTAATAGGGAGGGCATTTAATAAAACCAAACCAACCAACCAACAAAACCTTCTGCAGAAGATATAAGTGAGCAGGCTCGCTTGATTGTCTGTCCCTAGGCTCTCTGCACCTTTTCATGCCTGGAAACCTTACCACGGAAAACCAGACAGTTATAGCATAAGACAAAGGCATGCACTATTACCAACACTGCCACAGCCCAGCCCATAAGCAGCAATGGAAGCAGGAGACTTCCCTAGACTCAGAAGATTTTCATGGGATATAAACAGAGTCTCAGAAACTTAGCCAGCAGTTGTTGTAGAGAGCGATGAGCTAGTTCACAACACCTTCTATGTAAAAAACAAACAGCACCTTGGATTTGGCTGCCCCGAAAAGGTGAGACTTCTTTATGGGCAAAGAGCAAATAATTGTGGCAGCTTACCCATGCCAGCTATGGAACACTGCCAGCCCCAGGCAGCTCAAAGGGATCTGTGAATGTTTGGAAGCTTATAAAACAAATACTTGATCAACTATGCATCACTATCAAATTTTCTCCAGGAGCATGCTGAATTTTTACTTCCAGCCTTGAATGTTTGATGCTGAGAAGTTGCGAGTAACTCATTTACACAACAAAACATGCAGAACTATTCTTCGCCCTCCCTCTTTTTTTCCCTAAAGGGAGGGAAAGGTATTTTGATAAGAGTTCTCATACAGTCAAGTTTTTCATCCTACACTGAGAAATCCTATTTTAAAATCCTTCAAGAGCTTAAACTAGGAATCTAGTCCCCATGGCTGCAGAAGAGCATTGCAACAACTACATTCTTTTATCCTCACCTTTTATAGCAAGACACTTTCACTAAGATCACATTTGAAAGTAAAGTTCCATTCTCCCTCAGGGATAAAAACAACACTAACTTCAGCTATAGAAACACTTACAGCTGGTTTTTCTTCCCCCCTGAAAAGTTACCAGCAACAAAAAATAATCCAAAACCCAACCACAGAAGTTTTCCTGCATTCTCAGGAAACAAAAGTGCAATTTGGTACAAGCAGATGTTCTAAAAATGCCAGGAAAAAAAATACCATCAATAGATAGGATATTTTTGAGAAAAGTGATTATGAGGGCATATTGTCCCCCAGCTCTCACAGATCCTTCAATGAAACCCCCTTTCTACAGCTCTAGCAGCCCTCCTGTCACGAGTCCCAGCAACAAGAGGTACTCACCTGTCATACAAGTTATTAATCAAATCAAAAGAAAGCACTTTTATAGTGCAACTCAAGGAGAAGCATCTGTGCTGCCAAAGGATGACAGGTGTATCTAACCTGAAAATGCTGGATGCACATCAGTGTCTGAGTAGGATTTCCTTCACATTCAGATGTTTTTAGAGTCAGGCTTTGAAGCCACACTTCTACCTTGCATCCACCACTGTAGGTGAGTGGCTGTTTGGATATCACCACAGAAACGGTATTTTAGCCACCACTCAGTGGATAAGAGTACATTAACACAGTTACACAGCTTGGCCTTGGGTAGACCTACTATTTGGGGAGCAAATTTAAGACATGTATCCAACTACTATCTACTATCCAACACACTTGTTACAGGTGCTCTGCCCCAGAATCACACAATATATGACCTACAGCAAAACTCTATATTGAGAATGGTGTTTTAATACACTAGCCCTTCCTGTGACAGACAGGGAAGTCTAAGAGGGTGAATGTAAGAGCACAGAAATGCCACCACATCCTCCGCAGCCCAGGTCCACAGCAATGACAACATGTGAAACTGCTCTGTAATCTCACAGCTCAAGGGCTGCTTTCTGCTCTTTGTCTCCACAAGCTTAGCAATTTCTGTAGCTCAGTCATTTCTCAGTCCACTGATACATAAGTTAAGTGAGAAGACAATGTAGGGTTTAGTTCTGGGGAAAAAAGAAAACATGAAAAAAAATCAGTGGCCTCACCCTTGCTCCAAGTTTGTACCTGGCAGTCACTTAAGTAATCAGAGAAAAACCAGGAAATGATTGCACCCCCAAGCCTTTCAGGTCTAACTTTCGTGTAGTCTTCCTTAGTGTGGAGAACAATTACGGATTTAGGGATTTTCAGATTCCAGTTCTAAGTGAGCTCAACTAAAGCAGCTCAGTTTTAATCTAGACTTGATGTTCCAGGGTGATCAGACACAAATGTGACATGCCAAGAGAGATTTACCAGAGTGAATGGCAACTTTCGCTTCCTTGAGTTCAAGGCACTACAGACAACTTGCATCTCTTCAAAGAAAGAAACAGTCATTCAGCACAACTCCAACCTGTTGGCATAGTGGGATCCTTGCCCACTTTTAGCAGAGTTTGTACTCACAAAGTAGGCTAGATTGCAAGCAAAAACTGTTCCAGCCAATAAAGGAATCTGATTCAATCCAATTGTTTCAGAGGAAAAAAGGAGAACTGTGCTGCAAGCATGGTGCTGTTTAGAGTTTAACACAATTCCTGTCCCAAAAAGTTGCAGAGACAGACCAGACACAGGGAGCTCTGTAAGCTTCAGGGGAGACACTCTCTCTGCAAAGGCAGGACTTCAAAGTTCCTTTCAAGTATCAGATGCTAAATTTTGACTTGATGTCACTCAAGCAAACTGGCTCCCTTTTCCTGCCTCTGTGATCCAAGTGCTTACAAGCCCCTGAATCACCAAACTGTTCCATCAGCTGACGAGGTGGTAACAGTTGAAAGGCCAGGTAGTATCAAATCTGAGTCAGAGATGGAGACAGCCTGGTCCACTCAGGTGGAATTCTACAATCAGCCAGCAGTAGAACTTGTGCTGCTGGCTGCAGGGAGCTTTGTATCAAGTCCAACATAAACATAACACCTTGAGGCTATTTAAAAGCAAAACATCCCTTCTAGGACTGCCTGTCTTTGGCACTGCATTTTGCCACCTTCATTAAAAAAAACCACCAAAAACCAAAACCAAACCAAACACCAAAACCCCACAACTTTATCACTCAAAACCCAATCAGCTCAATATGCAGTTCAGTGAGCCACTCTGTCCCAGATTACAGATCAGAAGTCACTAATTGCCATTTCACAACAGCCCTCTCTCCCTCTCTTCAGGACTGTTGGAAGTTTCAGTTCATGGTAGCTCTAGAATTTCTGACACAGTCTCAATGCTTCCAACTCCAGCGGGACTGCTGTGGAACCACAGTGCTGTCCCCTTACTCCCCTAGGTCCCTGGGAAAATCCCAGGGTGGATCTATTTCTTTTGGTCTGCAACACTCTGTTTCACAGTAGAGCCTTTGGGTTACTTTGTTTGCCGAAAAACTTTCGTTTCTTCTGCAAGCGCCCAAGCCCCCATTAACAGCCCTGACCTCTCTGTAGCACAAATACGAGTTACAAACTTCCAGTATACTACGTTCTGGACTCCTCCTGCATCGATATGAAACATCTCTGGATAATTGGGTTTTTATTCTGCTGCTCTCCAGTGCCTTTTAGTGAAGAAAAAACCAAAACAAAGCAAAACAAACCCAAAAGCAAAACCCCCCCACAAAACCAAACCAAACACAAACCCCCACACCGCCACAGGCTTTAGTTTCGATACAGAGAATTCTTTAAATCCTTGCAATTTCAACTGTTGATTATTTTATAAAGCCACAGAGAGCAGTTTACAAGGAGCCAAATGGGTAATCATTATTCCCCATCAGCAATGAGCTGTGACTTGTGTAAATTGTGTAATAAATTAGCTATTCTGAGATAAATGAATTTACAATAAACAATCATGGACTGAAAAGCTCTACTTCTTGTCTCCAAAGGCACAAGCTCTGGTTAAAATCAGCCACAGGTAGTTAAGTGATTGTAAACTGTAAAAATAAATCAACCTGATATAATTGCTCCAAGGAAAAAATTACCAACATATTTAAAATTTCAGCAGTGCACCTTTTCCCATATCCATTTGGCATTATCTAATTACCTTCACATTTCATTTCCATCAATGATATGACCTGGATTTTCCTTCTATAACTATCAGGGAGGGGGCTGGAGGGTGGAGTGGAGGACCACAGTGATAAATCAACCTCACCATTAGGACTGAAATGGCTCATCGCTGCAGCTCTAAATCCAGGATTTATAAAGATGTCTAGGCCATATAGCACACTTGTGGACACCATAATAAATTCATGAGCACATTGCCAAGGCAAACTACTTCATTATGTGGCAGGCTGCTAGCCATTAATCTAGCAGAGAGAGATTCCTGGGAAACTGAGACTGCTTGGAAATTTATGCAGGCCTAAAGTTACCCATTTCATTATGGATTTAATCTGCTCTTTCTGCCAGAGTGCATGAAAGGTTTTTACAGTTTAGATCAAGTGCTTGTAACTCCCTATTTTATATTATTTCTTCAACAATAACGTCCTAATTTCCCTCTCAAAAACTATTCAAACTCAATGCCTTCATGCTTGCCTTCCTCTAATATTACACTAGATAAAATATTTATACAATCAATTGACAAAGAGCAATTTTTTTCCCCTTAAATGTTCCATTAACATGTAAATTTTCATATGATCTTTATCTCATAGGCAAAATGTGCTTCCAAAGGCCCACCTTCTTCCAGGCAGTTAACCCTTTTGTCGGCTGCAGAGAATCCAGATCAAAACAGATTCAGCGGCCTCATTTCTAAAGCCCCTAAAAGAGGTCCTGTATTTAAATTACTATTCATTGAAAGATGTAGCTCCTAAAGTAATTTGCTTTCCTTTTTTGACGGCTCGTTCTCTCCTCCTCAGACGCATGCACAGACACACAGACATGCATTTCAAGCCCAGCTCCTGTAAGTGACGTTACTGCAAATTACTATTTTCAACAGTACAACAGAGTTTAATAAAAGATCACTAATACTGCAGAGTATTCCAGGTGACACTGTGACTCTGACAGATGGAATTAGATTAATGAGACCAACTTAAAAACTGATTGCCTATTACCACCTCCTGTAAATAAAGGTTTCTAAAGGTTCCAAGCATCCCTGTTAATTTATGGTCGTTGTACTTGTGCTACTAAGTGAGAAACTTGAGCCAAAATGTTTTCAGTGATTTGGATGTTATAATCACACATAATGGGAAGACCAAAACCAGCAGCTGGAATAGTAAATGTGATGGAAAAAAAGATCTCTTAACTATTTCACTTTCTTTCACGTTCTTTTGTCTTTCCTGTTATCTCACCAGAACTCCCATCCATACATTTAGGAGAACACCCCAATACCTCACTCTAAGTGCATCTCAAGGTTAGATTTGCTAGCTGGGGTGGTTCTCATTTAGTGCCTGAAGCTAATTTTGATGCACAAGTGTTTCATGTGAACGCCTCTGAAACTGTAATTGCAAGCACCCTCTGCATCATCCTTCACAGAAGTCCTGATAACTTAGCGTGTAAGCATGCATGGGAGCCATGCTGCTTGATAAATCCACCACCAGCTGAAGGCCAGCCTAGAGCCATGATTTTAGTAACACAACTTCCCCTTTCACATCAGTCTTAATATTAAAAGATGACTATGGAGCAAGAAAACACAAGAGAGCAAGTCATTCCTGTAATGTCTTCCTTTAAATAAAGCTCTTTGGTTTTCCTTTGTCTTAAATAAGACAAGTAGCAGGTTGTCTCATCCACCTCAGTAGGGCAGTTTTTCTCCCCCATCAGAAGCACCTGGGGTACAGGACAATTGACTCTCCAATACTGAACAGGTGTATTTTGCTGCTAACTCTTCACCTACTCTTTCAGATATGCACACTTCACGAATGAAACTTCCATCCACATTGAAGTATTTCTCTGATAAGTTTTAGCATCTTTGGGATAAAGCACTCTGAAGAGAACACTTGTGAGCTACCTATATGAAGAAACCAAACCAAACAAATTAAACAAAATCCCCCAACCAAACAAAAAACCCATACACCACCAAAAACAACAACCACCACCACCAGAAAAAAACCCACAACCCAAACCAATCCCAAAGCCCTTCCTTTGCCTTAGCAGACAGAGTCTGTACTGTGGAAGGCAGCCTGGGTCCAATGTTTATTTTTGTTTTTAAACCTACCAAAGGGAAATTGCCTTTTGTACAACTCATTCTGCTGCCAGAGACAGTACTGAAGCTGGACAGCACGTGACCTTCATAACACAGCGAGAAGATCCATGTGCAGAGAGACAGGGGTTCAGATTCAATAGCTCTTTACATCTCTCTGGCTTGCACAGACATCACAGTCCACCTGAGCTTTGCACGCTTCTGCTGATCTGCATAGTTCTTTTCTCCCAAAATATTACTTCCTTGTCTCAAATATCAGGGACTACAATACAGGGATCAGCTCTCTTGAACTCTGATATGAAACACTTAAGTGGAATTAAAATGATCATAAAAATACTACCAATCAGTCATTTCATTATTATTCTTACAATTACATAGCAGAGATGCTGTAAAAGGTTGAGCTGAACACAAGGAACAGGGACATGCAAGGGACTAAATGGTACATTTGAACAGTTCCAGCAGAATTCCAGCTTTGTACAGCAGAAAAGAGATTCTGCATCAACTCAGGAGTTAGGCATGAAACTATTTTTAGTAGCATTTGTAGTTTGCTAAATGTGAAGAGAATCAGACATCTTTCATACAGTTAGCCTCAGTCTGAATCAAAAAACCTCAGGAATTGGCTGCACAGGCCTTAACTATGGTCTACTACATTTGTAATCCCCAAATCACCATGTCAGCGTTCCACAAACCTTTGCAGCTTCAACACTTTAAACCTCCGAGAAGAGCCATGACCATCTTCCAGTGCTACTGGTGATGTATTTTAGGAATGACCAATAATGACATCTTTCTAAGACAAGAAAATTACTTTTTGTACTGTAGTCAGATCTTTCTCCAGCTAATCCATCTACCTGCACCTTGGGAAACGGTTCATATATGCAACTGGGATGCATCAAACCTGAAGGAAATGACTCCTCCAACTTCACTGCCAGTGACAACAGAGCTACAGAGTCCCGAGACACATGCAGGAGAATTCCATTCTGGAAACAACCACTTGGAAAGCAAGAAGTCCAAAACTGTTACATTTAGTGCATCTAATGAGTTCTGTGTAGCTACATGAAGTGACTCTTCTCAAATCACAGAATGTTAGGGGTTGGATGGGACCTTGAAAGATCATCTAGTCCAACACCCCTGCCAAAACAGGATCACCTAGAGTAGGTCACACTCTAGGTTAGTATATCCTAATGTGGAAGGCAAGGCTTGTCAAAGTGTGAAGGGAGACACTTTTCCTCTTCAAAAAACCCCAGAACTTCAACCTTAAGATTTCCCCAAACAACTTAACTATATATGTATTTTTTTAAATAAAAATTAATGACACTTAGCTTAGAAGTCACTGATGGTCATCTCTAGAATCACTACATTTCTAGGCATCCACAACTTTTACCACTTATTTCTCTTAAAAAAATTACAATGTTTATATGCCTTGTATTTCTTAGAGTTATCTTTTCTTTTCCTTTCTTCACCACCCCCACGCCCCAGCATTTCCTTGATTAAAGCTGGCACTAGGACCCAGAATCCTCAAACATTTTGAGAGCCTTGACCTGAGATCCACCTCAAATGCAGGAATCTCCCAGATCATTTCAGCAAAGTTCGAATGGTTCCCAGAAACAGAATGGTTTTTGAAATACCCAGAGCAACCAACAAGTCTGCACTCGAGTGGCATTTGCAGTCACAGATGCCGGGATCTCACCAGAACACACTGACATGACTTTAGAGCTATGCATTTGCCATGGTCTGGGACTTGTCACACAAATGGCAAACATTTAAGAGGTTCTCAGAAACATCAAACTCAAGTTCAACGGAAAGTCGACTTTACAACACTTGCAATTCTCATCTCCAGTACATTTACAGCTCTGGGACTAAGCTATTACAAAGCCCTGTAACACTGTGTTCTTCATGGGATACTCTAGGAAAACAAGTAACTGATTCTCCACACACTCTGTTTTTCAAGACTTTGTGTGTCTTTTGTTCAGCAAGCTGAACAAAATCCAAGGTTTTAGCTAAATGCAATCCATTTAGGCCAATGCAAGTATAGGAAACAGAATGCAGCTTAGCAGTGTAAAATCACATAAACCCTACAGAATGTTTCTGAGGCAGTGCTGCATGCCAAAACACCGAGAACAGGATGTCCAATACTATGTACAATTTTTTTTTATATAGACAACACAAGCCACAAGAGTCACATTTGTATATCTAAATTGGTAGCACCAGTATGGCTTGTTCCAGAGCACAAAAGAATATATCTAACATTAGTTAGATGCTGAAATACATGTACACATCCACAGTGAATGACATCCAAGTAGAGAGAAGTGCTTGGCAAAAAGAGAAGCTTTAAGACAGCCAACTCACTAGAAATCCTGGGCTCAGAGAGCCAGAGTCCTGGCTAATTTCTTCAGTCTTAAAACCTGATGAACACACCAGTCACAAGCAGACTGATGCCTTTGCATAGAGATGTTAAATGAAGGAAAAAGGATTTGAAGCACCCTCTCAAGCTCCCAGCAACTTGGTGGGCTTAAGTAAATAGATGGTTTGATTATTTTAACACTGTGACTTGTACCTACCTTGTTTCTCACTTGCCCACTGAGCAGTAAGTGGGTACCTGTGACAGGCAAGCAGCGTTGGTGGGAACAGCAGTGCTCAGTGCTCACCTACAACACACTGAGAATGCTCATAACTCCTTTGTATCAGGGATATGTTCTTTCAGGCTGTGCTTTACTGAAGAAAGCTAACCAAGCCTCTCCAACAGACTGAGAGGGACTGAACCACGAGCCCAGTGATTTTGAGGGTTGCAGGTCTGAGCTGAAGTTTCAGCAGAGCTGCACACTCAAACCTATGTAGTACCTGCATGCAGAACATGAGCTCCATTAATGCTGACTGGTACCATTAGCTCCTCTGTTAATTACTGGCTGCAGTTCTATTGGAATTCAAAAGAACTGCAAAACCCACAAACTTTAAAAGCAAATAAGCAAAGTCAGCTTAAAGTATTTTCCTGACTGCAGCTTCTTAAGTGTAGTTATCCCATGTAAAAACCTCCAGACTGACAAAAAGCTGTTTACAGAGCCTCACTACACAAAAAACCCAACCACCACCCCCGCCAAACAAAACCAAAATCAAAATCAGAAGTAATGAAGCTCCCTTTTCCAGAACACCCATCATCTGGCAAAAAGTTACTCTGTGAAGAAGGCACCTCAGACATTGCTAGCTTAGCCTGCACAAACTTTGGGGGTAAAAAATAAATAAATCATAAACTGTAAGAGCTCCAAGGTGAATGCTGCCAACACTTTCTTACCAGGGGGTAGAAAGCCATACGAGTTTAAATACTTCATGTTCCATGAGAGCTATGCCTTTAAACTGTTGGCACAACTGGTCCTTCAGGTTGCTGAAGTTAAGCGACACTGGCATTGCCAAAAAGCAGCAGCAGCGCATGCCAACCAGCTGGTCCCCAAGCAGGCTACGAAATCCGCTGCAAGCAGACACCAACACCAGCAGGAGCGAGGCTACTCAATAAATGAGACGTCACGAAGAACAATGAGGCCAGAAAAGAGGAGCTCCCCCATAGTTTTAGGTAAATCCTGGAACAGAAGAAACAACTGAGCACACGAAATGCACGTATGTACCGTGAGTGAGCAGCATCGTTGAGCTACCAAGCTTGCATACCAAAGGGACTTGAAATTTGCACCACATTCTGGGCAGGTACAAAACGGGATGAATCCCCAGCCACAAACCACACTGAGTATTTGGCCCCTTACATTTAAATCTGAATGATTTCTGCATCATCATCACCTGCTTTCTCTTGTTCAGATTGGCATTAGAGATAAACATTTTCCTCAAAAATATCTTTTAAAATGCAACCCTCTTCCCTAAAGGTCAGAATGTAGCCTCCTAATTTCTTCCCAACTAAGTCACAGAATCAAACAATGCAAGCTGACCAAGAAACATCAAATGGGTTCCCACTCTAACTTTACAACACATTATATTTATTTTTGTTACACTGGTCTTCGGTTACCTTTATGAGTTCAGTATAATATTAACCTGCATAAATGTAAAATAATCCCATTTTGATTTGAAAGACCCCCACAAACCTGCCTCTGAAATACTCCCATATTTTGCTTTCACTGCAGTAATTCATTACAAGGCAGAACTCCTCCAGTAGAGGAAATAAAAAGGATCAACACACTGCCTTGAGTATCTGCATGCTGAAGGCTGATTCTCTAACAGAGCTGCACTGCCTGCAAGTATGATACAAAGTGTTTACCCACATTGTAAGGGCAGGATTCCTGAGCAACCGATGCATTAACCCTAAACTAGCACTCCATGAACATCACAGGAGAAGGGAAGACATAAAATCACAACAGGCATCATCAGAATAAAAATATGTGCAGAAACAGACCAAGTTATAAAAAATGAAGAAATAAATTTCTATTTTAACAAATTTATAGTATTAAGGATACAGATATATCTCTATCTCCTTTTTTAGTCTGAGGTTAAAAGAACTCCTCTGTACTGCTGTAGTCAAAGACTTATTTCAACATTCTGTCTAGAACACAGTGCAGCTACTACATGTATTCGTGCACTGTGTTGTATCACAGACTTAGCTCACGAGAGGAACCCTGAAACTTGTTGGAGCATCACTGAGAATCTCTTACTAGCCACAGCATAAGATTATTAACCCTATTCAGATACATCTTTGAAACAGCCTGGAAAATTACTCTGGAGAATATGGAAGTCCAATCTCTCATCAGAAATGTTTTTTTGGCATGGAAAGGGAGTTTAATTTCACCCAAGCACCACTTTCCCATTGCATCAGAGGCCCTGGATGAGCCTTCCTTAAGTCATACAGGGGAAAATGCCAGGAATTCACCAGCCCACTCATTTTTCCCCCCCCTCACTAAACGCTTTCCACATCAAACAAATCAAAGCATCATTATCAGCATGGTCTATGGATTGTATTTGTTGTTACCGAATCCCATTATCTTTGAGTAGAAAGAAGCCGGCCCCCCCAGAAACCTTCCTCTCACCACAACCCTCTCCCACCAGTCCTCATCACTTCTTTCCTGGGCAAGTTTTCCACTCTGTGCTTGAACTTGAACACCAAGGATGGTGCAGCAGTTGTGTTTTCTTCTGCAAGGCTACAGTGCCAGGAACTAATGATATGTGAAGTGTTCCATCCCTGCAGGTTTTCCTGCTCAGGCACTTTCTAAATAAATAAATAATTGAAGCACTGGCACGCGCCGCCTCCCAGCCCCGAGCTCCCGCAGCAGCTCGGCTCCTTAAACTGAATCGTTTGCCTCAGCCTGCGTATTGCAAAACCCATTCGGCAAAAGATTATGGGCCTTTAAGTGCCATCCAGGCCTGAAATATGACTCTAGGGCTTTAAGATGTCAGAATTGGGAATTGCTAGTGAATATTCTGTTCTGGCCGTTCTAAAACTACAGTTATTCAGCAACACGGGAGCAGGCAAATGGGGGCAGGGGAGAGAAATAACCTGATGGGAGGGAAAGACTATAACTTAGCAGAAACAGAGGTGCAGTTTTCATGTGTGACCACATGAATGCTTTATGGCATAAAACGCACTTGTGAATCAAAAAGCGGATGCAGATTTATATTCTCACTTAAATCTGCCAAAAGCAAGTAAATGAGTGCTGAGAGCTCATTTTAGTTCAGGAAACAATTTATGAGGATACGTGGGTGGGTGCAGGTACTGTACATGAACATTCTCAAGGGGAATTAGCAGCTGCTTCTGCTCCTCATAATGAAGAATAAATAGACTAAACTGGAAATTAGCAGCACCTCATTAAATGTAAAACCATCCGCATATAAAGCGGCTAGGACTCAATCCTTAAAAAATTCAGAAGGTGCAGTGTAACATGAAAGCCAAAGCAGCTTCTGTCATTTCATCACAAATTATTTAGGCTTCAATTGTGGCATGAAGCCAAAGCTCATAGATGAGGCAATGGTGAGCCATTTTCCCTGGTGAAAGTTGCCTTCTGACCTCAGGTTTTTCAGCCTGCTTCAGCTCTTCATAACTTCCATCTCATGCACACCCACATCCCCCACACCTTTCCATAGCGCAGGTGAGGTGATCTGGTCCTGTGGGCTGTGTCAAGTCACTGTTTAGGGAATCCTAGTAACTCCATTTATCTCTAAGAAAGCCTGGATGCTCACAGGAAAGTTTAGGCAATGTCCCTTTCAACCCAAAGCATTCTATCATTCTTTGAGGCTCCTCAAGTAACTGGTTCTCACTGGAGACCAGTTCAGGACCTGAAAATGCAGCTATGTGCCTAACACTAGAAGCGTTCCAGAGGTGTTCCACGTGCAGGTGGAAATTCGGCACCAAGAAGTCTTCATCCGCCAAACTAAAGGATACTCACGGGTCTCACTTCCAGTAATCTTTAAACACATACTTCCACCATCAGACCTTTTGGGGGTGTCTCAGTTTGGGTTTATGAGCTAAAACATTTGGATTGCTGTCACATTTGAAACTCCATGCCTCCTCAAGCTATTTTCTGTATTCAAATGCCAGTGGTTACATCATGTGGGAGATTAAATACTGATCACACAAGCTGGAGTCAAATATGACAACCAGGACCATATATTTGTTTTACAAAGAAACAACCCTGCTTAAATCCTTGAGAGAGCAGAGCCCTGAAAGAACTCCACCAATACAATGTGTGATAAGAAAAGCTCCGATCTCTGGTTAGTGCCAGAGGAAGGGTGGTGCCAGGTAAATTATGTTTGGTACTATGCCATTCAGGTTTTCCATGGAGAACTAGCATCCCATCACTTTGCCCAGTTTGAGACTGGATTGGAATTGTAACTGAAAGTGACTTGCATCTATTTACAATTAAGAGACTTACTCAGAACACACCAAAATACAGACAATTACCAAGAAAAATGAAGACAGAAAATACATTAGAGTCTACATCTGATGTTAATCTTCATAACTCGGAGAACCAGTAACAATTTACTATTCTTATAAACAAGAAAGTCATTAAATTGGCTCAGTGCTGACTGCATATTATATTGCATGAGAAAAGATAAGATCTTTTACTCAAGCTTTCTTTTGACTCTATACAAAGGTCTTTTAGAAAGATTTGGTTTTGACATGATTTTCTGACACTGATGCATCAAAGCAGTTAATAACCCAGAAGAGGCATCAAGAGGAAGGTTCATCTTACAACCTCCTAGTCATTAGGAGCACCCTGAGGTGACATGGGAAGCTGAAGTTGTGTCAGCTCCCTTATGGAGCAGATCCAAGATATACAAGTGCAAAGTCCTTACTAGTCCACAGTTTTATTGAGACAGAAGCAGCAGAGGATTAGATGTGAAAAATACGAGCTACTGTCAGAACTACCTCTCTCTTGGTAACTTATCACATACAAGAGCGTGAGATGACAGAGTATGAATGCATCTACTAATGGGCAATAAAACAAAGACAAGAGTTGGTGATTCATATTGTAGCAGAAGGAAAGTTTCTCTCCAGACCAAAGATATCTTCATTACAGATTCCTGCTGCATTAAAGGCACATGTCTGAACAGACATCATCAGGACTAGGGAGTAACTTCAAACCATTCCTTAGATAAAACATATATAAGAAATTGTGCAGCTTTGTGTTTTAGTAGTAAATATTTCAACTGAAGGAAAACACTGATAGACCCTTAGGGCTTAGGTTTCCAAATATTTAAGAGATGTAACTTTCCTGAGCCCTGTGGTTAATGTTCCTGAAGTCACCTGTCATATGCTAATGTGCTCAGCTGCCCGAGTGTTTGCAGGATGAGACCTTTTACTCATTACATTCATAAACAGGAAGGCCAGCAGAGATCATTACAGTCTGGACTGACCTCCTGCATAAAATAGACCATCAATTTTCAAATGTAATATAATTAGGGTTCTCAGGTTTAACTGGTAACAGCAGCAAATACCCCACGGAGCCTTTAAAAACATGTCAGGCAAATTTACACATAGGTGGTGTGCTTTGATGAGTGTCACTGAAACATCACCACAGCTAAGCTCCTTCATGCCCAGAACTTCCTGGATTTTTAATTTATTTTTTTCTAAAGCTATTCCTGACAGTCTTGCTGCTTCAGGGAAAGCTGCAAGGACTGTTTATTGTTCTTGTCTTCTTCCTTAATATTTTTAAGCCCCTCTCCAGGCAATGGACTAAGATATTTTTCTCTTTTTGTTATTTACTTGCCTGAAATGATTGTGAATGCGGTGCCTGAGGGTTCTGCAGGCTCTCTGAGGACAGACACTGACACAGCATTTTTTATTTTTTAACCCTCACCAATATCAATAGTCTCAATTATGTTGGTTTTCCCTCCCCTTTTTAATTACTTTTAGCTAAGTGGTCTTGGGGAAAAAGAAAGAAAAGAAAAAAAGAGCAAGCCCTCCAATTAATCCTCACCAAGATATTTGCATTTCTATGTATTTAAGCCATGGAATCACTTACGCCATCGCCCAAATTGGCTGTGCTACACTTTTCTACCTAGTGAAAAAATTATTCCTCAATAATCATTAATGTCATCAAATTACAATTCCATGGAGAGCCAGATCATATGAATATGCCACTGAACATGAAGAGAATTGTAAAAGATGAATTGCAAGCTGTCCTGGAGTCACTGGGTGTGAGTTTCATATCTATTTTAGTGCCTCTGCCTGTTTTGAGGCTTCTGGAAATATTTTGTGGCTATTCACAGGAAGGTTGAACTGTCTCCAAGCAATCAATAACACCAAAAAGTCTCTCTTTGGTACAAGATCATTCTTCCACTGTGATACTACCAAAGTTCAACTAGGAGGAGCAGAATTCTTCAGTCATGTACTAGCAGAGACCAAATCACAGCCTGAGCTCAGCCTAATCATACCCTGCATCAATGAGCAGACACCAAAACCCATTTTTCAGGGCAATCATAATCTTGTGCCATATTGAGTGTGATATTTAGGTAAGTGAAGTATGTGACAGCATCACAAGACACAAAACAATGATTTCTCCTGTGGAGGCACTGATGCTTTGGGCAAGAATCAGGAAGCAGGTACAGAGAGCTGAAAGGAGTAAAGCTATGTTATCAGTTCCTATCCATTAAATATTCACAAACACAGGCTGATCTCCATTAATTTGGCCCAGAAGCAGCCATCCTGACTGGCTTTGGACTTCTCATCAAACAATTCTTAAAACTAAGTAATTTCCCCAAATACTATTTGATGGAAGGAGATGGTTTAAAAATTATGCAGTTACTGGGGCTTCAGTTATCATATTGCAGCTTTAAGAACCTCCCCCCTCCAAGTCTGCCCTGGTTCTGAACTCTGGGAGTGTGGTTTATGTTGGCACTGCCAAGACACAGCTTCCATTAGGCCACAGTGGGGCTGTCAGGTGCTGCAGCCAATTACCTAACATGTACATGTTTCAGTGAAGGCAGCACTTTGTCAGGACCAAAATTATTTCCATCCACCGGTTCACCATTTCAGAACCAGAAGCACATAACTCAGAAACACTAAGTATACAGTAAAAACATCAGGTGCTGATTTACACGTATGTATTGACTGATGCCATCAGTGGAGTATTTACCTTAATCAATATTAGAAGATGTGACTAGTGATTTAAATGCTTATCTGTGAGCTGCTCATTTCCTCTGCCCCACTGGATATATTTGGTAGGAACACCTTGCTACCAAACACCTTTCTCCATTTATATTCAAGAGTACCCTTCTCAAATCAATGCTATCAGTATTTTGTAATCCATGTGTACAGATACCGCTGCAAGTTGTGAAAACACTCTTGGGAATGCATTGTCACCATGGGACAGACCCGGGTACTTGGTGCTAATGATGAAGAAACAGGCATTGGAACAAGTTGTACCCAAGTTCCTCTCCAGACCCAAAATGAGCGAGGACGTCTCTTCCTTACACACCAATGACAAATTCTCTGCCATTCATTACTTGATACCATTCCCACTTCTGCAACATTGCTTTCCCTTCCTTGTAAGTGTTACATGAGTTTTCACCCACCAGATTATTTGAAACACACTGTAAGAGAAGGAGCAGAACTATGTTGATACAGGCTGTACCACCTGATCAGCAAAAGTGATTCTCAATTCTAAATCCAAACAGCACTTTATATGTTGCACCCTCAATTGCTGTGAAAGTTACAGCCAAGCTACTTCACCCCCAATAACATACCAGGCAAATTGCATGGCTATTATTCACAAGTGCCTGATAGATAAGTTAGGGTATTTCTAGAGAGAAGTATCTGCTTGCTTTGTCTATCTTCACATAACTCACACCTAACAACCTAAAGGCAAACAACAGCAAAACAAATAAAGTCACCTTACTGTTTTACTGGAACTCTTTGTCTTGTTGCAGACTTGACCAAAGCTTTGTACATTGATGAGCTGCGTAGCTGCACAATCCTGTGGCTAACAAAGGGAGTTTCTATTGCCAGTGCAGCCACACACTCGACTCACCGCAAGAATCCCAAGGCATCCTGCTAAACCCCATCACTCAAAACTGCCTGTGCTTTGCTTGGACACCTACAGAAATTCTGCTTTTGCACAAGCTCCTGCAAGCCATACATGAGCTAAACAGCCTACTTCCCCCAACACAATCCTGGGGTTTCTTCCACTGGTAACAGGCACAGAGTTTAACAGTGTACCTACCTTATGCCTAATTTTAAAGCATATTGAATCCTGCTACTCCCACTGATGTTTCCATGAAACACTCATTTGGTCTGTCTAGGAACAAAACATTCCCAGGTACTCTGCAGCCCACATGCTCCACAGAGTCTCTCAGCAGTCCATATTCTCACAGGCACTAGCTGTGTACTCCTGCCTCTCTTTCACAGGCAAACGCTCCCATCCCCAACCTCATGCCACAGAGACTCTCCGGACCAGGGCTTCTTGCTGGAGTTTCGTGGCCTTGACAACTGCCCCATTTTAGAAAGACAGAAAAATTAAGTCTTCTCTGCCTTCTATCCCCAGCTTGGCCTTGTTGGTGATAATTCTTGATAGTGTCATTTTGACCAGATTTCAGGCTCTCATCCTGACCAGGAATGTCTCATCAGCTGCTCCTAAAGACATTGCTCTATCAGTATTCAAGGAAAAGAAAATTTCATGTTGCTGTCTTGAAATTACAGTCCCTCCTGGAGCTCCAAGCAGACAGGGAGACATTGCCTCTTCTGAAAGCATTTACTCTGTGAACGCAACCTGGGAGTTTTGTGCCCAGGAAACTGACGCTCCAAGAAAATTACCTGGGACCATTTTTTAATGTTTTTTTAATTATTATTCTTTAAGAGGCAGACATTGTGTGCACAAGATATCACATTTCTTATCAAGTGGCCTTTGTGAGGGTTTTGTCACTGCTGTTTCTGACATGCAAGAAACAGCTTTCATACAGCAAGGACACAGACATGAGTAGTGGTTTGTGGAACTGCCCCTTCAACTTCTTAATCTACTTCAACAAACCTCCTCATTTCCCTTGATTTAAGGGACTGTTACACCCTGTAACTCTCAGATACATTAGCCTGCAAGTGGGGCTAGAGAGGACTGATAAATCACAAAAATGGATTTCATGAGGGATAATTTACATGGGCGGGGGAAGCACATTTTGTGTGTCCTGAGAAGAACACAAAGGAACGCTTCATAAATCTTCAAAACATTTGTTTACGAATCAGGTTCTAACTTCAACTGATTTTACAACTGTAAAATGAAAAGTATTTATACATCACGGTGTTAACTCTTGTAAAAGCAAGATTTACTTAGTCATAGATTGGAGTATCCTTTCACTTCACAGCACATTATTTGCAAATAAAACCAGTTTCCTGCTCAGCTGCTTTGTAGCAGCAGTGCCCCAAAACATTGTATGCTTATTCTGCAGAGAAGTTGTGTTTACTCTAGAGCACGTGCAGCAACACAAATATTCTGGCCCCAATATTGGCAAGATTTTCAGCTTAGTTTTGGTAGCAAAAATCGTATTTTTTCCAGTTTTTAGCTGAGTAAACTTCAGTGAGATCTCCATAGCAGAGTTTTGCCACTTGAACATCTTTGGATCTTTCCTCACTTCTGACCTAAAGACAGAAAAATGATCCTGATTTAGCAAAGTACAAACCAAGAAAAACTCAATTACTGGTTGATTGGGTGCCTACGCTAGCTACTTGGCAACACATCAACAAACCCGAGGTCTGAATCTTCAACATCTATACATATCACAAAATCATTCCGGCAGCAGTGTGGAGCGAAAAGCGGCTATAAAACGCTCCCATAGCATGAGGGTAATAGCTCACAGCACAGCAGGCACTGAATTCAGTATTAACTGCTAATTGCACAGGAGTGAATGGGCTAAAAAAATACCTTTTAAAGAGGAACAACAAGTTCCAAACCCCTTACTGGGACTTGATTACAAGTCTGCTCACAAATGTGATTCAGGAACCAGGAAGGAATGGGGCAAAGGACTGAGCTTACTCTGGTCATAAAGATTAACCCCAGAAATAATTTTAAGGAAGGAAGCCAAAAGTAATCTTCCAGGTGATTGGTAAGAGCATCTCTTCCTATTCAGCACAGAGGGAGATTGGTCACACAGTGAAGGCACCTTAACAAGGTGAAAGGATGAATTCTCACAAACCCTTCCAGGTACCAGCACTATACACCTACTGGTGTTTTTATAAGGGATACTCCTTTATTTGGAACCCAGCCCCACATAGACTCATCCACATGCTTGTGATTAGACATTGGAGCAATCCTCCTGGACCTCTGTGAAGCCACACCATGTGTAAATTTTTGGGGCTAGGCTGCAATCTGCTTGCTGGCTTGCCTGTTCTCATTCCTGGAGATGTGGGAGTGGGAACCAGAAGATTTGGAAAGGACAGTTAGAATTCTGAATAGTCGAGAGGCCCGCTGTTGTTTTCAGTTGCTGTAATTACTGTGGAAACATCTTAGATAAATGTATCAGACCCACAGCAACTAGCTTTCACATTCAGTGGGGTTACAAAGCCCAAGTCACGTTCTGGAGCACCATGCACAGCTCTGCTGGAGCACTGCTGAGCCACAGGAGGTGGCTGCAGCTGCACACACCCTCCTACTTCTGCCCCAAATCAAATTAAGGCCACATTTGCCCCAGGCAGCAGGTAATGCCTCAAATTAGAGGAGAAGGAATGGCTCTCCATACAGAAGACTCCTTAATCCAAAATAATACATGTGCACCCATTTATAAGAGGTGCTTAATCTGTGACAGCTTTTCTGGACAGTAGAAATTCTAGAGCATTCTTTCTTCCTTGTAACCATTATAATACTTTTAAATGTTGTTTTTCTTTCCCCCATTAAAAGGAAAATGTTTCTCAGAAGCAGTAGTGGGCTGTTGGGGCTATAAAACAAGCTTGCACAGACATGTAACACACTGAGCCACAAGACACGACAGAGCATGTTTTATGGGGCAATTAATACTTGCCTTGGGAACACAGTGAGGTATGAAGCACCGTCAAACACACCCTAGTACATCCAAATGCAAGTTGTAAAGCTGCATTTTGCTCCTTGAAAAATGATTATGGAATTAGCTTACTGATTTTTAACTTGCACCACTTAAAGAACCTTCTCGGGGGAGCCAAGCTCAGAGCAGAACAGCAAGCAGAGTACTAACAGCAGAAAACACCAACTTCCACATTGTGCTCACTGCTGCCCAGTGAGGTGGTAGAGTCTGTCTTTGGAAACTTTCAAGGTTCATGCCTGGACATGTTCCTATGTGATCTGCTTTGAGTGATTCTATGTTGGCAGGGGAGTTGGACTAGATCTTCAGAGATCACTTCCAACTCCTACCATTTTGCAATTCACATTCCATGGCCTTGATTTTTGGGTTACCATTGCTGTGCTTGATGGCACATCCTCATTTCCATAACCTCTCCTGTTATGGATCTTATGCCACAGCTCATTCTGGGTTGCTACAGGTATTTCTCAGAGCATTCCCTAAGTGCACCCGAACGCCCGTGTTCCTACAAGTGCAGGGCACAGGGATGTCCCATTACCTGCAGCAGTTACAGCCCTGTTAAAATAGCTGTCCACGGTGCACATTCATATTTTATAGTCCTTTTCAGAACACTGGCCTTAGCTGTTTAAGGGTTTGGAGTAGGCAGTTACCGTTTAGCAGGGGGTTCTCCTGGAGAGCTTTCCCCTCTCCCTGCAAAGAGAAGCCAGGCTGTCAGATTCATAAACCACTGCAAGTCACAGCATGCACAGCCACAGCAGAGTTTCCCCAACTGCTTCAAGTTTCCAACAACAATCTGACTCCCACCATGGTGCACAGTGCCAGCTCTTACCACTCTTGTGGTATTTTGGGATAGCCCAGCATGGCTAAAGAGACCTGGAGCAACCACAGCCATCATCACTCCCCACTGCAGGGCTGCCCAGCAAGGGTGTAAATCAAGTGGCAACTGGAAGTACAGGAACAGATGCACCACACTTCTGAAACACACTCACAACTAATAAATGGAAAGCAAATATTATGCTTTCTTTGTTCCTTTCTAATATTTATCTTGAACCATGTGTCTGTAATGGCAAGGCTAACAGGGAGGTAGGTGCTCATTGTGGCAGAGCAGCACAAGAGGCTCCCAGTAAATGGTACCAATAACTCCACCTACCTGAGTCCATATTGTGCCAAATCCCTGCCCCAAGAGAGGTGAGCACTGCTGCACCCAGCCTCCTGAGACCAGGACATGGCTGCAAGGCCTGGGAAGGGAAGCCCAGTCACATAGCTGGCCAGGTGCCCTTCTGGCACATAAGCAAGTTGTCTCTGCATACACACAATTGCAGCTGACACACATTTCATCCAAGTACCATTTTCTGACAGAAGAACTGACAAACTACTGCTATACAAAAAAAAAATAATATTCCCAAATTAAAGACACCATGCTGAAGATGCTGCAATGCCCTCTGGGAACACTGATGCAGGGCAATACCCCCAGTTAAAAGCTCAGACACTAGAACAAAAAGTAAACGCTGCAACGCAAAAGCTACAGTTTCAGCCCATAGAAGCAAGCTACTGATCTCCTTTTCCAAAGATCATAAGGCCAGGGTTAAGGTTCCAGTTCCTACTACAACACTAGTTGCCGGATTTCCCAAGTCTAGGCTATGCAACTCTGAAACACCAGGTAAGCCTGCAACATCTGTCCTGAGCAGTCATCACCCACAAGGCTGGCACAAGTGTCTGGAACCTGCAGAAACAGCATCAGAGATATTTTACCCAATTCTGAATTGCTGAGAGAAAATACTACTTACTAATCCACCAATCCTGCACTACAGATGCTCATAGAATAGTGACTCCTACAGCTATGAGTAATACTCTCCACTGAGTTACCTCAGCCACTAAATTCAAAGCAAGCTTTATCTGAGGTAAAGAATTAGGTATTAGCTTTACAATTCAATAGTGTTAATGCTTCTAAGTAATGCCTACACAAACAACCTTTATTCAGCCGTAAAACTGAATAGCAACCAAGAAAGTTAGAGAAACACCAAGCTCCTTCCAAACTAGTGCATACCTTCAATAAAACTCAGGGACTGGGACTCCTATCATCCAGAGAGGACTACATACTGGTATTGCCCTGTTCTTGCTCATTGCTGCTGAACTTCTATTGATGTCTGAGACAGTTTCTTTACAAGACAGACTAGGAGGTCACATTACAGTAGCACAGGCAGAACCCCAACTGAAAGAGGGCTTCTTGTGCTGGGCTCTAGCAAGATCCATTTTGCAATGGAATGCAGAAAAGCGTATCGTTCATCCACAGTAATGGGACCTTTCATAGCAGACAGTACTGAAACCAGGTCTGAAACACCAGTTAGCTGCTTGAGCCCCTAAACTCTCTGTCTAGAGATCAAGAGCTGCATTTCTTACCAAAGAGGTCTGAAATCTACTTCTGCAATGGGCACAGGACCACTGCTCTGTGCCTTAACAAGTGAGATCCATCAATCCCAATTCCATTTCTGTTGTCAGGACAGCCCTAGCATTGGTAGCAAATAAGACAAACACCATGCTTGCATGGCCTGGGACAGCTGCAGATATTTGCTTTTATCCTCTTTGGTTTATTTATTCAGTGCTCATCTTTATGTTATCTGGGGCTTTCATATATAGACTGGAGCCTGTACACCAACCTCCACAGGCAATCGCAAGGTTACAAAGATAGTACATGTTTCCAGATATAGGTATTTGTCTCCATTCATCTGCCACCACTACTCACTAATCACAGTCACATTAAATAGATGTCAAAGAATATCAATTTATTTGATTTCCGAGGTCCAATTAAAACATAAGATGCAGGCATAACAATTCCAGTACTATTTCATAGCATGTGCACATCTACATTCCTCCTGCATGCCATTAGCCATTTTCACACCTATTAGGGATGACACACTGTGCACTAAGGAGGTCAAAAACTTAGAGAAAACTGTCCAAGAGGCCCAGAACACTGAAAACATTGGTGGCATTTGACATAATTTATAGCACTAAAGAGCTGGGGAACAGGAAAAGGTTGATGTAGTAATAACATTAGCAGGAACTATAGTCCATGCAAGCCAGTGCTAAATAAAGTGCCAATCAATACCTCTTTTATTAGTAGGTACAATCAATGTACAGCAGGCAGGCCTGGCCAATTAAGCTTATCGACTGACCAAAGAGTAGCAGGAAACATTCTTTCCTCAGTTTTGTTTTCCTTTCTGCAAGTGAGAAATGAGCTCCAGTTTTATCACTGGATTCCCACCAAGGCATCTCCAGGAGTTCCTGTAGAGTGGAAACACTGACAAAAAACAGGCTTGAGCTATCTTGGTATCCTTTAACCTAGGGTCAGCCACAAGAGCCAATACAGTCAAGGGTCACTTACAAAGTAATTTTATTCTTTTTCTAGTGACTGTATGAAGTAAAAACGTTGTTGTTGTAGATGAAGGGGAAAGAACTGATAAAGGAAGAAAGCACAATCCCTTAGCAAGGCTTAACCATTAACAGCAAGACCTCAGAAAATTAAGCCTCTTTGATTCTAATTCACATACGCACTGGCCAAACAACTTGAACAACCTGAGTATCTGTCTTGGAGGAAAAAAAGGCCAAAACTATAGCTGCAGTAAAAATTAAACAGCATTTCATTCCCACACTGTAAAGTCTGCTGAAAACCTCAGAAGCTTTAGCAATCAGCATTAACTGTGCAGATGTAAATAGGACATTTATCCACAAAACTGCTCTCCCTGCCTGCTCTCATCCCCCCTTCCTCTGTTATCTCTTCCAAAAGAAAAAAGTTAGAAGACCAGATAAGATGTGGGTTCTCAGCCTGATCAAATAAACATTGTGTGGTGGTCACAAGAAAAGAAAACACGTTGTAGGAATGAATGGCAAAGATTACATTTTGCAAAGAATCACACTCCAAATTAGCAGCCCAGACGTTCATTTCCCATTGATTTAAGTCAGTGGCATTTCAGCGGCCTGGGTTCTCAGCAGACAAGTGCTGCCTACATCCCAGAAGCCATCAGGCTACACCAGCCTGCTCTATTCAGAGCCTGATCCTTCAACTTACTATTGAAATCTAGTGAATACAGCACAGTTCACTAGATTTATGGCTTTATATCCCTGCAGGTCTTGCATACTCAGGGTTCTACAGGTATCTGACACCTCCGGAAAGTTGTGGCGAGAGTTGTGAGAATCTCCGCGTGTCTGACTGCAGGTGCACAAGGGCTATGGGATGGGCCAGTGCTCCACTTCCTATCAGGCAGTTCCCCAGCTGTATCCAATTCAGAAAATTTTAGCAATCTGCAAAAGTCACTTTGCCGTCACACAATCCACTGCTAAAGCTATAGGCAAGCACCTTACTTGTTACATTTTCGTTTGCTCTTTTCTTTACACAGAACCACAGAGGTTAGAAGGATCCTCTGGAGAGCATCCAGTCCAGCCCCATTATGCATTTGGTTGCATAGAATTTAATCTAAAAAACTAGAAAGAGCGTTTGCATCCTATCTAAATGTCACAATGCTCTCTCTTCCCTGCTGCAACTCACACCAGCTCTGACTGCCCAGACTGAAACTCCATGGGGTGTTGCGTGATGCCGTGTTTAGCACCATGGCCTCTACTGAAATTCATCACAGGTCACACATGCACAAGTCGCTTCCATTCACCAGAGAAAAATCAACCAAAGTAACCCATTTACTCAGTTTTGCTTGCCTACATTCATGAGACAATAAATACCATAACTCCTGGCCCACTGTGACAGAGTTTAGGCAAGGAAACAGGGCAACAAATAAAGTGGGGGATACAAACATGAAGCAGACATTTCCATTTAGCCTTTTACATGACAGTTCATAGAGGTTTACAGAAGACAACACAGAAGCTTAGCTTGGACAACACTAATAACCCTTAAGGCTTAGTATAAAAGTAACCCAATTTTCACATTTCTCAATCAACCCCTCTGGTTGACCTTCCCAGGAGGTCACAGAACTTTCAGAAAAATTCAGACCTTCAAGCAAAAGCAAGAGGAAAATGGTTTACTCACTTCCTGGCTTCTCAGACTGAGAAGTAACTTCAGCTATCTTGTCCAAAAGAAAGTATTGTCCAAGTTTTTCCAGTTTTGTCCAGGATCAGAGAGAGCTTTGGGCATCTTTTGGATAAAGGTGGTTTGCTCTCATGTCCTTAAACAATTGACAAGTCAGACCTACACATTCTCTCCCAAAAATATAAAGAGAATGAATGTCCCAGACTCACTGCTTTATGCCAAGCACAGGCCACTTCCAGGAGCAGGTTCACAATCCCTATTCAGCACATTACTCCAGCACGGATTCACTCCAACACAATAAGAATCTAGCCCAGGTGTAGACAAACATCTCTGGAAAGTCATAGATGTGTGGGACAGTCTGTCCCAAACTTTACTCACCTTTCAGAGTTGCTCAGTGCTACCCCTGGTGCATGCATCTTCTCTCTCATGAGGGACGTGCAGCAAGGTCAGTTCATGGCTTGGTTTGTCACTGCTGGTCACTCCTGTTTCTGACAGGGCTCATTCCTCTGCAAGTGGCTCTGCAATGCAGAAGACAGCATCCTTAGCTTGGGCCGACTGTCTAAGCTGAGCTGAATAACAGGTTGAAAGTTTTTATCACAGTAAAGCTTGCCATGAGAAACAGGGGAACTTCTCACTTCAATTTTTTGCAGTCAAACCCTGGACTACTGCTATGCCTTTAAGACTTAGAGGGCAAGATAGCTTTAACTCAAAGCACCAGGACATTCACCCCTAGTGCTCCCCTGTAATTTTCAGGCCAGCCCAAAGCTTTCTCACATTTCTCTCAGTTTTTTAGGTTTAAAAAGTCTAGCCAAAACCTTGAAGTCTGACTAAAGGTGCTAAGCTTGTTACAACCTGGGAGAAGACAACTTTTCTAACAAGGCTCCTGAATACTGCAGAGCAAGCTCAAGACGAAAATGCACTTCAGTGCATGGGGGTGTTTTTTCTGAGCTGGTGAGGGGGCTCTCATATATAACCACATCATGGCCAGAAACATCATCTGGACTTCCATGTTGAAATCTGCCCTTCTGTCGAGAAGCAATAGCAATGTCCTGCCTAAGATGCAGGACTACATCTTCACACTCAACAGCAGCTGTAAAGATACAGCTAGACACGTGCTACAAACCCCCTTCAGCCATTCATAGAACTCCTTGTTGAACTTCTCTCATTGTGCATCCATTTTAGAGTGGAAACAAAAAAAACTTAAAAAAATAAAAATACATCCCCAAACTCAGAGACAGATCTTCAAAAAACAAAAACTTCACATGGAGGCACTTCTGTGAGCATGGAAGGTAGAGTCTGTGAAGAGGCTCACCACTCCTCCTTCTACTGTTTTCCATTCTTTGTGCCTCTTCCACCGTTATGTTCCCTTCTGAACTGTGCAACAGATGGGAGCAGTTGGTTTGTAAAAGGTTTTTATTTTCTGATTTCAATTTTTCATGTGTTGTTTGAACCCGGCACAATACCGTTCTCTAGTGAAGAGGAGACATTGTGTTAAGCTTAATTATCAAAGGCTCAAACCCAGCAAGCAATCAATCATTTAGTGACACACTTATGCTTTCCCTGATTTGAAAAAATATTTTTTTGTGGCTATTGAAGAAAGGAAAAACTGTCAAAGACAAAACCAGAATCAGTCACTTTGCAGCATATCAAAATATCGAGACTGTGGGGAGATGAGTGAAAAATGTTCATTTGTTTTTTCTGAAACTAAATCTAACTCTTTTTGGCACGTGAGCCCGGAAGTCACGTAAGATGTCTTTCAGTGTAAACACAATCTTTTTGCTGAGGTTTGCCTTATGATTAAGGGCGATTTGAACAGTCCCAAAACTTGTTTCTAGGTAGTTTTCCTGAAGAATCAAGATTGTTCTGTTCTTTAATTTTCTTTTATTTTTTTCCTCCCCCCTCTCCCCCCTTATTTTTTTAACCGCCGGATAAGTGCTCCAGCAGCTGCATTCCTGGGGAACACTGACATCCAGTGGAGAGCTGGGGTCATCCCTAGAGCCAACGCCATGGCCCCCCAGTCAGCATCTCCGGTGGGAGGAACGCCCCTGAAGTCCAAGGGCTGTGGGAGATACCTTGAATCACAAACTGAGCCTCACCATGCAGTCAAGCAGCACATTCAGTAAGAGTACTAACAACCTTAAGCTGTAATACTCATTCTGTCTTCCCAATTCTAATTAAGATGATCACAATTCTGGCTGTGTTATTTCTAGTGGTTCACCTCCAAAGCTTAGATGGGGAATATTTTCAGTTGAGGAAATGTTGAAAGTAAAACTAATCAGCAAATACTCCATGCTTGGTTCTGTTTTTCCAGTGACACAGGATGGCATGTCCCATGTGTTTAAACAGCACTGTATTTCAAATGATAGTGTATGGTCAACAATTAACACTGTTTTTCTTTGGAGAAACTGTCTGTGTAAGGTCATCCTGGTGTTATCACCAAGTATAAAGGCATATGACATCACTAGCCAACCACATCAATGCATTTGTAAGCTTACTCCACAAAAAACTACTCAAACACAAGCATCAGATCAAGCTTGGTCTGTAAAGCAGGTTCACAAAAACCTTTGTGCAAGTACAATTCCTTTCTTACTCCCTTGCAACAGCACCATAGATCAACTCTTTGGAGTTCTCATTTTAATACTCTGTGTTGTTTAGGTACGTAGCAGGCACTGCAACAGCAGGTAACTCCAAGAATTACAGTGCTGGTAACATCACCTCAAAACTAGGGTAAACTACAGCATGAAGAAAGAAAAAACAGTTGTACTGCAAGCTACAAACAAGGACCCTGTTTCACAAGGAAATGTTTGAGGTTTCCAAGCTGGTTTTCCCTCTGCATCGCATTCCAGTACAAAGCTTCAAAACATTTCATCCTTCCATCTCAACATGACACATTCACCCATTATAACCACAGAGCTAACCACAAGCCGGAGTCATAAGAGACTGGATTTTTCTGAATCCCACAGAGGGAACTTGAAGCGGGGACTCCCATGTCCCAGGAGACACCTTTGTGGCTATTTTGGGTGAATGGCCCCAGCTTGCTCCCTCTTATCCTCGATCTGAGACACTGTCAGACAGATCCATTTTCACTAGAACTTTGTTTCATCAGATCAGTATTTCCAAAGAAATCTTTTATCAGGCATTTCTGACCAGCTCCAATCAACTGTATTTACCTTCCAGCCAAGAAAAAAGCCACACTGCGCTCTACTCCACAGTGTGTAATTCTAAACCAGCTCCAAAAGGTTGTTGTGAAGATCCTCCAGATTTACACTGGTAAAAATGAGATCAAATTGTGACACATGTTTCTTAGCTTGCTCTAATACTAAATAACACTGCAGTTATATTCTTTGCATCCCACTTGGAGAAAGCACACGCTCTGAACTGTCTCCTTCAGTGCTTTCCAATCAAGAGCAATACTCAGGACAGCCTAACCACTATCACATTTGCTTCAGAAGAGCTTGAGCATGTACTTAAAAATAGCAGCAGGGAGTGGAGACACTTTGGAAGAATGTGCCAAAAACAATGTTAAGCCGAGCCTGCGATTGAGCGCTTTCTACAGTCAAGAGACCAGAGGACACGCCAAATAATCCATCTTATTCTTCCAAAAGGAAGAGTCCCTGCTCCAAAGGTGAGTAGGATACACTTGTTCACTCCCAGAGGCATGACAGTCAGATCACAGATCTCCCAAAAGTTTATGCTATTTTAACCCATTTTTCAAAAGCTTACATAAAGATTTTAGTACTACAACCAAGCATTGCTTCCCCCCCAGTGCAAGCCAGGCTAGTTCTGTCTTTTGAAGGCAGGATATTCCATTGCTGCCCAATTTTTGATATGCAGATTAAGTAACGAAAAAACACCTTTTTTGTTGTTTTTTAGTGCTCTCAGCGCCTCCTTCCAAAGGAATTCCTAGGGGACGGCAGCCACTGCTAGAGCTAGCAAACTCTGTGGCTTCTTTTATGAGCTAAACGAAAGGAACATACAAAACAATCATTATGGATTTGTATGAAATTACTGGGTATGGAATGAAGTAAATCCCCAAACAAGCTTTAACTGCAGCTTGCAAGATACAATAATCAGGTAAAACTGCAGCCTACCCTTTGGTAAGATGCAGCAGAAACCTAATATTTTATCGGAAACCTTGATTTATGTTTAATAGCTCTGCTACCTACTAAAAAAGATCTTGTATTAGCAAATGGGTACAGATCCAGTCCATTAGCTTAGGACAACTGGAAAACTCAAGGGTTTTGTGAACTAATGCAATAAAATATCATTAAACACTGTAGCATGACAAGACAGACAGAAGGTTTGAGTTGAAAGTCAGGAGAAGCGTTTGAAATGAAGTAAAATGTACAATAGATATGTTTAGGTACATCTGGCTTACATTTGCAGTAGGTCGTCAGAGGACCTTAGTGTCTGTGATGTAAATGAATAACAGAGCCCTCAACAATTTAACTGTCATCAGTATAAATGCTTTAACTGGCACAGTAAAGCAAAGCTCTGAACCTCTTTCTAAATCTCCATAAGCTCCTGGTCTGAATTATAAACTGGGGCTGCATTACCTGAAGATGAAAGCAGCCAGGTCAATTCACTTAAAACCAGAGAATTACCACTGAGAAGATGTGATGAGCAGCAAAGGAGCATGTGTGGTTGTGGTTTTAATGTACAGCTCCATAGAGACAAGAGGAACATCTGACTGCCCAGTCACTCAGAACCCAGATTCAAAGGTCTGATGGGAAGGAAAGTCACCATTTGGCTGTCAGCTAGTTGGACTGCTCAAACAGTAAAACTAAGACAGCAGAACTAAAACTCTAAGAGGCGGCACACAACTGCAAGGGAAGAGTGGCTTCTGTATAACCTGCTCCAAGCCCACTGCCTGCAAACATTACCCTGTCAGGCAGCACCATCATGCATACATGCCAGAATGAAGAAGTCTGCCTACACAAGTTCTGCCGCTGACTTAGCTCCAAACAAGTCTTTTCCCTCACGCACTTTTCCTCCCTCACCTTCTGCCAGCCTTCAAATCATCAGTTTTGGGCAGCGGAATTATCCCTCTCCTGTGCTATAACATACATGGCACAACACTGCTGTGGGTCCCAAGTCACAGCATACCACACAATCAAGAGCAGCCAAGTACAACTCTCCTCACTTCACTTATCTTGGCCACTCATTTCAAGGCCACTGATCCCACACTAGTATCCAATATGCAAAAAAAATGGTGCCAGGGCAGGCAAACCTTAAAAGACTTCACTTTGAAATGCTGCAAGTTGGATATACTGAATAGAGAGCGGTTGGGGAAGTAAAGGCCACCAAGCTCAGAAAGATGTGAAGGCAGACTGATCATATTCAGTGCGATGCGGCCAAGTTAGCGTATTGTCACCATAACTGTCTGGGCTCAAGATGAAATGTCTTCCCTCTCCTCCAACTGCATAGGAAGTTCGCTTTTATAATAAATTCCAAACAAATTAATGGATTCCAACATGCATCATCAAATTTATATTTCCTCCTCCACAGAGTCCTACCCCTGTAAGTAATCCTTAAAATTCGTCATGAAGCTTTCAAAACAATTTATGCAAACAAACATCAAGCAGAGCTATTTGTATTGGCAGCACATTTCACTTAACAACCTACAACAAGGAACAGATGGTCTGAGCTCTGGAAACAGCTACAAAGAAAACAGTAGGAGCAAGTCCGTCAGAAGCACTTTTCCCCCCCAATTTTGTGAAGATTACAGACTTGTTCTTGTTTATTTCTTTGATTAGGCTGTTATTTTATGTACTCATGAATCCTTCCCTTGCATTTCATGGAACAAATCCACCAGAAGCACATTCCCCAACTGTGTGTAGTTTACAGAAGCACTGCTTTGTGAACTGAGCTATCTGTTCCTCACTGATCCAGTATGCTCTAAAGTGGCAGGCAAGGAAGTGAAACAACATGCAGATGTTGTACAAGGGATTGACAAATTTAAGGCAACCCTCTTAACAATTCATAGTTCTTTTTATCCCTTTGCCCATCCCTTGGTCTCCAATATTAAAACCAGTAAAATCAGATGATTCACACAGTCACATCCGTTACACATCGCTCAGTGCTATTACTGGTCTAGTCAGATGTGATGGCCTCTCTTCCCCTTTTCTAAGGGGATCTTCATTTTGTGAAGATGGATTACAAGAGGCTCAGCCCAAGCTGCGGCACCAGCAAAGGAGAAGCAGGATGAGTAATAGCTACAGCACAATGCGCAGGGTCTGCACTAGCCAGTATGGAGCTTGATCAAGAGCAAGTCTGGTTTAGACTTCTGTCAGGATCAGAGGGCTATCCATGGAAAGAGAAGGCCACAACTACTCAGTACACAGTGTGGGAAACAATCTAAGAAGCAAACACCAGTATTTCAAAGTAAATTGGAGAGGAATAACATGGAAATGAACCAAAAATTACCTTGATAACATTCTTCAGAGGAATTAACATGTTTTCCCTGTACCAAAACAAGCAATAGAAAGTTTTCATGGACAGTAAAAGCAATACTCAACTGCAGAAGCCTTTTAAAGAAACGTCTATCCCTAACAATAATACAATAATACAATACACCAGGTTGGAAGAGACCTTCAAGATCATCGCGTCCAACCCATCAAACAATCCAACCCACCCAACAACTAGACCATACAGCCAAGCACCCCATCAAGTCTTCTCCTGAACACCTCCTGTGAAGGTGACTCCACCACCTCCACGGGTAGCCGATTCCAATGGGCAATCACTCTCTCCGTGTAGAACTTCTTCCTAACATCCAGCCTAAACCTGCCCTGGCGCAGCCTGAGACTGTGTCCTCTTGTTCTGGTGCTGGATGCCTGGGAGAAGAGGCCAACCTCTGCCTGGCTACAACCTCCCTTCAGGTAGTTGTAGAGAGCAAGAAGGTCACCCCTCAGTCTCCTCTTCTCCAGGCTAAGCAACCCCAGCTCCCTCAGCCTTTCCTCATAGGGCTTGTGTTCCAAACCCCTCACCAGCTTTGTTGCCCTTCTCTGGACACGTTCCAGCAAGTCAACATCCTTCCTAAACTGAGGGGCCCAGAACTGGACACAGTACTCAAGGTGCGGCCTAACCAGTGCAGTGTACAGGGGCACAATGACCTCCCTGCTCCTGCTGGCCACACTGTTCCTGATGCAAGCCAGGATGCCATTAGCCTTCTTGGCTGCCTGGGCACACTGCAGGCTCATGTTCAGCCTACAATCAACCAGTACCCCCAGGTCCACCAGTAATCAAACTTTTCTTCTTACTACCAGCAGCACTAAAATCACTGTCAGGTCCATGAGTGTCTGTGCTTTCTTTGAAAAACAATTCATATGAATTGATGTGCACAAAGACTCTCAGCCAGCCCTAGATTTAATTTGAATAACATCTGGGGCAGCTAACACACTGCACAGCTATCAGCCCACCAACCACAGACACACCCTTCTGTCACAAGTCAGAGGCAAATCAGCTCTCTAGAGTTGCACAGGGATACAGATGGACCATGATGTTAAAAATAAATAAATAAAACCCCACAACAAAAGAAACAAACAAGGAATGAAGGAGTTCTAAGCAAAGAGGCAATTGTGACATCTTGAAGTAACCAAGAGGGGGAAAGGAAAAGAAGAACAAAACACAACAAAAATCTTTCTGAAGGGCATTAACCTGGGTGGAGACAGGGGTCAGTATGGAAGGGTTTGGCTTTGAGAACTGAAACCATGTGGAATTGTGGTGGAGCAAAATCAAGGACCAAGTAGACCAATCTGACAGCTTAATGGGACCTTTGAGCATCACAGTTGAATAAACTCTGTTCTACACAACACTGTCATTTCTGTTTTGATACTCCTATTAGTGGAACAGTTTCATACCAGGATGACTACAAAGCTGTTTTCACTGGCTGCTGCAGCAAGCCATGATTGTCAGTCCTTGCATACCATGTACACCTTCCACTAAACCAGTTAACAGAGCAAGACAACTAAAATACTACTGAGGAACAAAAACAAACACATCAGAACCACTGCCCTGCACAGTATCATAGATTCAAGTTTTTCTTTTGGGGTGAAGTACAACTAGATGATGCAGCAAACATACACTTTCAATGCAGCTTTTTCCATTATTCATCTGGCTGCAGGAAGAGAAAAGCAAACTCAAGCAGACGATAAAGCTAAACTAACAGTGCTGTTGAGCAAAAGGAAAACAGCTGGAGAAGGGTATCCAGACAATCTTTGTTGTGTAGGCATTGCTCTGAGGTTTTGCTTATAACTAAGAAGTAAAGAAAATGTGAAAGTTTTTTTCAGGACTTGAACTGACTGCAGTTTAAACCAATTTGGGAGTAGGTACAACTGTGAGTTCACAATCTGACCCTGTAACATGATACCCAAACTGAGCCAACAGTTTGAAGTTCACTTCAGTTTTCTTCATTTGGAGGATTACGATGAAGCATTTCCTTCGATGTCATGCTTTACACAGCTAATGGCATGTGACAGCCAAGTGCTTTTACATTTTACTTTCTGAAGTTGCAAACACTTGATCTATCCCACAGGCAGAGAAAAGTCTAGCAGCCCTAAGATCTTGACATTTGAGGCCCCAGCAAACTCTCCTTGTACTTTAGCAGGCACTGGGTGCGCCCAGGAGTCTGCCAATGGAACAAAGTTCTCCAGAAACACCTCTCAGCAAGTGGCCACAGGAACTATGGTGGGACCATGGCACTGGAGGAGGCAGAGATGATGACAGCCAGCAGCATGGTTTCATTTGAGCTGGGTCACCTCAGACTCCCCAAAAAAGTTGATTTATGTATTTTCCCAGTAACTGTTTTCATAAAGTACATGTGGAGTGATAAGGAAAAAAAGGCAGACACGGATGACTTTCAAAGGTAGAAGTGGAAGTAGATGCCCAATCCCTCTGGTGATCTCTGCCAAGTGTCTCTTAGGCTTTAGAAGTCGATCAAATGAAATGGTAGCATCAGGCAAAAAGATGCAGTTTCACACATTTCTGCCCAGCTTTCCCCAGCACCTCCACAGGCTTGAGCTCAGCAGGGACATGGTATTTTACAGAAGACAAGCCTTGATGGCTCAGACTGCTTTCTAGGGAAGGCTGCAAGTTCTGGAGGCATTGAAAAGTCTCCCTCTCTCTATATATATATACACACACACACACATTTATTTTTTTTAACTAACTAATCAAACTTCATTGACAACCAGGAAGTTTCTGGTTTGTCTCAATCTGTGTTTCAGCTTGCAAAGTTGCCTGTGTACTTTTTTAACAGCAGCATATTTTCTGAACCACTCTAACCCAAAGAATCACTAGTAATTATATTAAGCAAGAGGTAGACCCAGCTGCTGAATGCCAGCACTAACCAGAGCTCCGACACTGCTGGGTTTTGCCTCAGAGACCAGAGCCAAAACTATTCTCAAGCACAGCTAAAAAAAATCAGATCACTTAGTATTAAGCTTCAAGTTTCCTTCTACTGGAGGAACGCTGTTTCAGCTGAATTTGGTGGAATTACAGGAGCTGATTAGGTTAACCACTGACTGTGTTTCCTGGAGGGCATCTGAGACTATGCCCTGACCCAAATTATTTAATCTTGATCAGATTTGAAGCATTTAATTTTAAGCTCCACATCTCTGGGAAACGAAAGAGGTAATACAAACTTCAGACAAGCCTTTAAATTTGAGAGGTAGCAAGGGGCAGGGTGCAAATGCAGCTGCTCCCAGCCATTCAGGGCAGAGAAAAAAAAAGCAAGCTCCAAGTGGAAAATTCTGCTAGGGTGGGTCTGAGGAGAGGGGACAGGATGAGGACTGATGCCAGCTGGGTACACACTGTCTCTTTTGCAGAATGCTGGTGTCTGTCAACCCTTCTACTTCAGGACTTATTTCTGGCTAAAAGAAAAGAGGGGCAAATGAGCCCAGGCAGGCTCAGAAATCACCCCCTGGGCATGCAAGCACCTGTGTTCATGATCTGGGTTCTCCAATCCCAGGAGAGGTACCAGACCCAACTGAGGGTCCCTGCTCTACCCCACATTATTTATACCTAGCAGAGTTTTACCATTCCCTGTTTGACCTCAACTGTAAGCTCCAGCCTGGCCCTGAGGTATTTCCCAGTTAAACTATCATTTAAAAAATCCCAATGACTTTTGTTTGGGATCTTATTTGTCAGACTGATGGAAGCCAGCCACACTGTCTCGACAGTGAAGAACTTATTACAGACTCACAGATCGTATGGGGTTGGGAGGGACTCTCAAAGGTCATCTTGTCCAAACCCCTGGCCACGAGCAGGGACACCAACTAGATCAGGCTATCCAGGGCCACATTGCATCTGATCTTGAACATCTCCAACAATGGGGCCTCAACTACATCCCTGGGCAACCTCTTGCAGTATGTTACCACTTATTAGCCTGGAAAAGGTAAAATATTTATCAGCTTGTTCGCACCTTTTCAGCAGCTTGGTCAGTAATGGCATCAGGACATGGAAACACTTCAACCTTTGCATGGAAAGGATTTTCCAATGGCACTCTTGCACACTTCAAGTACTCCCAAACCGCATGGCACAGCAGTGTGCAAGACTATGCACTGTACCTCATAAAGAGTTCTGGAAGACATGAGAAGCTGCATGGCCCAGGGCAGGAGCATTTACTGCATCAGGCCAAAAGACCCTACAGCTTGGCTGTAACCACAGAGGTGTATTCACAGTGACTTCACCTATCTTTCAGCTACGCAATATTGTGCCACGTACCTTAAAAACTGAATCACTTCATTTATGGCAAGACCCAGTTCAGCACAGGCCAAATTAACCCAGATATTTCACTGCCAACCATACATGAGAGAAGTCCAGTTAAACTACAACATTGAGGACCAGTAGTGTAGGGAAAATAGGATGCCACATCATGTCCCCAGTGATCCTCAGATGTGTCTTCTTATCTGCTCCCAGACAAAAAGGTAATATTTATGACTGCTGGCCACAGTCAGTGAAGGGTGACACGGTTCACGTGGGCAGCACCATCTCATCCCAGAAGAATGGCAAAGCACCCCAAAACTGAGATCCTGTGCACAGCCCCAGCCCCATTCCCACCTCCAGTGCAATTGCAGCCTTCAATTATATCCAGCACAACATACCACAGATCCTGAATACACTGAACCCATTTCAGTAAGAGACAGTAATTTTCAGTCTTCCCTTCACAGCCTACAGCCTCAGCAGAGCAATTCTGAAAAAAACATGTCCTGCTGAAGCAGCCAAGCCCTCTCCCACACACTCCTGACCTACAGATATGCTTAATATGTTAATTTTTGTTTTGGTTTCAGAACAAAACCTGCCTTTTAAAGAAAATTTTAACAGATTCTAAACCAGAAACACTGCACTCCCCTGAGGCATTAAAAAATGCAAACTGAAGACTTCCCATGTGTCGAGGTTATTAGTTATTTCCTTCTAAAAACAGAAGAAGTGTTGCAACAGTTGTAATGCTCCAGTTCACTAGGCCAAGAAGATGTTTTCTTTCTACACACTCATTAACCATAGTGTGGAACTCAATAACTGTTCTAATTTCCTACCTTAAATGTTTTTCTTCCCCCAGTTTTCATTTTATGCTTTACATTTACATAGGGCTACACTCCACCACTTACCTTGAGAATCTAGGTGCTGTCAAACACAATAAAAAGAAAAGAAAAGTGTCTGGAATCACAGAAGCTTTAGTGTTGAAAATTGTAATTTAATTTCTATAAATGAATTTAAGCACTCAAGGCTTGCTTTGTCAGCCACAGATGAGAAATTGATAGGCTTTGAAGGGAAGCAAATGTTTTTTCAGTCGAGTATCTCAAGTAAATATTTGTGTTAGATATAATAAGATACATTATTTCACACCACAAATTAAATACCAGCTAGTTATTAAATCTGGTGTAATGTTATTAAACTTTCAGGTATTGTTGCCCACAATAGGTGTACTGTAATTAGGCTAGCTTAGCTCCAGGAGGGCTCCTGAACATAACCCCCAACCCCAGAGCATCAGTCAAGCTGCTGCTGCTGTAACCCCAGGAGTCCTCAGTACCAAGCCTGGCTCAAGGACACATGAGCTCTCTGACACAGAGAAGAATCACCCAATCCTGCCATGCTTCTGCTGCTTTTGAGAGATACTTCTGCCTTGAGAGCAAAACACCATTTCTTCTCCAGACCACAATAATATGGAGTCTGTGGAAGGAGAAGAGGGCCCAGCCTGGGAAAAGGAGGGGACAGGACCCTCCATGCTTCGGGTGGCCCAGCAGCCTTCTCGGCTGGAACATGCTGGATTATGTGTGTCCCTTCCCTGAAGTGACATCACCTGTGTGCTCTCACACAGAGCTCCAGCTCATTCTTTAAAGTCTTAAAGATGTAAAATATGTATCATTGATTTTTATTTCTAAGAATAAAGATACCAGTATTTGCTTGCCTGAGGCATAACAGGGACAAAAACTGCACTGTGCAGTCACCCTGAACCCAACCAAGCCATGCCATCAGTGCAGATACAGCATCATAAACCTCCATAAGCAAGCTGTCTGCTCAGCAGGGGTGTGAGCAGAGGAGGCTTCCCCTCTCCAGCACCACTGCCAGGCCAGGCAGACTGGACAGAGTCCAGGCCCAGCACCAGCTCCACCCGCCCTGACACTCTGCAGGGGGTGATACAGTACCAGCAGATGTAAACGCTGCCTTTCCCCCCCTTTAAGTATCTTATCTGGCTAATTGCACAATCACAAGAAGGCTTCAAAGCACGCCGAAGAGTGGGATAATGACGCATCATGGGCGAGAAGGCCTTTTATTTCTCCTTTTCCTATAATAACCACTGATGAAGGAGCATTATCCTTCCGTGTTGCCCTGCCTTGTTGTGTCTTAATGCATATATTTAACAAGATCACTTATGAGTGCAGCACGGTGGATGTCTAATAAGGCAAGATCATTAATTTTGAAAGTCCTGCTTTATCTCTTATTACTGCAATACTTTTTACTGCAGTCTTGGCAGAGCATGAGGGCTGTAAAGCAGCGAGCTGGGCAGTGGGATTCCCTTACTGCACTCAGAGCTGCTCCACCGACTGTAGTTAAAACAATCTCGTTATGACATGTTGTGAAGGCTCTCTTGGGTAGGGCTTTTGTGCAGCATTCCAAAAAGTCAGACAGGAAAGAGAAAGAAGGTTTGGCTGCAATAGCTGAAGGGGGAGAGGGCTGAACCCCAACACAATGCAAATGCCCAGACCAGTGAACAGAACGGGCGTACATCTCCTAACTGGTGTGCTGGGATCCAGATGGCCAGCAAACCTGGAGACACACAGAAGTCAATGGGAATCAGTCACCACATAGCAACACTTCAGCCCAGGCTTGTAGTTTGGTGCCCATGAGCGAGTCCACTGAACTCAAAAGTAATATCATGCGGTCAAAAACAACTGTAGCTTTCAAACGCAAATTAATCAGGATGAGTAAATCCCTCTGTCCTTTCCAAACCGGAGGGCAATTAGCAGCCTTGCTGCTGTTCCTGATGGAGAGGAGCATAGCGTCCCACCAGCAAGCAATGCTGCAGTGTACAGTCACCCAGACAAGCTATTTAAACAAGAGTTGCTCAGGCTATCTCACAGTATCACCAAAGTTGGAACAGACCTCAAAGATCATCAACTCCAACCTGTCACCACAGACCTCATGACTAGACCATGGCACCAAGTGCCACGTCCAATCTCCTCTTGAACCCTTCCAGGGACGGTGACTCCACCACCTCCCTGGGCAGCACATTCCAATGGCGAATGACTCTCTCTGGGAAGAACTTTCTCCTCACCTCCAGCCTAAACTTCCCCTGGTGCAGCTTGAGACTGTGTCCTCTCATTCTGGTGCTGGTTGCCTGAGAGAAGAGACCAACTCCTTCCTGGCTACAACCCCCTTCAGGTAGTTGTAGAGAGCAATAAGGTCTCCCCTGAGTTTCCCCTTCTCCAGGCTAAACAACCCCATCTCCCTCAGCCTCTCCTCATGGGGCTTGTGCTCAAGGCCAATCACCAGCCTCGTTGCCCTTCTCTGGACACATTCAAATGTCTTGATGTCCTTCTTAAACTGAGGGGCCCAGAACTGGACACATCTCCTCTCACTCCTGAAGTGCTATCAAATCAAGAGAACTTTTTAGCAAGATCATGCAGATTACAGAGCACCAAAGTGCAAATTTCAGCACATCCTTATAACCGGCAGACCAGCACAGTATTTTCTTCTGCTCATCAGGATAATAAAAGAGTGGGTAAAGCTCTGCAAACAAAAAAATAAGCTAGAATTCCAGCAAAAAGGGCTAGGAATAGTGCCACATTTCACTATCTACCAACCAATGAGGAATACAAGCACACACTTTTGAAAGAAAGAACACATTCGTACTATGCTAAGTACAGTAAGTATTAATTAAATCATTATTAGCAATCAAAAACTAATTTCTTTCTGTCACTTCCTGATATCTTAACTAAAGGCATATTTGCAATGCTATTATAACAAGTTACAATTTGAGCAATAGAGCTGCTTGAAATAATTCAGAAACATGTACACTTTCATATGAATATATCATGCCTAACTAATGAGATTGCTCATTTCATAACTTCAGTTCCAGTTTTATTATTTCATAAAACTGGAAGTCCTTATCCATTTTATGAAAAACACCAAACCTTTGTGAAATTCATTAAATAAGCATAAAAAATTCATTAAACAAGTGAATTGCATTCATGGCTGCTTTGATGCAAATGCCCTTTAAGCAATGTAAAACTCCATATTGATTTAACCTTTCGTGTTCTGGTATTTCCATGTGGAAATATATATATATATATATAAAAACTAAAAACCTTTATACAAGGAATGAAATTAAGTGCTGATCCCTTGATCTCCAGCCAGGGTGAGGTAGATTGGTCAATTTAAATAGCCTGTGCTGATCAGCAAACAGCTGAGTTTGTATTAAAACAGACCACAAGTGTTTCAGCACATCTTTGCTGGCAAACAAATACACATATCATACCTTGGGCCAAATCAATATGATGCCCAAAGTTTCTTCTGTAGCTGCAAGTAAACCAAATACTGGCCAAATCTTGTGGGACTAGTTATAACAAGGCCATGCTCATTCAGAGAAATGTAGAACGGCTTCTCCTGAGTACCTGGTGAGGTTGAGTTGCTCCTTCTCACTGCCCTCATTCCCACTGCGAGTTGTTGCAAACAAGACAGCCAACAAGTCAAGGTCTACCTGAACCTACCACTGTGTACCACCTCCATCAGGGAGCTACCAAACTGAAGAATCAACTCGGGTTTCTTGGCATTACTCTCCAACCCTTCAGCAGCTGCAGTATTCACTTGCCTCACTTCCTACCCTCAAACTCACCAAAACCAAATCCTCTCCTAGTACTTACGGCAGTGTGAGGAGTTAAAGTAGCCCCTAATCCCTAGTACAGTAGAGTCACTCTCTTTGTGCTTCCAATGCACTCTGCTAGAGAGGAGATAACAAGAAAAAGATGAACCCACAATAGACATGCATCTGAAATTGCCATGGAATGAAGTACTTGTATTCCTCCAATCTTCCAAAAGCACCTCTTGAAGAGAAGTGATCTTTACCTCCGAGGCTTATAATAGCCTAACTGCAGTCAAGCCAGGAAAAGACATCCACTGTACTCCCAAAGAACCATGTGCACAGCTGGGGCTGATGCTGGATGTCAGTGATGTAAGGCCCCAACCACTCATCCCGCCACAAATTAATGGTACCAGTGTGGCAAGCCTGCCACACTGAGTTTTAAAATGGCCCAAGAAGGTCAACAACCGCAGTGGGGCTCCAAGACCCCTGCTGCTGAGCCAGGCCTGAGGCATGATGGTGCAAGATGAGCATACTTTGGTGCCATCTCTTGGTTTACACCCACACACTACTGTACTGTTTGTTCCTGCTGTGCTTCATGTTTAGTAGTTTGAACTACAAAAACTTAATCAAGTGCATGCACAAAGGAGAGTGACATACCAGCCTGGTAGCTTTCCAGAGTCCATACTTCAATGATGCCATTCCTGAATCACCTCTTCTACAGCCCTTCTATGCCTCATTTTCCTTCACAGGTGCCTCTCCTGCACTTTCTTCTCCCTCAGCCCATTTGGCTCCAGCAAACTGAGCCAGAAAAAACTCTATTTCCATTTATAACCATTTATATTATAAACAATAATCTTTATACACCAAAACAGATCTTTAATCCTCCTATTTCCCTCCAAAATACACCCAGACATCCTTATTCTCAGTAAGCCCAGCCAAACAAAACAAATCAAGTTTCTAAGCCAAGCTTTCAGCAGTAAAAAATAAGTCCAAAAGTATTAAAATAAATTTCACAAGAAAAATTGCAGCCAACATATTTAAAGTATTACCATTTTTAAAACTCTCCTCAATTTTTACCCAATGCTGCAGAAGACATTGCTTCAGGAGAAAAGATGTTGAGACTATTTTTTTCCCAGAGAAAGAGAGAAGAAACTACATTGAAAACAAGCTTTTGAATAAAGGAGGTGCAACCTTAATCACAAAACAGCGTAAGGCAACATAGCAGAAGACTGCTCCCAGTTCCATCATCAAAACAGTGAACAACAAGACAAATGAAATCATCATTTCCCACCTTCATGCCTCCTGATACCCCTCCACACACCACTTCTCAGCTAGCTGAAAACTGCTCCTACCTTCCCCCCTATGAAGGGCATCTGCGATTGAACAAGCCCAAAACAGCACCTGAAGCCATTTAACTTAATCATTATTAGTTGTTTGGAACTCCCTTGACACTGTTGGCCAACAACGAGGCCCCCAGGTGCCCTGTAGATCCTTAGGCATCAACAGTCTTAGGAGGGCACATTTCTACCTACAGCAAGATTTAAAACTGGCTTTGTAATAATTAAAAAAAAAGGGGGGGGGTGGGTGATGAAAACCTTGGGAGCTTTTCCTACAATTACTAATTTAACAGACAAACTATGTTTTATTGATAGTTCAGTAGTAAAATTGCCTTCCATACACGCTGCTGCTGATGCCTAGAATAAGATGTGCAAGAAGAGATAATCTTGTGCCTAAGGCTTTTTCAGGATAATACTCAACACAAGCTTGCAGCAACTCATCCAAGAGATATTCAATAGAGCAAGGGCTGTTCCTTCCCTTTCGGAATCAGGAAAGGAGCTGCATGTTTCTGCAACTGTGCTGCTAGCAGCATCCTGCTCAGGCAGCCCAAAATCACAAGTCAGTGCTGCAGGTGTATTCAGGATCAGATATTGCTTCAAGGAAATCCTTAGTGTGACAGCACTGTATGGCTCTTAAGATCATAGAATCATAGAATAATAGGGGTCAGAAGCAACCTCTGAAAATCGAATTCAACACACCCTGCCAAAGAAAAATCACCTAGGGCAGGTCACACAGGAACACACCCAGCCAGATGTTGAAAGTTTCCAGAGAAGGAGACTCAACAACCTCTCTAGACAGCCTGTTCCAGTGCTCTGTCAGTCTTATAGTAAAGACATTTTTCCTCATGTTGACACGGAATTTGCTGCGTTCCCATTTGGATCCTTTGTCCCTTGTCCTATCACAGGACACATGCCATTAGAAATGGCGTTACAGACTCCAGCAAGCCTCCACCACAAGCATGACACCTTCAGCTGGAGAAGTATTACTTAACAGGGACATAAAATTACTTCTGTATATTTCGAGGGAAAATACTGCCCTTTAATTCTGCAGGTGAATGAGCAGATTTGAAGTGCCTTGAGCTGAGCAGGATGATTCCAGCTGAAAGTCTTACTTGGGCATTTCCAAGACCCCTGACTCGTGTCACTGTGGTGCTGACACCTCACACCTCGGTCAAACAGATGCCACAGATGCCAGCTTCATGCACACAACTGCACCCGCTTTGGCTCTCCTCCTATCCCAAGTGCTCACTGCCAGCTCAGCTGTCATGGGGAAGCTTTGCAGCTGCAAATAACCCGGGTGCTGTTAATCTGCAAACACAGCTTTCTGCAGCCTTTTCCTTGCATTTCAATTAGTTTCACTTGACAAAAAAAAAAAAAAAAGAAATCCGTTTGTTTTAGCTAGGCTAACTAGTCAGTGATGTGTTTGGCTGGAAACATGTTATGTTCTGCTACTTTATCATGTTGCTATTTCCATGTTCAAAGGCTAGTTAAATTATTTACGCTACACTTCATATATTGTGTACAACACTTGCCTTGACACAAACAGCAGCAACTGCAAAGCCAGCTTCCTTGAGCCAGTGCTTCAGAGTAACACTCTGCTTGGTGGGGAATGACCTGTTCAAAGCCTCAGCTTTCACTCCACCCCAAAATCAAGAGCCACAGGGATGTGAATTATTTTCAGAGCCTCCAATAGCAATGTTGATTTAATTCTGAAGGACATTACAAAATAAAGAGTACAAAAGGAATAAGCTGAGCATTAGTACAGTGCAAGAGCCTATCTACCTTGGACACGATGATCTTGAAGGTTGGACGTGATGATCTTGAAGGTTTCTTCCAACCTGGTTTATTCTATTCTATTCTATTCTATTCTATTCTATTCTATTCTATTCTATTCTACTCTATTCTATTCTACCTCTAAAATTCACTGTGAATGATAAATTGCTCTCAGCAAATAACACCCAATGCTATTTTAAAATGTATATTACAGAACATGTACTTCAAGAAGCTCTGTGAATATTTTATTACACCATCCCAATCATTTACACTGTGTAAGTCTCACTGTAGTTGCAACTCCATTTTAAGGTACAGTTTGATTTCCTCCTGTCTTTTTATTTATTTAATCATAACTCAATTGAATTACCATTTATTTGCTCATCAGTGACTAGGTTGGGCAGAAGAAGCTTCAAAAACTCTGGAAGTACTGTGGCCAGAAAAAAACAAAACCTCAGAGGCATGAGCACACACTCAAGTGACCATCTCTTGCTAAGGGAGCACAAACACCTCCATCTTGCCTTTTTGCAGTTATCACCTAGCAGCAATGCAAGAGGGCAGGGTTGTGGCAGGGCTCTACAGCTCTGCCACTGCAACAGCTTACACCAGGATTCACTATGGACATCTAATGCACAGCAAGCCCTTGCTCATGCTCTTCCCTTGCCAAACAGCACCAACCATCCCTGCAAACTGGAGGATACTTTTTCAGTGCCACCACATTTTCTGCTGTACTCCAGCTGGCTCTGGCATTTCCTACTAAAGCCAGAGCAATAAGCTCAGCACAAACACCAGTGCTTGCTCTCCACAGTGGATGCAATGTTGCCTGTCTGGGATGCCAGTGGAGATCAGCAGGGTGCTGTACAGACATGCACTGCAACACAGTTGTTGCCTAAGGAGTTCCCAGCTTCATTTCCTTTCTCTGTTTTTCAGTTTATTGAAAACAGTAACTTGTACATATAGCAGAACAGGGGTCAAAGGCTGTGGAAGGAGATTATAAACAAACCAAATATGACTCCACTTTCCATACTGATCAGTAATCCCAGATGCTGCCATGTGCCTTACTGTGTATTATTAAAATGTAGTTAAGAGGCATTTTACTGAAGCAGGTCAGGGCCTGAGTGCTCCCTCCAGTTCAAGCCTTGATATTGCACAGGTCTTGAGAACTGAGTCACAGATATCAAGAAACATTACAAGCCAGATCAATATTTTATAGCCTTCACATACACTGTAGTCTGAAACTACCGGGATGGTGCTCTGAGCAGAAGCATTAGCAGCAGCTGAAATAATTTACACTAACAAGGTACTGACCCATGCAGTCCATAATGATCATTTAGCTCAGGCAGTATTTTTTACCACTGTTGAGCTGCTTGGGGTTGCAGCTTTTTCCAATAGAAAACTCCTACATCAGATTAAGGACACAAGCAATAATCTAACCATAAGACTCAGTCTTGTTCCATGCAAATTTGTTCCAATTACATAAACTGCTAAATTAAGAAAGGAGGTGTTTAAAACAAAGGGGTTACAAGAGAGCCACAAATACACAAACAAACATCACAGAAATTCTTTATTCTGTTTCTTGCCTTGTTTGCCTATTGAAGTGCCATATGTTGCTGCAAGTGCTATGAAAATATCATAAGATCATAATTATAAGGTTTGTTGAATTATAGAGTAAAGAAGCCACTTATTTACATTTAAATATGAACAGTGGTAATTGAAATGTCAGATGCTTCTCTGTTCTTAACTCCAGAAAAATATTTATCTACCAACAGCTTGATGTGCTTTCAACAACAGCCTGGATTCATGAAAGGGACTGTTACTCACATCACTTACTGCCTTTATTTATCTCTCCCTTCTGGTTTAAGAACTCAAACAGGGGCTCCTGAAGTGCTCAGGCACTGAGGTAACAATGAAGACACTGCAATGCAAACAGGAATGTTACCAAGTTGATGTTCAATAATTCTTTGACTTGTCAATATAGGAAGCCCTGCCATAGCTTTAGGAAATCAATTTTAAATTGACCTCACTGAACTGATGCAAAACCCAACTGCAGATGCATTTAAACTGATTAGCTCTTGTTAACGTCTGATAACAAGTAAACTCAGGTCAGGCTGATGTTGAGTACACACAGAGAGGGTTTACAAGAGTTTAAAATTAAAATTGCATTAGCTGAACCAGGATCTCTTTAAGGGTAAAAAGCACCTAGAGACAGACCCAGTGAAAGCACTGCAATCCTCAGTAGATTCTGCTGTGCCAAACTGGCTTATGAATGAGACTGGAAGCTTGACCCTCCTTGCACTACCAATGTCAGCACAAAGCCTCAAGAGGTTCAGTTGCACTAAGTAAGCTGGAAAAAAAAATCAAACCCCCAAACCAGAGAAAAGTAGCTTGCTTTGAGCAGTGCAATGCTCCTTTCCACACAGGGAGCAATGAGTGGCTGGTCCCAGGAAGGCAGAACCCAGACTTCCTGCACACCTGCTTCTTACAGATTTACCATGGCCTATCCTGAGAAAAGTTCTCTAGAAGAATCCCTCAACTGGCAAACCTTCAGCCTGAGCCTTCTCCAAGGAAGTTCAGTGTCTCACTGAAGGGAGTCAGAAAACCTGCTCCCCCGAGGAACGCCCCGAATCCAGTGTCTGTGGCTATCGCAGAGAGAAGCTTGCAGCACTAGAGAGGGGCATCAAATCAGAACAGATCCCAGCTTTTATTGCCTTGGTCTACAGAAAAATAGAAACCATCATTCAATTTACATGATCTCAAAAGCCAGAAACTTTGCAAGTGATTTTTGTTAAATATTTTTCTTGTTTGTTAGACAACCTTTCTCAGCATGCAAGGACTCAAATCTGGAGCTTTCTTTTGTAGGTCTTTCTCCAAGAGGACTATTCCACTGTACTGCATGAAAGCCTAGGGGTATTACTAGTTCTATTCAACAGCCACAAACTCCACTGCCAAGTTAATGGCAAAGCTTTCAGTTAACAGAAGCAGGTTTAGGCTAATGCTAACCAATGAATGTCAGTCACATGCTCTGCTTCCCTCTGTGTTTCCCAAAACACTCCTTGTTTTCTGGTTTAATAATTAAATATACCAGGACCTTTGCTGAAAACTGAAAAAGAAACCACATTGACCAGATTGTTGTGAGAACAGGTCACACTCAGGAGAGAAGAAAGAGAACTCTTTGGGAGCAGTCACAACTTGTATTGACCACTAACAGAACTCCTCAAAGCCATCACATCAAAGAGCAGCAGAACTGGGTCTCTGCAGATCTGTGTTACCCTGTTTGGGGGAGAGCACAAACTCCATGGTGGCAAGAATGGCCAATACCCAAGAACAAGAACAGCATCTCCAAAGCAGTGGCTCAGTAAACAGCATAACGAAATGTGACAGTAACTTCATTTGTAAAATATACACTAAAGCTATCAGGGCAAAAGTGCTAATATCAAGGGCAACATTTGCATAATTGCATAATGCATAATGCACACTGACTTTAAGGCTCTGGTTTTAGATTGACCTAACAATGGCTCTCACTGGTGCAAACCACAGTGGGCTCTGCTGCTCTGAGCTGGCACACTGCCTTGGGCCTCAGCTGCTCACCATGCTGGATCACACACAGTGATCCAACACTCCAGTGTAACACCAGGCATCACTGGCCAAATCTGACATGAAGGATGCTGGGATTCAAATTTTCTGCATTTCTTTGATGTCAAAGATCTGCCAGATAACCTTCCCTGTTACCCCTCCTTCTCCAAGCTCCGACTGTACAAGTCTGCTTCATCACCATACCACACAGGTTAAGCCGGAAGGACAAACACGGAGCAAACTAACAGCACAAAAGGAGTACAACAGCAGGCTAAACTGATGCTACCTTACACCAAATAAACACCACATCATCCTTTGGCACAGTAAGGACAGTTTTCCGACACCAGTTTGAACCATTCCCTGTGGGGTTCACTCGCTGTGTCTACAGACATATGGTTTTACCAGTTTTGAATGCTGCTCCCACAGCTATTGCATCCTTTAACACTAGAGACACTACCTACAGTCTGCATGCCCAGGCCTTATTTGGCACACATGACCAAAGCAAAAGCATAAAAGGTGACAGAAAGCAGCCACTGCAGTCACAGTGCTACCCAGCCCCAAGATAGAGAGCCCCCAAATTAGCAGCCTTCTTACAGGCAGAGTCACACACACCCCACTGGACACAAGTTGTTAGTGAGCAAAACCTACCTGGCCAGGGCTGCAGGGACAGATTTACTGAAGTTCACATGGAGCAGTAATGCCAAGGGCCCCTGGGAAGTTGATGCACAGTCCAGCCCCTCCCCAGCACAGCACATGAGGAAGGCAATTGCTGTTTCCACAGTGAAATCCCATGCCAGGCTACTAGCAGTGGAAGCAGGTTGGATAACCATTAAGGCTCAGCAGAAGAGTATGGGTAAAACAATCCATGGGGCAAAATTTTTACTGAGTAATTTTACACAGTAAAACTATATGGAAAGAAAAAAACAAGCACAAGTGAGCTGGGCAAGGACCTCACAGCAAGGCTACTCCTGTGCTGCTCACTGCCCACTGCACATTTACTCAGGCTTGTTCTAGCTCTGCATAATCAAGGAGACACTGGGAGCTGATGCACGTGGAACAAACTGAACAGAGGAGCAAGCCTTTGTCCATTATTTAGGGTTCACCTTGTGGGAGCCTGTGCTGTTGCAAGTAAGTGGAACCCTCGAGAAGCAGCACTTCTCAGGGCCATGGAATGAAGTCACCTCCACAACAGGCTTGCTGAAAAAAATGTTATCCACAGGCATTTTAATGAAAATTGCATTGCTGATTATTACTTCCTAGGGGAAATACTGGGGTCTCCTCATTTTGAAAGTCCATCAGTGAAAACATAACCCAGGTTACGAGTGAAAGTGCTTACTGTAACTTCTAAACAATTATTCAGCTCCTCTGAAATTTCTTTCATGGGATTGAAAGCTTTTCCCTGTATCAAATTATCTGGATTTCTCATGGATTATGCATTTCTCAACAACACACTGTTTGCAGATTAAAGAGAGAAAGGAAAGTTAGAAAGGACACAATAGAAAAAAGATCAGTAAAGAAAAATATTTTAAATATTAATGACCAAGGGGGAAATGGAAACACATTAAAGGCAAATGTGAGAGCTTTTAAATATGTTATTAAAATTGATTTATAAATGAGACTCTCCTTTAACCAAGTGCTTTAGCCTTCACTACTTATTTCCTTCTGCTGTCTCTCCAAGCATTGGTGTCACCATCCAAAGCCTATGGCACTAAGGAAAGATATCCAGAAAATAATTAGGCTGGCAAAAACTATAGCCTGTTGAAACAAGTAAACATCATTATATCAAGAACCTCTGAGAAGGAGATGAAAAGATGGCTATTTTAAACTCTTGCAGAGCCCCAGGCCCCTGTAGGACATCTGTCCCAGGCAGGGGTGGAGGCTGGGGGCCACTGCCTGGGACACAACCAGGGGCTGCTCTGCTTATCCTGGAGTCACCGATGAGCCTTGGCAGGAATTGAGTGAGGCAGAGAACAGGCAGCAGGCAGGCTATGAGCAGGCAGGTTTGGGAGGAAGGATGGACCACCCAGGTCCCCAACTACAGACATTAATTATTTACAAACATGAAAGAAGAGATTTCCCACTTCTATCTTCCTCCCCACACTTCCTGTGCATGGAAGCCAGGCCAATGGCCAGTATGGTTGTGTGCTAGCCCCAGTCAGGCTCTGGAAGCTGCTCCACACCCTGGGGAAACCAAAGCAGCATTTCCACTGAAAAGTGCCTGCAGGCTTATGGTGAAGGACTGAAGAAGCCTGTCCTGGGCAGCCTGGACATGAACCCTACACAGTGCACGATGTGCCACAATCCCCTTCATTCTTTTCTTCCTTTTGTCCCCCATCTCATATTCAGAAGCCTGCATTTTGGGGATGCAGCTTCTCAAGTTTTTCAGCTTGAAAACGTTTCAAATGATACACCATGCAACCAGGACAGCAGATTGCAGCTCACAACTGCTGCTGGCATGTCAAAGAAGAAGCCACTGCAGCTTCCCAAGCAATAGGCAGCAGAAGGTGTATCTCCAAACCAGCAATGAGAAGCATGTGAGATCATGAAGCTCCTGGATCACCTTTTATTGAAGAACAGAGCAGCAAATGTGTATCACACAAACATAGCCAAAATTGTGGAAATTATCCTTGAAAGGAACAAATTCTGTGCATGAATTGTGTAAAGGCGTGGGGGGGGAAGCTAGTATGTGTTTAACATAATGGTCTATTTAATTTTTGTTTAGCTACAAAAAATGCTTTCTTTTAAAGCTGTTTATCCATCATAAACAGCAACAATAGAGGCAAAAACTCCAAAGCAAAACTAGAAAACATCATGAAAACTACAGATCTCCTTCGTTTGATTTTGTGGCAAGAATGGTCCACAGAACTCATTGTGAATGTCCTCATAAGATCCTCTTTACAGCAGGTTATGAATCATCACATGATACCTTTAAATGGATGATCAATACTATATTTTCCCATAAAACGTTTGGTTTGAAATCCGATTTTAAGTGCATTAGAGTTTTTGTGCACTGAATGAGTGAGTGTCATAATAAATTGTCATCAAATATGAAAGAAATACAGCTTAGATTAATTGCCATATTTATTTATGAGTCTATAAAATACGTTGTGAAAGTCCTGGCACATTTTTGGGATACCAGCTTGAACTTTCTAGAAAGTTAAAAGCATTAAGCAAGGCTGAAAGTAGATTTATTATTGGAATGTTTTTAATTGCAGTTTCAACCAGACTCAGGTATTAGAATGGCTGTGCCCTTAATGGCCATGTCTCATCTGTTTTTTTTTTCTTTAAAAATTATATACTTTCCGTATTTTTATTGATTTTGTAAGATTTACTGTAGATTAGTGCTGCTTGTGTGTGAAATCACAAGCGGTCCCAGCCTCCCCAGAGTAGCGGGCTGCAGATGGCCTCTAGCCACAGCAGCTCTTCCCCAAGGCCCCCCAGCACTAAGTACTGCCTGAAATGCTGGTGAAAGGAAAGGGCAGAGTTACCTAAAGACGACCAGCAGTGAACCACTCAGAACGCCCTGCTCTGCACTCCTTTCTGCAGATACAAAACAGAGCCCATTCAGAAAGGATCTGGAGGGGAGTCAAGCAGAGCCCCTTCTTTTCTCAGATGTTAACTAATGAAGAGGTTTTAAGGCCAACTGACTTGATGGGGCCAGGATGAACTCTCCTGGGCTAAGTAGTTTCTGGTTTTGGAGTAAGCTATCAACTCTCCATGTTTCTAATGTACAACCAACTCAGCTGGGCTTTTGTAAATTAGAAATGAAAGTACCTAAGGAAGCAGTTCTGCTTTAACAGTGACAGTCAGTGATAACTCATGGAGAACTCATGGTGAGGCTGTCTACAACTACCTGAAGGATGGTTGTAGCCAGGTGGGGTTTGGCAACCAGCAACAGAACAAGAAGACACAGTCTCAGGCTGCCTAGCAGAGAAGTTTAGGCTTGATCTTAGAAAGAAGTTCTTCACAGAAAGAGAGATTGCCGATTGGAATGGGCTGCCCAGGGAGGTTTTGGGGCATCAGCGTCCCTGGAGGTGTTTAAGAAAAGCCTGGATGAGGCACTTAGTGCCACAGTCTAGTTGATTAGGGCTGGATGATCAGTTGGACTTGATGATCTTGGAGGTCTCTTCCAACCTGGTTGATTCTGTGAGAATAAGGTACTGTTCCACATAACCTGCTCACCAATTTAAAAATAGGTCCTGGAAATTCCAGCAAGCAGAGCAGTAAAGGGATAACACTGTCATTAACTGCCACAGAACAACAAAGGCAAACTACCTTTGAGGTGATATGAAATGAAAAACCTTCAGCTTGGCAGCCAAATGACTCCTCCACACCAGCTGCACATCAGATGATACAAAGGCCGCAAAAGCACAGACACAGCTGGGTGGCTGGTGAGCCCAACGTCCTGCTCAAGCTGCATCACAAGAGTGACCACTGATGCAGCCTGAATGTGAGTTGTGACACTGCCCTGACCTTGCTGTAAATTAACCCACATCTCAGCAAAGCACAATCAAGTCCTCAAAGGTGAAGCTCTCAAGAGCTTTGCGCGTAAGCATCTTCACTGGCTGAACTGATAGTTTATAGAATAATCTCCAGATAACCCAAAAACCCCAACCAACAACTGGTACAGAAGTGCTGGATTACCCTGATGCAGAGCACTCTAACAGAGGAAGCTGTTTCCTCATTAGCCAGTTACTGTTTCAAAAGCCAGGTTTAGCGACGGCCCCAGATCCCAGGGAAAATCCCACCCAGGTACATGGCAAAGATCCAAGTCCACCCTCTTGGCTTCATCTAGGCATAGAATGGACCAGATTAAAAGCCCCGGGCCCTTGAACTGCAGAAATATGGAAGTCCAACTGTTGATTTTACAGCCATATCCTAAAAATCACAACATAGAGGACTGTTAGGAAGCAGCAGCTTACTAGCACATAAAGAAGTCCACACACAAGTGGTACTTAGGGATCCCTGTGAATATTATTACCTTTGTCTCTCTCTTAATTTCCTTTAGCCAGCCACCTAAATGAGAGGGACTGGAGAAGTCAAGTAAAAGCCCACTCATGTATTTCTTTCACTTAGTACAGAACAACATCAGAGTGAAATTGTGGAGCTTCTTGGATTAACTAGCCTACGTATACAACCCCCCAGAAATCCACTGACATCTTTTTCTATGCTCCCTGTCATAAGGCAAGCATCGAAAGGCAACCCAAGTTATTCCTGATATATTTCAAAAGTGATCTAGAAAAAAAAAAAAGGAAAAAAAAATCTACTTTCAGGCTTAGCCTTCAGCTGACAGGGTACCACAAGTTATCTCAGCAATTACACCTTGCCCCTAAACCAGGGTATGCCTCATGCTTCATTATGCCAATTTTCCCCTCTATCCTGAAGACAGTTCTTCCTATTTTCTGCTTGTGTGCTAAGCAATTAAAATGCTTTATCTTCAACAAGATATTAATCTTAATACTGTCCTAATTTGTTTCATCTTTTTCTGCCCCTCATGCAGAAATCTGTCTTGACAATAGCCACTGAGATAAGAAGAGTGCCAGCAAGCTTCACAATAAACCATCATATACACTATTTTAGTTTGTCAAAACAATTAGTGTTCATTTTGGCTTTATTCAGTTAAATCTGCAGTGACTGATCAGTATAAATTATGTATTAGGCTGCCCAGCTGTACTTGTTTATTCATGCATGGACTTGAAGAATTTTCATTTTCTCAGTACAAAAAAGCAACAGCCAAAAAATCCTCCCATACTCTCAAATATAAAGACACTTTCTTCTCAGCCACGTTTCTGCGACATGTTTTTGAAGCTGCTTTATTTTTACCCTTCTTAGAAAATTATTCTTCCCCTCCAGAAATGATACTCCAATTTCTTATTATTTCATTCCCAGTTATCAGCAACTTCATTTGTAATGGTGGGAAGCCCGTACCATTACTTTCACCCCTTGCAGTTACCTCCCAAGCAAAGCAGTATCAGAGCTAAACCAAATTACATTGATTTTACAAGCATCAAAAATCACACTGTAGGATACGTTTGAACTCCTGCCTTGTTTCAAGAGGAACCGCTCACAGAAATGTTTACAGTTAAGCCTCACACTCCTCTCTTTCCAGAACAAAAGTTTGTGAATCAAGAGAAATCCTTTTCCAATTTTCCTGGTGTTTCTAGTCCCACAGTCCTTACCAGGACAACTTGGGTGAAGGCAACACCTGCCGCGGGGGTGGGATGGTACATGTGTGTGGGGAGAGAGATGGTACAGGTAGAGATAAAGGAAAGCAAAATCTGCAGTGACCACATACTATCGGTTAGGCTCCTTTGAGATGTGATGTATGAGCAGAATGGCAGTGTAGCTGTTAAAGCAGTTTCCCTGTAATGGAAAGAAATTGCACACTCCTTCCATAGAGCTGCCCTCCAATAAGCCAGGTTCAAGAACCTGGTAAGACAGCCTATGCCAATATCTGCAAGTCGCAGGAAGATGTTGTAGCAGTTTTGCCCTGGTGAGTCCAATCACTCAGGGACAGACTGACAGGATGAATGGTGGCACTGCTCAGAACACAAAGAGACAGTGGTCGTGTCCTCCTGAGGAGCTGAGGAGCAAGGTACAACTTCTATTTGTTAACAGGAACACCATTTAACATCCCAGGTTGCAAGGGTAATTGAAAGGGTCGTCTAGTGGCTGTGTATAGAGCAAAGTATGCTACAGCAACTTCTCCGTAGGACAGAGCGCTGTAAGTGGAAAGATGGGCTGAAAAAGGCCAGCTCCCAAAGCAGGGCTTAGCTTCACCATACCTGACAGGGATCTGACTTGCTTTCACACTGACTGTGCACAATATTGTCAAGCACAGTGTTTGCATTGCTCTGCTTTATGTCTGCTGTAAAAGTGCTTTTGCAGAGTGAATTCTGCCCTGGGTTTAGCGGCCGCTGTACCTCTCACATTGGCAGGGAGGTCAATAGCCTCATATTCAGCCTGCCAGCAGGCACGCAATGTCAGTAACAGCTCCATGCTCTGGGAGAGCTCGCAGGATGAGCACACAGCCACTCTTGTTGTTTCTTTCATCAAATAATACAAAAAAATGTTCTGGTGAAAAGACTAATTTTTGCTGAATTAAGTGCTTTAGAACAAGTGGGTTTATTACTTTATAATTAGCATAATTTTCCCCATAGGGATTCTTGCAATTAAATAATTAGCAGTAATGTTACCTAAAGGTGTTCTTTAATGAATTTTCTTAAGTTATTGCCCCGGTTAAAGACAACTGAAACAGCTGGGTCTCACACCGCCCGAGTGCTCCTCCTCGCCAGGCTACGGGCGATATCAGCGGGCTATCACCGCCGAACCTGCGCTCCGAGCCACTCCGCTCACCCCGCTGGGGCGGGCACGGCTCCGGCGCTGCTATCTTCTCCTCGGCCCGGTCCCACGGACAGCGGACAGGCGCTCTGCTGCCCCGACGGCGTGGGCAGCCCGTTCTGGTCCGGGCCCAGCGGAAGGATTGCGATGGGGGAGAAGCCCCGCTAGTGCCCTACTCTGGCCAGGGCCGCTACGGCCTCAAGCTACCCTCCGTCCGGGCCGAGCCGGGACCAGCCGCCCCAGACACGTCCGGCAGCAGCAGCTCTGTCTGCAAGCTCCCGCCGGGGAGAGTAGCGGCTGCCTCGGCTCGGCCACGCCGCTAGGGCAGCACCCGGGGCCGGGCCAGGCCGGGCCAGGCCGGGCCCGCCGCTCCTCGCTCGCGGCTCGGCAGCGCCACCCGTCGGGGAGAGGGGCGGCGGGCGGCGGAGCAGGACCGCTCTGGCGGGGACAGGCACAGCGAGAGCTGCCCGTCTTCAGCGCCTGCCTCCATGGGGCAGGGCCCCAGCCTGCCCGGGACAAGTGCCGCGAGCCGCCCTGGGCCGGGGAGAGTTGTTGGGGGTTTGCGGTAGTTTCTGTTTGTTTGTTTGTTTGTTCCTTTTTTTGTCTCGTTGGATTGCCCCTGGAAGGACATCGTGTCAGGCCGAGCCCGGAGGGCCGTGGCAGCCCCTGCCGCAGGGGAGGCGGGGGGCGGGGAGGGCGGAAAATCCCCATTTACCTCCCGGGGATCTCGCCTCAAAGGCAAATTCGCAATCTGTAAGTCGCTACTTAAACAAGGGCATCTCCATTTGTTAATTGATGCAATTACGCCGCGGTAGCAATGGGCAGGCCGGGCTGCAGTCAGCCAGCCATCACCTCCCCGCTGACCTGCCACCGCCCCGCCCCGCCAGCCTCTCCCGGTAGGACCATTTCGGGTCTAGGAGGGAAGAATGGATTCCCTGCTCAGCACGCCTTAGGCAAGGAGGCTCCGCGGCGGAAGAGCTGCCCTCGGGGCCGGCTCTTGTCTAGACCCTAGCCGTGCCCCTTGCCCGGGCTGGCAGAGCACGCCGTGCGGGGCCAGGTCAGATCCCGCTCCCGCCGCTCTGACCGCCGCGAAGGGCAGCGGAGCTCAGGGAGGGGCTCAAGTGCCAAAGCGGTGCCCTGTTGTACAGCAGAGCCCGGCCCTGCTGGTGGGACCCCGGGGCAGAGGAAAGGGCCAGGGGACTGCGCTCCTACCCGGGGGGCGACTGGCACCACCGCTGCCCCTGACCTCCGCTCCTCCTCCCTGCAGGTGCGGGGCTACAGGGAGGCGGGGGCACACGGGTGGATGCCCTGATATTCCTCCTGTGTGTTTTTTCTGGCAAGACAAATGTGGCTTATTTTTAACCAAGAAAGAGGCGGCGAGAGGGAGAGAGCGGTTCAGGGCTGATGCCTGCCTCCGCCGCGCACCGTGACCCACCGTGGAACAAGTGCGGGGAGCGGGCGCGGGGCGCTGCCTGCTCCTGCCCGCCGCTGCCTGCTCCTGCCGGCAGGGCCGTGACGTCACCCCGCTCCTCGCCCACCGCCGAACGCTAAAGACCTATAGAGCAGAAAATAATACAACAAGCAAGCTATCTTGCAAGCCCTACGTGATTTCCACCCCCCACCCCCTTCTTTGAAAAAGCCCCTTTGCACTTAAAGTCTCTATACATGTGGAGTGGCTTTTCAAACTCTCGCTATACAAACATATTTATTAAGGGCGATGGGAAGCGGGGGTAGCCGTTTTTTTTTTAATCCAGGCACCAGCCACCCCTCTGCCTCGGATGTTTGGCTGCTTTTCTTAAGTGCAATCATCTATAATTGAGGGGAGGAAAAAAAAAAAAAAAAGGGGGGGGAAGCCATACGTGGAAATGTGTGTGTGAGAAGGTGCATCTTGAAGCAGGGTTTAGTTACAATCGATCTTGGGGGGAAAATATTGCCTATGGTCCAAAAATAAGGAGCGACTATGTCCTTCTCTCAGTTCGGATACCCCTACAGCACCACTTCACAGGTAAGGCGAGTGAGCAGCACTCACTTTTGTTCAGATTCGCTGCTGCTGTCCAGATGTCTTGTTCCCTCCTCCCTTTTTTTTTTTCTTCCCTTTCCCTTACTTAGAGTATTTTTTTAAAAGGGCACATCTGGAGCCTTTTTTTAAAAAATGTGCGTGTGTGTTTCTGTCTCGTTTGTGTCGTGTTAGGCTTAAACAAATAACTCGCAGTGTGCACAGCAAAGGCGTTTAGGAACGTGGTAACTCCCCTCCCCCCTCCCTTCCACCGTTCAGTTTTAAGTGCAACAAACAAATAAATACATTAGTCCCGGATGGGACTGCTTTTCGAGCCCGCGGAGCCGCCCGCGGAACGCTCGCGGAGCGCCAGGCACTACCCCCGCCGCGCCGGGACCGCATCTCGGCAGGCTCGGGATTTCACTGGCGGTCCTGCGGAACCAGCCTCCATCGCTTTCCCTCCCTTCGTCCTCGGGTCGGTCCTTTTCCTGTGTTTTATTAGGATCTGTCGGGAGGGCATTTTTCTCTCCATACGATTGCCGAAGCACACCCCCACCCACCCCTCGAAGGCACCCTGTATTCACTAACTCGTCGCTATAGCGTACCTCGAGTCACGATTTATTTGGGTGGAATTATTTATACACCGTAATCACTGCAAGATGTGCTTCCTTCGCTTGGGAAGTTAGCTGTCCCCTTGAACTTATTGAAATCAAATGCCTTCGATTGCGTTAGCTGACATATTTACTGCTTTGTCTTTTGTCAAATTAACTGTAGTCGCAACTTCTTGCCATTAAATCAATGCAAACGGACCTAGAGGGGGCGGGAAAGAAGGAGCTGCACGGATCTTTTGCCATTTTCAAGAGCAATTATTTCCCTAAAGTTTTGCCTGCTTGATTAATCGTGCCTCCTTCCCAAGGGCTCCCGCTTTCCATTCCGTTTATTTCCCGGTGTCTGTAATTACTTGTTTAAGACAGGGTTTCCTAACCTCCTCCTCACCCCACTCCCCCACCCCTCCTGCACACAAAGACAGACGCGCACACGCTCCTAAATTTCCCCCGATGGGGCAGCCTCGACAGTAGCTCTCTCCTCTGCTCTCCGCAGTTTTTCGTGCCCGCCAGCCCCAGCACGACCTGCTGCGAGGCTGCCCCCGCTCCGTGCCGGATGCCTCCCCGGCGCCGGCTGCCGCCTCCCTCTGCTGCGCCCCGTACGAGAGCCGACTGCTGGCGCCCGGCCGCGCAGAACTCAATGCTGCTCTGGGCATGTACGGGACCCCGTATGCCGCCGGCCAGGGCTACGGCAACTACCTGCCCTACAGCGCCGAGCCCGCCGCGCTCTACACTGCGCTGGTGAGTGCCCGCCCGTCCGGGGCCCGCACTAGGGGAGGGGAGGCAGGGGGAAGGTGTGCTGCAACAGGCGACAAACTTGGCGGTTCGCAGTTGGTGTCGACGCGGGGGACCGCCGAAGGACGCGGAACCGGCGCCGTCCCGTTGGGGACAGGGGGTGTCGAAGGGACTGGATTGCCGCGGGGACCTGGGGCAGCGGGGGGAAACACTGGGGGTTCCCCTCCTGCTCGACGCCAACGGCTGCCGCTTTCCTTGCAGAATACCCAGTATGAGATCAAGGACGGCGCCGGCACGTTGCACTCGGGAATCGCGCAGCCCGCTGCTTACTACTCGTACGATCATTCCTTGGGGCAGTACCAGTACGACAGGTAAAAGCCCTTTGATCAGCGCCCAGCAGCATTAGCATCCCCCTGCGAGGCAGCGGCCGACATCAAACGGCCACGACGGGAGGGAACTCCGACCTGACAAACGTTGTACAAAAGAAACGAGGCGCCCCGGGAGCACCAGTCAGTTGAAATCAAAGTTGGGCAGCCATAGTAGGCGGAAAGGGGCAGGCGGGCAGATGGGCAGGACCACACCGGCCTGCGGCAGGGCCAGGCCGGGCTGGGGGGCTCACGACAGACTCCCTCTGGCCCCCTCTCTTCCTAACCATCTCCCAGCAGGTACGGGACTGTGGATTTCAGTGGTTCGGCCAGACGCAAAAACGCAACGCGAGAGACGACAAGCACTCTCAAGACCTGGTTGTATGAGCACCGCAAAAACCCCTACCCCACCAAAGGAGAGAAGATCATGCTGGCCATCATCACCAAAATGACCCTGACTCAAGTGTCCACTTGGTTTGCTAACGCCAGACGGAGGCTCAAGAAAGAAAACAAAATGACCTGGTCTCCCAAGAATAAAGCAGGGGAAGACAGGAAAGAAGAAACCACACGGGAAGATGAGGAATACGGCGCAGAGAACGACAGCAGAGGTAGGCAGGAAAGGCAGGACGGGCACCTCGAAATAGCTCGACGTGGTGGCTGATTTCGAGCCCCCCCGCCTCCCTGCATCCTCACTAACACACTGCCGCCCCCTCCTCCCTGCTGTGTGTCTAAGCAGAACAGAAGAGCTGTAAAGAGGACAAGGAGCTGCAGTTCAGCGACCTGGACGACCTGGAAGAGGAGGAGGAAGAGGAGGAGGAGGAGGAGGGGAGGGAGGAAGAGGAGGCGGGGAAGTCGGAGAAGGGCCGGGCCAGCTCCCTGCAGGAAGCCCCCAGCCTCGGCGCGGCGCTACCCGAGGCCCCGAGAAGCGACTGCAGCCTGCCCGACCGCTTTCGCTCTTTTCCCTGTGCCAAGGCCCCTGCTGTGGACTTCACCCCCGCCTCTCTAGCCGGCCCGCTGCCGCCCTACGCGCCCGCGGAGAAACCGCGGATCTGGTCGCTGGCGCGCACCGCTGGGGCCAGCGCGGCACACAGGGGCAGCCCCGAGGGCCGCGGGTCGGAGGAAGCGGTGGCGTAGCGGGGGAGCAGCCCCTGCCCGCCAAGGCCTTCAAGAGCTCCGCTTTCAACCTGCAGCCGCTCCCGCGGAGCTGCGCGTCCTACCGCGGCCTGGGGGAGTCGTGCCAGTACGCGGCGGCGGGCGAAGGTACCCGCGGCGGCGGGGCCGCGGGGACAGGGGGGGCCGCGGGACGTGTCGGGACACAGGGCGCGGCGTGAGCCCGCCCACTCTCCGAGCCCCGTCGGCGGGCACAGCGCGATCGTGGCGCTGAGTCGTTCCCAGCTGTCAAGTCGGGCTGCATCCCGCGCCTCCCGGCGGTGCACCCGCCGAGGCTTAGCTGTTCGAGGCGAGCGGGCAGGGGAGGGCGGCGGGGCCGGACCGGGCCGGGCCCACCGCGAGCCGCTTGTGTTTGTGCAGGCATCGGGCGGGGCACCAAGGGCGGCCCAGGAGGCGCGGAGCTGAGTGGGACCTGCCTAGACAGGCTGCGGACAGCGTTCCGGCCGGTGCTGCGGAGGTGAGGTAAGTGACGGGCCGGGGGTCAGGTCTGACCTTGCAAGAAGCGTTGGCCCTGGAATATCGGAGGGGCCCTGGCCTGTGAGAGCAGTGGCGGGGCCGGTGTCCTACCGCGCTCCTGAACCGCTCTCTATAGCAGCATCCGCAGTCTCGGGTAGGGCCTGCGGGGTCGGCACCAGAGCCCCCTGAGAAGGAAACATTGATCACTACTTCTTTTCCTGGCAGGGCCGCCCGCCCCTTCTGAGTGCTGGCGACGGGGCTCCGGCTGCAGCGAGGCTTAGAACAAACGAAGGAGATCGCTCTTTGGGACAGCGATGACCTCTCCGGCCAGCAGGCACGTCACGCGGCTCTGCCATCTCTGCCGTCGCAGGGGACACGACCCGCAGCAGCACAACGTGCTGCTCACATGGGGCCGAGGGGCGCGGCGGGCGGAGCGGCAGCCTGCCGTTTGTGCAACACCCCTCCCTCAACCTCTTTGCCAAGAAAAAACAAAAAGGACAGGAAAAAAAAAAAAAAACACAACAACAGCAACAAACCTAATATTTTGTTTCCCTACGTCGTGGTTAGTTTTTACTTCCCCTCCCAAAGGTACCGCTGGTACTCCGCGCCCAGCTCTGCCAAGGTGGGGTCAGTCGCGACAGCTCCGCGATGTCCCGAGGTCGCGGGAGGAGGAGCAGCGCAGGTTATGCCGCGCTGTTTGTGTCCCGTCGATGTACATAGATACCACTGAAAGTATTTTTCAGAGTCTGTAATTAACACGGATGAGTTGAACGCCATGAAGCCGTCCTGTGACCCCGGGAGCTCTGCAGCCAGGAGTCGGTGCAGCCCATGTGGAGCGGCCCCAGGCACTCGCCGCCCGCTCCGGGGCACGGCCGGGGCACCCTCGGGCAGCGGGCGGCGACCAGGCGGCGAAGTAGGACGTTGTTAGTGGGTCACCGCCATCAGTGAAAAGAGCAGTGCTGCACTTTACAGGACAGATGAGAAAGGGAAACCGCGTCTCTGCATTATTTCTGTTTAATTAAAAGTGTCATCAAACACTTGTGTTCAGACTAATAAACCATGCAGGGATGAAGAAAGAATGTTTCTTTGTTCCTGTCCGTAGAAGCAGTGGCAATAATTTAAATTAATAACTGTGGTAATTAAGAGGTCATCTATAGATCAACCCGATACCTGCTATTTCCAAGTTCACCGGGGTCAGCATTTACATTAAGTCATTTGTGGTCAACAGAGTCCAATGAATTCTGCCTTAATAAATCAGGGAAATCAATCTTGAATATCGTGTAGACTTCTATATGTTTATCAAAGGCTACCAAGACAAGTGGGGTGCTAAACTGCGACTACTCTGGGTTTGCGACCGGAGCAGCAGCTCGTAAACGAAAGAAGCTGCAGGTCAAAGCGGGGCGGGGCTAATCTCGACTTTTGCTCCGTTTGCAGGCCAGCTGCAGCCCCGGGCCGGGGAGGGGAGCGGGCTATGGGGCAACCTGTCAAAGAGAACAAACTTTGTCGGGCTTTCCAGGAGCCAGGGCAGGAAAGGAGGTGTGGAGGTGTTAACTGTGCACGAGGGCCAGCAGGTATCGGAGTGGCCGGGAGCGGGGCCAGGGCCGACTGGGAGTAGGGCCGGGCCCATCGTGAGCCCTGCGGCAGCTGCCCGGCCAACGGTTTTCTTCCGCTTCGGAGAAGTCCCGGACTAGCGGCGGCGCAGAAGCCCGCCGCCTACTGCAGTGACCTGCAGCTTAGAGTAGTGGAAATTAAACTGCGAAAAGAGAAACATTATTTCAAGTCGGATTTGAAGGATTAGGGCTTGTCATAAAGAGTATTAGGTCCTTTCGAAGGATTCTTGCAAAGCGACTTTTTCGTCCCTCCTCTCCCACCGGAGAGGACAGGTATAATCCTGGGATAACACAGCACAGGGTCCCCACGCGTGTCCGCAGCGGCCGGTCCAGGCCCCGCTCCTCGCCGACTTCAGGCGGCAGGAGAGACCCGGCTCCCTCCGCTTCCGTTTGCTTGACAGCTTCGGAAAAGGCTCCCTGGGGAGGCAGCTCCCGCAGCGGCCTTCTGGGCTGCCCACGGGAGAAGAAACCTCCACGATCTCCGCGGCCTGGAGCTAGAAAGGAGCTCCCCGAGCTCCCGGCCCCGGCCCCCATGGCCGTGCCCGAAGGAGTCGCGAAGCTCTCGAGGGTGGATAATTAGTTGGGTGCAGGCTTCGGGGATCTTTACTAAGACGGACGCGAAAGTAAACTCCTAAGAGTCTTAAGACTTTTATTTTTATTTATTACTTTCATTCCCCTTTTATTAAAGGTCAAGCATGCGAGATGCAGATTATGCCGCCCGCTCAGGACTCCTCTGCAATCTGTCATGCCGGCAAGATATGTATCGCAAATCTCTCAAAATATAATCTCCAGGAATCATATTCCAGATACTGTTTTGATTAAAAACCAGAGTAGAGACTGATGGAGAACTAATACCGGGAGCAGAGCCTACGAGTGCCGAGGCACACAACAAAAATTATGGGCTCGCCCGGGTGTCACAGGAACAAATTCGGCGCTTCCAATGCCATAACAAACATATTTTAATCGGCTTTTGGCGGAGCTTTGCTACAAGCTGGGCTTTTTAATGCCGTGGAGCTCCGGGAAGTCAACCCAGGCAGTCCGCCGGAGCGGAGCCATCCCGCCCACCCTTCAGTGGGGTACTGGGCGCCTGCTTCTCCGGGGCAATTCGGAGAGATGAGGCCGCAGCACCTCCGGCCCTTAGTCCGCCCGAGCGAGACGCGAGAGGCGCAAGGTGAGGACCCCGTTCCCCGCGGGGCGGGGGAGCCCAGAAGCCACCGGAAGGCAGCACACCCCCTCCAGACACACTTCATTATCAAGTCCCTGGCTCCCCCTTCTCTGCAGCCCCCTGGGCCGCGCCTGGCACCTACTGCGCTTCCCCCCAAGCCCCGCATCGCCCCCCAATTAGCAGCCGCTGCGGCGGGGGTGGCTGATTGACGCGTCCCCCGCTGGGGTGGGAAGTTTCTCAAACAAAGTTGCCGGGCTAATGGCCCCGGGCGGGAGCGGCGGGGCCGCGCACACTCCATTGCGCCCGCTCAAAGGCAGCGCGACCGCGGGGCCGCCGCCGCCGCCGCGCTCGTTAATGAAGTTTTGTCAAAGACAATTACGGGCTTGGTGGGGGCAAGGGGCCGCGATGAAAAGGCGGCTTTGTGCGGCCGAGACGGCGCGGCTCCCCGGGCACCCCGGTCCTTCCTGCGCCCCCGCGGTGACCCCCGCGCCCGGCCCCGCTCCCCGCCGGTCAGCGGTTCTGGTGCCCGGCTCCAGGTAAACGCAGCTCTTGGAGCTGGCGTTTATCGACCTAATCAAGGAGGAGCGAGGCAGCCCTCGACAGCGGAGGACAGAGAGAACGGGCATCCCCCAGCCCGCACGTCTGCACCCGCACGCTTTCGTCTGGGGGGTTTCTGGCCCCTAGTCGGTCTTCAGACCGGCTACTGTGCCGAGACCCCTTCTTCAGCGCTGCTGCATTCAGCAGACGGGACAATTCACTCGAAAAATTACCACCGACCTGCCTACCTCTGATTAAATACAGGAGGGACACAATATGGGGGTATTAGCTTCCTTCACCGGCAGCTGGGCAGAGAGGAAGTGTGGAAGAGCTGGGCAAATCCCATTTTTCACCACTTTCCCACTCTCTCAGCACCGGTGCAGTTCTTTATCGCTGGTCCTCAATCACCCGCTTCCAGCTCTTCACATCTCTCCCATCCCCCGCCAGCACGACTGGGGCAAAATATGTTGGTGCTGTCCTACAGAACGTAGGGAACCATCTGGGAGTCATGAGAAGGTCTGGACAACACAAATAACCATGCAGACCAGCACATCCTAGCCTTCAGAAGCAAAACCCTCCTTTCAGGAATATAGGAGAGAAGACATTCCTTTATTATTACACTAGCACATGTGGAGAGTGGCAGAGGTATGGGTTCCCTGCCCCCAGCTGGCTGATACATCACTGTAGCCTCACACACATGGTCCTGTCCTCCAGCAGCAAGTTTCCCATCTCACATTAAAGGCATTGTCCTTACTGGCCTTGCAGCAGCAAAACCCTTGGAAATGCCTCTTCAAAAGTAGCTACAGCAGAAGTTTTAGTATTGTGAGGCTATGTAGCTTTTGGAGCAATTAGCTCAGGATGGTCTCAAAAGCTGCACAAGCAGCTCTCTTGGCCAGGTCTCATTTCAGGATCGAAGCATCTGTTGGGGGAAAATAATTTTTTACCATTGTATTGTTTTGGTTTTTTTTTTTTTTTTTTTTTTACCTACTGAAAATAAATTACAGGCCAGAACAGGTGGATAACATTCTAGAATGATTTAATGATTTATTTAATCTGGATTCTCTTCCAATCTACTTAAGATGATTTTTTTTTTAGCCTGAATCCAAAAGCTAGGCTTTCCATCTAAAGAAGAGAAAATACCCTAATACACTGCTCTGCTGCTGTCAAGGTGTACTCCCCACTGCCATTAATGACCCAGCTGGAATGCCTGCCCAAGGGGAAAACCTCCAGAAAACTGCGCAGAAAATGGTAATTTTCCTTTCTTCCTTGCCATCTTCCCAGTGCTTTGGATGCTGCCTGCCCTTCCTGTGCCTGGGTAATAAAACAAACTGATTGGAGTGTTCAGTTGCTATCCCTTAAGTTTCAATATGTGCAGGTTGAAAACCAAAGATAACTGCTCTTTTTTTTCTCTCTCATTAGGACAGCTTTGTGTACTGCTGACTGGTAGAGCAAGTGGCACAGTAGAGCCTGGACACACACAGAGGAGACTTCTGCTACAGACACCTATGGATCCACCAACATGAAACAAGGTCAGAAATCATTCTTTCAAGCAAGTACACTCAAGGCTGGCCCTGTTCCTTAGCAAGCACACCCTAACACAGAATTTCCTTCTCAAGCAGACACGGTTTTGCTAAAGAGGGATTAGCAAAAGCATTGGCTGCTTACTCAGGTGTGGATTTCTGATGTTTGGTTTCAGCCAGAATACAATCTTTTATGGGAAAGGTACTCTCAGGAGCTGCATTCATGGGATATCTCCCCAGGTGCTGGCACTCTGGTCCCACTGGAGCAGTAATACAGATGTGCAGAGTTGTGACAGGAGCTGACAAAATGCTCTTAGACACAGGACAGGTTACAGAATATGGGAAGGGCTGTAGCTGCCACTGCCAGGACATTTCCAGATTGTGTCCCTGTCTACTTTAGCTTAATAGACTAAATCCATCAGATTCAGTATGTGCACCAGCAAAAGCATGCTGGTTTTGGTGATTATTTTTGTTTGTTTGTTTTTAACTTAGTTTTCTACTAGACACATCCTAAGCTCATGCCATGGCACCAGCTCATTCAGAGAAAAGCATATTTGGAAGAAGTTCTATGTTGTTAGACAAGACACAAGCAGGTGAACCTGCCAGCCTGCTGCCCCAGGCTGCCTGGGGTGTCAGAGAAGGAACTTGCTGTGACTACCTTCCAGACTTCTGGGTGAAGAATAGGTGCTCTCAGCCACACGAGCCATTCCAGAAACCAGACCCACAGAAACTGGATTCCAGAGTAAATGTAAAGTGTATGAAAGTTAACTTCAGGTTTTGACCAAAAATGTAGCAGTATGATCTCCTCAACCTAACTAGGATGACTCATTCAAGGGGATTCACTTCTGATTTTTAAATACACACATAATCTAGGTACAACATCTAAAAGATGTCCTCCACAGCCATCAGCTTAATGAAACTTCTTCAATTTATTGAACAGCTAAGAAACAAACAATGACTGGAGCTCCCTGTTGCCACATCTGATCCCACTGTTGTTCCCTACACGTAACAAAGAAACAATGTTCTATGTCACTATGATTGGGTTTTATTGACACAAATCATGTGAAGGGCAGTGGTAAATAATCATTTAGATGCACAAAGAATTGGCCAATGAGAAACTCAAAGTCAGCAGCCTGCTGGGGATTCAGGCTTCCCATGTAAATCTTGTTTGCCTGATGATGCACTTTGCAGCTCTGCAGCCACCACCTGCAATTTATTCTGGGAAGGTCTAACAATCCGGTCACCATGGTCAGGCAGTACAAGAGCAAGCGCTCCACCTGCTGCAGCAGGGTAACTCGCTGCTAGCAGCACTTGGACCTTCCTGCTGATGCTCTCCTCCAGCATTCACAGCAGAAGACCCTTCCTGGGGTTCAGTACTACATGTGGAGCATGAGCCGCCATGGCAGTGCAGCTGCGGAGCAGCGCTCCAGAATGAAAAGTGGGTCACTTGTTACACCCGCAGGACAACAGGACAAGCAAAGCTCTTCTGAAAAGTGTCACTGGCAGCAAAGTTATGATCATATCAAGAATGGACAATTCTGCTGCAGCATTTTATCAGCAGCAAACCAGTCTGATAGCCCATGATTTAAATCCAGCAGTGACCAAGACAGGATGGCTGATTTTTCCTCGAATAGGATATGTTTCCTCCTGCACTGTGGAGATGCAATATCAGCCCTGACTGGGTACCACAGTCTGACCATTACCCAAACAACATGCAGGCCACTGCTGTTTCAGGGCACCACTTTACATTAACAAGATCTCTCTGCACATACAGCAAGATAATTCTGAAATGGCCTAAAGCCACTTGGGGTGTGAGAAGATGAGTGAAGGAGACTCCATGATTCACTGCAGCATGAAGAAAAGACACAAAATATGAACAACTCGTACCACTGTCTATCCACTCCCTTGGCATTTGCCTGTTCCCTCCCAAAGAAAGCCTCCTGTTGTCAGAGGGGAAGGCAGCACCACTGACTCAGATGGTTTCAGCTCTTCTACACTGGTGTTGCTACTTTGACTTCAGCAACTTCATTATCAGTGTTTCTGAGATGTTCCCACTCAAAAGAAGAAAAGGGATATAGCAACCACACTGTGTATGTCACATCATCAGGTTCCTATACAGCAGGTGTTTTTGCACCAAACCCCAACACACCATACCGTTTGTGACTACATAATGCAAAGCAGTGGCACACTGCAGCGCACACATCACAGGCATGTAAAACCAAAAGTGTGAAAATCTCTCCACTAACTCTCCTGTAAGACCAAGCGCTAGCACAAGTCAAAGTAGAAGATCTCTCATCTGCAGGGTCAGTCTTTTCTGCTCCTTTCACTGCTGCTGCTTCCTCCAGCGCTTTAGCAACCACCCTCCCCCTCACACAGAGCGCAGCACAGGAGCCCCAGTGAAGGGATGTGTTGCTGCAGAGAGAATCGCCTGAGCTACCTGAGGTGATTCTTCCAAAGGCTACACAGCCAGGGGCATTCCACAGACCTCTTCACAAAGGCCTGTCAGCTCCAGAGCTCAGCATTTACCAGTGATGAACATCAAGTGTGGTTTTTACATCTTTAGCTGATATTGCACAGAGATACAGGAAGGTAAAGACTTATGAAAACATAGCACAATTAGAGAGTGGTAGAAAACAAAGGCAGGTAGACGTTAACAGACCAGGATAAAGTGGTGTCCATAAAGAGGAATGATTTCTTAGAACACAGGTCAAATTACTGATTTTCTAATCAGATACTCATACGCTAAATATTTCTGTGATCTTTCAGCATTTGCAGCAAGGTAGATAATGCAGCAACAGCTGCCTTGGTGGAGGGAAAGGTGGCTTCTACAGAGAGGATTTCCAATTTCTCACTGTCTGTCAGCAGAGCTGATACACCTTACGCTTCCATTTCATTGTACCCTCAGTGAGTACATCTCAGTGGAGACACTATATTCAGGGGCACGTCTGCCTAGCAAGGATGACAATTTACCTGTAGAAAAATCAATTGCCAGTAAAACTTCGAGCATCCTCTGGAATTCAGAAATGTAACATATATTACTCTTCTCCCTTAACTTTCCCATAAAATATTGTCCTACTCAGTATTCTGTGGCAGGAAATTAATAAAACTTGTCCTAGTTCCTCTCAATTACAGCAATAATATAACCTCATTTTCTCTTCATACACATTTAAAACTCAGGCTACAAATAAAATACGGTATTCCATAAATGAAGCAGATGTAATTACAGTTGGGAGTGTCGTCTCGGGGACAACTGTATGCAGAGCACAGCTCCAAGAAGTAATAACAAAAATCGTCTCTAGGCTGCTTTTCATCCCAAGTCCTGAGGCTGACCAAGGGACCACCTCCAGCTTCACTTAGCATGGCATTAAGATTGGTTTAATTTGCAAAGGCTTGCAAATGACATTTTAAGGGCTGAGGAGAAGCAGGACACAGCCATGACCCAGCGATTCTCACTACTTGGTAGAACTACACACTCTCTTTGTACAGAGATGCCCAAGTCTCAACCTGAAGGCTTTCTGGAGCCTGCTGCAGTGCTAGCTGCTCACAGCCTCTTTCACTGCTCATGGTCATGTCAGGCTAACATAGCCACTAAATCAAACCTGTAAGAGCTATTACAAAATTAGTATCGCTTGAATTGTAAGTTACAAAATTCAGTGCTCCACAGCTCTTTGCACTACATTCTTTTCAGTTTCACTGATACACAGTGCTTTTCCCTCCTGGGAAAATGCTGATGAAGTCTGGTGGAGGGGTTTTTTGTCTACCATATCCATGATACCAGAGCGCCACTAAACAGACCTAAATTCAGGTCTGCATTTTTGCTTATGGTAGGCCAAATAGACTGCTCATGAGCGCATCAGTCTGTGAAGGGATCTGGAACATCATCTGTCGCATGGTTAGTTTCCTCAGTGTCTCCCCAGAGTAAACTGTGCACTCTATTGTTTTTCAGAACGTGATGGGTTTTGTTCTCCAGAACAGAACTTTTGGCCTTACTTCTTATGGAACCAAAGCTCCTGTAATCACTGCAGGAGAAACAAACATCTGCCCGCCACTGCGTAATTTCTTAAACTGACTGGTGTATCTCAGCTAACCCTTAGTGTGAAGATGTGCCTCCAGTTCAGATAAATGGAGGGAAAAAAAAAGTCTTTGCCATTGAATATCAGAACAGTTGTAGAGCTGACTTCCTCTTCAGAGGAACATGGAGCAGATGTGCTCCTGAGGCAGGCAATACACTGAAATGCCTGAAGGCCAGGGGGATTAGTCCTGGCCTCACAACTGTACTCATGTCCTATGGTCACTGCAGCTGGTTGGGAATGGAGTGTTTGTTTCTTTGTTCACCCCACACAATTACTATAACTGATCATGCAAATCACAGTAGTGATGTGCACAATCAAAACCACAACCCAAAGGACATTTTTTATAAAGCTCTGATGTGCATTACTTGGAGGGAAGGGGGGAGAATTATACTTTAAAGGACTAAAATGATTTTTCAACAAGAATTGAGATATAAAATAGGGGAAAGAGAGGGGAGCAAGAAGTTAAGTCCCCCAAACACAAGAGGTATAATGAAATCTCTGAGAGTGCTCACTTGTTTTCTTTCAGCCTTCCAGCCAGGTACACCAACATGACTATACAGCTCTGCTAGCAATGGCTTTTAGTCCAAAGCCTGGATCACAATTTTACCTTATATAAAATTTTCCTTCATAAGATGTTAAGAGAAGTTAGCATGACTGAATTCCCTGCTGTAGCTCAGCCAGTTAAACTGCACATTGGCAGCCCTGTGGTCAGTCACACTATCTCAAGAAAGAAGCACTACACAGAGTTCCTACCTAGTGCATTGCAAAGGATATGGGTAGTTTGCTCTGAGGTATGGTTTCAAGAGAGCTCTCTGGGTTTAGGAGCAATATACCTGTTTATTATACTGATCAATGACACATTTTTCCTACTTGATTTGTTGGGGACTGAGTGACCTGGCAGTAAAACTGACTTGATATTGCCACTTAACTCTTATTGATGCCTTTTCTGGTTCACCTTTTGTTTGCATAAATGAGAAACAGAAAGAAACCCCTGTTCTGTAACAGAATCACATGGGATTCCCTGAGGAAAGTTGATGGATATTGCAGACACACATCTCCCCAGGTGCCAACCCAGCAACAACTCTTGTCCCCGCACTCTTACAGACCCCTGCTCAGTGACCCCTCGCCCCGTGTTCACCTAACACTGAGCTGACAGGCCGGCCGTGTTTGCTCAGGCACAGGTTTGACACTTTTAACATGTGAAGGTTGTGAGGAGGAACAAGAGACCGAACATTAAATTTGAACTTTTGTATTTAACCTTTCAAAAGGCAGGAGTCCCAGAAATATGTAACTGTAAGCCTAAATATAGACCCATAAACCTAAATACATACCTATCCCTATAAATAGGCATTTTCATATATTCAGCTATTTGTGATGGGAGGGACAAGAATTGTTTCTAAAATGAAAACCAGAAAGACTGCAAGTACTTGTGTATCACAGAAGTTTGTCTCACTGCTGCAAAGATTGTGACAACATTCCACTTTAAAATATTGTAAATAATAGCTCAAAAAAAAACCCAAAACCAAGCAGCATTTTTTGTGGCATAATTTCACAAGGGAAAACCCCAGTGAATATATTAACGTGACCTTCACAGAAATGAGACTTCTACCACGAGGGGACTTTGGCAGGGTCAAAACAAAACCTTCAGAGACTCTTTCTCAGAAACCTGATCACGACCATAAAATTCTGGTAGTTGACCCTGAATAGTCCACAGTTTAAGACTTTTCAGATTTAGATCCATGGTACTCATTTACTGACATCTTTGCAGAAAAATCTTATGGAATTAAATGGGGGATGAAGTTAACACATTCATTTCTATTAATCTCCCTGGTCCATATTCTCCTGTTCTGTGCTCTCCACGATAGTGTATGCATATATATACATACTCTATAAAATGTTATCAGACAGTTTCAAAGAAAAATTTTAAGTGTCTTCATAATTCATAGGATTTTCCCCCCACAAGACATTTCTCTTCCTTTTGATTACATTTTGGGAGGAAGTATCAGTAATACAAAGAATTGGTGCCACACAAAAATTAAAAAACCTACCCCAGATGAGATGCTGCAAAACAACAAAAGAAATGAACACAACCAGGAGGAGAAAGCTCTGCAAGAGGGTCCCTGGTGGAAAGAAATGAAGAGAGTTTTACTTATAAAGACTCATAATTTTTTGATTACCATAAATTTATTCCCCTAAAGTTTCTTTCCATATGAGTCCTCTCATTTAGGAATCCTCTTCTAGTTTACACCAGCGGTTGAAGCAAGTTTATTGTTTGCCATTGTTGACTGCTGGAGTGGGACTCAGGAACTCAGGGAACGTAGGCTCTGCCAGCCCTGCATTCCTTCTCTTCAGAAGCTCACCTGGTTTAAAAACTGAACCAGGATTTGGGGAAAAAAAAAGAGGGGAAAAAAAAAGAAGGGGCAAAACCACACACAACAAAGCCCCAGGCCCCAAAGTTTGTGCCTTTCTGTGACATTAACTTTCTCCTGACCCATTTCACCATGTATGTGCATCATGTTCTTACAGGACAGATGAGTAATGAGCATTGTGACCCATAGAACCCTGCATTTGCTTTTAAATTTATTAAAGACCATATTAAAATGTTTATACACACACACACGTAGAGTATGTCTCATTTCAGTCTGCACTGCAACAAGGAGGCAGGATTTTGTCTAGTTTGGCATGGTAACACCAAGAAGGATCTCACAGCTGCAGAAGGCTTCAGCATTAACTGCATAAGCCCACTCATCACGTGGCTGGCTTCATCCTGTCATCATCCTTTTGCTGCCTCCACGGCTTTTGTTACTAAGTGGACTGGATTAAGCCCAGCAGAGATGCACTGCACACCACCAAGTGCCACACTGATGGCTGCCTGAAGGGCTGGATGAGCTTAGCAAAACAAAAAGGAGACAAAGATAGCATGCTGCACCACAGCTAGTTACCAGATCAAACCATATCAGGCTGGAAGCAAAGCAGGAAAGTCTAAACAGTATGGAATACATTTGAACAGAAGAGTGACGAAGCACTAGATCAGGTGATCAAAGGAGAAGGGAAATTTTCCTTTACACCTCTAAACCAGGACTGAGTGCCTTTCAGAGGATGTATTCCAGCAGTTCCACACAGCTGCCAAAGCATCATCTGCCCCGTGATGTGTACAGGGAGCAAAAGCAGAGAATCTGACTGTCCTCAACTTGGAATATCCAAAAAGCAGCACTGTCAGGCCTTTTGGGAAAAGTAACTTTCCTTAATGCCAAGGTGGATAATTGTTAGCACTTTTTTTGGTTTTGCTTTGTTTTCACCTCTCATTCAGGGACCTGCATGCATAGTACAAAAGAGCAGCATTCCATGCTCCTGTGACTTAAGTAAAGATTACTCTAGGGAGAAAATAGTGCAGAGTATTTTCCACTTTAACCTGTGTGTGCAGTCTGATGGACATCTTTGCAGGTATTGTAGCAAAAGCAAATGAATAGCAGGAATATCTGCAGAAACTGGTGCTCAAGCACATCATGAAAAGCCTGAAAGAAAGCAAGTTTTAACTGTGCACTTTTGCCTGTTAGCCTTGGAGTCATATTTAGCCATGCAGTGAACAACAAAAAATGACCTAAACTGATTGTTTACTGCTCAGACAACAGCCTATTAAAATCACCCTTGTTATACAGCAACAGTACATATTTACAGGGATTGGGGATGATTTGGATCAGCCATACCAAGCCATGCCTCAACTCATTTCATACTGATTAGAGTCTGGTCATATTTTAAGTGTCTATGAAATTATGCAAATGGAATCTGTACCAGAAAATCAGATTGCCAGATAATTGACCATTAATCTTTGATAAAAGTTTAAAAAAATTAAAGCAATCAGAAATCAGCTTAGTGCACTGTCTCTTGGGCCTTATTTTGGTCTGGTAAGTCTGTGCACTAAGCTGATTTCTGATTGCTTTAAGTTGTAAAAATTGCTTTTTAACCCACGGATATCAATGAGATTGCACCTGGTGTAAGTCGGGGCTGAACTTGATCTGCTGTGTGCCTTAATCACAGTATATTTTTGTTAAAACCCAGTATTTGTGTGGATCTGTGGATACTGATTTGTTCAAGCGCCTGATAATCTCCCCCTAAGCCCGTCAGAATACAGCAGGTTAATAATGCTGTAAGTAGAATCCAATTTATTCATAAAACACCGGAACGCTTTAACCAAACTGTTCTTTTGTGGCAAGCCCCTCCTGCCTGGCTGCAACAGACAAAGGTTCCTGCTGCAGCCGGTTGGAAAGGGGCAGGATAACAATAGCATGGTGTCTGTCATGTGGTCCATCCCTCTGTCTGTCCCTCCACTGGTCAGCCCGTTTCCTCTTCATCCATCATTTTGCACACTTGAAGGCACTGCTGCGACCAGTCCTGCAGTCCATGGTACTTCCTTTGGTGACTAACTGCAGTTCCATGTCCACAACTGATTTTGGTAAGTGCCCCAGTGTAGGAGAGTGTAATCCTGTGACAACATTCTAGCCCATTAACATTATCTCTTAATTAGCATATCTAGCACTTGCTGGGTGTTTATTGGAATTCAATGAGCACATGCTGTAAAACATCCTGTCCTCTGTGCCCAACAAAGTAAATAAAAATCCCACATCCTTTAGTGGGAAGTTAGATTTGTTTTGCATGGACTTCAGAAAGGCAAAGTATTTTCCACTTAAAGACTCCCTGTGCAAACTATTATGGTTCATGAACTTTGGGCAACCCTCCACCTATCTGTGAGCCTTGCTCTGTTAGCATCAGGAGCCCTTGCTAGGAATTGCCACACCTTTGGTGTGGTGTACAGAACAGGGATATCTTACAGCTGAGGGCACTGCAGTCTGAGGAAGAAAAGGAAGAGAGAATGGCAGAGGGACAGACAGCTGGAACAAGTATAGAGTAAAACCACACTGGCCAAAATGACAGAACCACCCAAACCACCACAGAGAGATTCAAGTCAAAGGGGACATCCATATTACTTCTGATTAAATTAGCAAGAGGATGGTTTATTATGGGACTTTGATTTTTCATTAAGCTGGGGTTTAGGACGTTAACCAAATGTGTGTACAATTCTTTGCTGCTCATTCCTATGCAGGGCCAGGGAACTGTTGACAAGCCAGGGGCACATCCCTCTTTCATGCCCCCACCCTCCTTCCTTTTCTCACAAGGGCTAGTGGCAGACAGAAACAGCCTCATGACACAGAGGGTTGTTGCTCACTTCTTCAGACCTTTTTTTTTTAACTAAGCCCCAAGATGACCCTTCTTTCTAGAGCTCCCCTCTGTAATCCTGCTCAGGAATACAAGTTCATAGCTGGCAGGTACCACAGGTGGCCTCCCATCCTCAAAGGGCAGGTACACAATCTGCATGAGTTATCCTTGCAAAAACATCTGCAGACTGCTGCATTGGGCCCTTCCATGATCCCTGGGGAGGGGAAACAACCAACCTGCAACACAGGCTTTGGATTCACCCAAAAGTAAAAGCTTTTGAAAAAACACTACTGCTTAAGACAATTAATACCTTGATCTGACTACTGAGAAGGAGGTCCATCATCCAATGTGTTCTAGGATTCCTAGAAAGAAAACTACCCAGCACACTTTAAATCAACTAAGAGCTTGTGGGTGCCACAGTGAAACCATAACCACAAAATCGACACCCTGCATTACAGAGGTGGCTGGTCTGGAGGCTCGTAACAATAACAGTTACTCAGCTAATGTGATGAAATTTTTGCAATAGACAGTCACCTCAGTGTCCAGGGACACTGCAGTAACAAAGTCTGCCACAAGCTGGTAGGGATCCCACTGTTACAATACCCTTGCTACAGCTGTACCCAGTGACACCATCACATCTAATCACCACGGGTAAATGCAGTAAATGCAATAAAACCTCCATGAAGGTCTATTTGGGACAAGTCATCCAAAACTTCCCCAGTTAAGATACAGTTGTGCAAATTGTTTGAGCTACTGGACAGCAGCAACACCTTAGCGAAAAGGGTTTGGGATTTTTTGTGCTTGAAAGCACAAAGAGAGAAAGGACCCAGTGACTTGTTAGAACAAAGCCAGCTCGGTGCCTCCTTGGGGTGCCAGCCTCTCAAGTAAATCTTGTGGTGATGGGGGAGTTGCTGATAGGAATGGTGTCTGGAGAGACACAGCACATGATGGGTCCCTTTTCCCAAGGGAAAGCTCCAAGGCAGGAATTACAACACTGCCATTGACCAAATGCAGACAATGGACAGAAGTTACATGGAAACTTAAAGCATCACTGACCACTCCAGTGATGAGTACCTGCAGTAGTGACCAGTATGGATCAAACAACTCAGTGGGTGCCAGGGAATGTGTCAGCAAATGCACAGGTATCAAGAATGAGCTGAAAATGCCAAAAGGTTCATTAGCAATCATGGATGATTTCCAGGAGTCTGCCACTCCAAAGCAGAAGAGCCCTTATCACCTAAGAGTTACTAGATTTCTGACTATGTTTGAAACAGCTTTTAAAAGAATTGTACTATTGCAAGCATTTTCCAGCAGCATTTTCTCATGTGGACAACAAAGATTAACAGGGAAGACACTATCAAATACCCCTGCAACCTCTAAGCCTTAGGGAGGTGACTGGTTTCAAGCCACTTTCTCCATTCTCATCAATATGACAATCCCATCTCACCTCTGCTGGACTTTTCCTTTCACCTTCCTTCATAATATTGTCTGCTCAATTTTACAGCCATTGGTCTATGCACATAATAGGGGTGAATGCCTTGCTGATGATTTTCCAGTGCTAAGGTGACTAAAAGTGAATATAAACCAGTGCAAAATGAGATGATCCAGTGAGAAAGCAGGCAGTTCAAAACTGAAGAGACCGAGAACATCCATCTAGTTCAGCACAACTCACTGATAGCAGAACAACACTGGTGAATTTTGAACTTCTGGACAAGGGATAATACATTTGGCCAGGGGTAACCCATGTTAACCTGTTTAATTTTTGCAGGAAAATTTCACCTGCTTCATAAAAATTCCAAGGGACAAACCACCTTCATCCTCTGGCATGTAGCAAGGATCCAATGGATGGTTTCTGCTGGCCACATAAAGCTCAAGTTGTGAGAATGCATGATCCTCCATACACAGAGCAAAGAAATCAGTCTCCAAATGCTCATGACAAAAAATAACGCTCATGATGTGGGTGGCCAACATTACCATGACCACAGAGTCAAGGCTGTTTTCCCTCTGCCATCTCTTATCCAGTTCCAGGGCCTGGCTTCAGCCGGGAGGATGCAGTGACTTGTACACACCCTGCTCCAAGAACAATGACTCTCTTCTGAGAGCATTAACTGAGCAACTTGCAATTCTGCTCTTTCAGATATTTCATTAGTGGAAAAAAACCATCATCTAAAACTATTCCCTACTGATAAACAGCTCTCAGACCTCTGCAGCTTGAGAGTTTGAGACACTTGGAAAAGCGCTTCAAGACTGGAAGCACTTCTGGATTAGCAATTCAATTTGATCTGAATATTTCAAACCTTCAGAATCTTCACAAGGAAGTTCCTCTTGTATGAATAAGTTTGCTCATTCCTTGCCTTTGCTGGAACCTCCTTGTGAAGATTTTGAAAGTATGGGGCAGGCATTTCTCCCCACCTGCTACAGCAAGTCCATGGAAGAGGAAGAGCTATTGGCAGAAAGCTTTTTTAGAGAAGGGGAACACATAAGGCCATAAAGTGAAAGTTTACAGTTCTAGGAACAGGTTCTCCAGATTTACATAAATGGACTTGGCAGTGAATATGTTAACAGTTGACTGTAACTGTTTGGAGAGAAACAAGCTGTTTGGATGCTGGCAGCAAAAATGCTGCTTTATCCAACTCTTACAGTGCCAAGCTCCTCCACCCTCTCTCAGAGCAGCATTTAGACAAATGTCAATGCTTTAAAATTAAGTGGCCCCATCATTATTAATTCATTTGGTATTCATTGTAACAACATTAATCATGGTAAACTGCAGCAGCTTTATTGCACATGTGATGGGTAGTTTCCTAGAATTCCCTGTAAAATCTTTGACATTGCTAACAATGTAAAGACAATGAGACATTACAACCAAGCAAAACAATAATAAACACACAACTTGATAAATCACTATTCTGCCCACAAGTATGTTAGAAAATAAACTCATTTCAAAACTAGAGGGAAAAACAACAGGCAATAAGTGACATCAGTGAGTTTGAGGCTTTTGGTTGCATCAAAGAAACCAACCAGCATGCTAATATGACATTTACAAATAATACCTAACCGCAGCCTAATTAACTTATTGTGTGCTTACTAAACTAGCATACATATTGTATTAGAAGAAAAACACTTATTTGTTCTGTTGCTAAGAAACTTAAGACATTTGCATATTTAACAAATTGTTAGAGGGTTTTTAACCAGAACCCATCAGTATTTATAAAAGACAAATTTAAAACACGAGATCAAAGACACAACATTAATTTTTCTTTTGTCAACTGTCTTTGTTCAATGGCTCAAGGAAGCAGTTTTATAGCCAGCTGATACATAATGAAACATCTGGTATTATTCTGAATGATAGCAGAACCCACTAAGAGGCAAAGGCTTTTCTTTACTTCACAGAATCATAGAATTGGTTCAGTTGGAAAAGCCCTCTAAGATCATCAAGTTCAGCCATCAACCTAACACCACCATGGCAATTAAACCATGTCTCAAAGTGCCATGACCACACATTTCTTCAGCACCTCTAGGGACAGTGACTTCACCACCTCCCTGGGCAGCACGTTCCAAAGCCTGACCACTCTGGCAGAAAAGAAACTTTTCCTAATATCCAACCCAAACCTCCCCTGGCACAGTATCAGGTCACTTCCTCTCATCCTGTCACCCAATACGAGGGAAAAGAGACTGACCCCTACCTCACTACAACCTCCTTTCAGGAAGCTGCAGAGAGCAATGAGGTCTCAACTCAGTCTCCTCTTCTCCAGACTGAAAACTCACAGTTCCCTTCGCCACTCCTCATAAAATTTGTTTTCTAGACCGATCACCAGTTTGATGTTCTCATACACCATCAACGTACTAGACGGACCAATCCGGCAGCACCTGGATAATGTGCCTTTGAAATCACAGCAAGGTTTCCTGAGTAAGGAGTTTAGGATCCATGCCTAGAACAGGAATGTCACTAATGTTTTTCTTTTGAAGGATCCAGATGTCAGCCAATTTTAATTGGTCTTGTAAATTGTGCAAGAGCAGGAAACGAAAGCACAGCATGTGGGAGCGAGGCCATGAATGAATCCCAAGAGTTCTCCACTAACTGGGAGCCAGTACAGTGACACTGCTGCTAACCATGCCTATGGGGATCCTGTCTGCAGTGCAGCAACCTGTGGCTCCCTGGGCATTAATCCAGGGCAGCACTGGGTCATTATTTTACACACCGTGATCAAGGTCATTGGCCAGCTCACTGGCAATTAGTACATTGATTAGCAGAGCTCGAATCCTCTTCTTCTACTCCATCTAGACACTTGCTGGAAAAGCAGGATGCCTGGGCCAGGGATGCTCTGTGTGTGTGGGACGCCCAAATCACATCCAACTGCCACTGAGCACATTGTGCCAATGTGACCAGATCCAGAAATGCCCTTGGGGTGTCACTACCCTGCTATTCTACCTCCAGTGCAAACAGAGTCTAGAAGGAGCAAGATGAAAAGAAAAGCAAAGAGACACTGGAAGGAAATCTGAAAACTCAAGGAGCTGTAACAAAACCAAGGTAATCCTAAATTTGCTATGTCTAAAACTCTCTTCACAAAGCTAACACAGGGGGATTGTTGTCCCAGAGTTGCTTTTTCCACCTACCAAAGCCAGTCAGGTGTCTCCTTCCTTCCTTACCCTCCCTGCTCTGCCTATCTTGCTATAAATCCAAGATCAAGGAATTCCTGTGGTGGGACAATATCCTGCTGCACTCTTGGGAACAGACTAATAAATTGTGTACTTCCTCCACAGTCAGCTAAATACTTAGATTTACCATTTGAAACAGTTTCCAAAGAAAATATGTGACAAAGTAATTATTTCTGAGAGTAAAACACTGAAAAAAATTAATTCTGCTAAACTGTAGCAGTTTACCACAGTCAGCAAGAGAGCTTTCTGGAGGATTTGAGAGTTCCAAGACAAAAATCTCCTTGCAAGGGAAAAAGGTTTGTATTAGCTTCAGTAGCAATCAGGTGAGCAGAGTGCAGACAGCGGTTTCAGCTGTGCAAGGCTGAAGATGACTCTGCTATTGAGAAGAGCCAGGTGTAATGACAGTGCCAGCCTTGCTTTGAAAATGACCAGCTGTGGCTCTTTCATGCGCCCAAGGAGCTCTCAGCAATGGCACACAGAGGGGAGGCTGCTGAAAGATGCCACATTCTTGGCAAGCCCCAGCATGTCCTGCCAGCTCGCTCCCTCGGGAAGGAGCTGCTCTTACCAGCAGCTCTCCCTGCTGCATCACAAACCGCCTCACAGCAGGCAGCACATTTGTCAGTGGTCTCCACCACAGGAACATGTTACTTCACACCAAGGGGTAGAGTTGGAGGAACACGTACAAGAAGAAAGTGCACGTTTTTAAAGCCTTTGTGGGTTCAAAACATACACAAAGTCTATGGCCTGCAGTGACATTTGTCTGTTAAAATTTCTGGCAGAGGCTGTTTATGACACGACTTCATCTGTGACTCTGCTGGATGGTTAAAAGCTCGGCTTTTCCATGAGTGTATCTTCTGTGCTTCCAGCCCAGCACCTCTCTGTGTTAGTTAAAGCAAACTTTGGCCCCCAACGCTTACAATGCTAGAAGGTGTCCCCAAGGGACACTTACATCAGGTTGTAGCCCAGCTGGGCACATTCATGCTGGCTTTAATGTGCCAAATTATTGGCCCATCGCTCCATGCCTTCACTGCTAAGAACTTCTCTCCCTTTTACCCATATTGCCATACACGTACTGCAGCAGCAGGTTCTTTCATCCCTGGCAGTCAACCCATATTACAAGTACCCCTGGATTTGTGGCACAGACATATGCTGAGCAGGACGAGATTGCAATCATCAGCAAGGCAGGAGAGTGCTGCCCACAGTCTTCTAATTACAAGTAAACAGCAGAAGTTCATCTGGGTTAGGAACAATTGAAAATTGGGCAAGAAACGGGACGTGGGTAGCCTTAATAGAAAGCAATGCCAACAGTCTCTGTGCCTGGAAAACGCACAGAAATACAAAGCTTTTGCTAACAGCACCAAGTGATGTAGTTTCTATTTGAGGCGCAGGACTCCAGCTGTAGCCATTTCTGACACTCTTTTGGGATGCAAAAGGGAGCTGACAGACAAAAGAGCATCTAATGAAAATTCTGTTGAGAGTATTACTATTACAAAATGGTGGTAGATAAAGTCCCAGAAGACTATTCATAAACCATCAGGCACTTATGGTGGAAAGTGCCAAGGTTTTGCAGTCAGGTGTTAGGGGATGGGCTGAAGCAAAGCTTGACTGAACACAAAAAGGACGTGTTTGCTGCTCCCCTCAGTTGTGCCTGGTTACAGGTAGCCTGTTGCCTGCTTCAGCAGGTCTCAATTGCTCTTGGCTGGCAGCACAGTTTGAGAGGCACACAGGGAGTCTCAGGCGACAGCCAAATTCCAGGCATGCACGGGACACAGAGCCAAGTTCTGCCAGCCACCCTTCATGGGAACGCTACCCCACCTCGAAATGACTTAATCCCAGTTTTATGTTACAAACATGCAATACCTCCTGCTGGAGCATTACAGCATTGCTAACCCAGCGGCTTGCTGCTTTGTTTTCTGCAGAAGAAGAGAGTCAAAGGTATGTTTTGGCCTTGATGGACAGCTATAGCTAGTAGTGACACCACTGCCAGCATCACAGGAACCAGAAGGAAACAAAGCACCACAAGAATAAATTCAAGAAGTTCCATTTTCAGTTTATGATATTCAACACTCAAAGCTGTTTTGGGAAGAAAAACAACAACAACAACAAAAAGGCAACAAAATGGATCTATTTCAAGCGTGTAGGTACAGGAGTAATCTCCCAGTCATTTGGTAGGGAAAGTAGGGTTTCAATTTTCAAAGGGCTTTAATTCCTACTAACTTCTGAGCACTGTGGTCTCAGGTACAGTTCTCAACCCACTGGTCCCCTACAGGGGAGGATAAATTTCACTTTTTAAAAACTTACTGGATCCTTATGAGTACAAGTAACAACTGACTTAAAAGCAGCTTGTGGCTTTACCTGTCAATAATCCACTTTATCAGACCTTGAATACAGAATATACATTTCAGAGAGCTTCAAAACATACATTTTTTAAAATGGCACCTTTGCAACAGTCCAGCACGGGTTGTGTTACCTACTTTGTCAAGATTCCAACCTTCCAGGGAGATTTTAGGGTTTTTTTACAACCCCTCACCTTTTCTAAAGCTCCCAGCCAGCCACAAGAATAAAGGCATAAAAGAGCTTTCTAATGTTTTCCACTTGTGCTCCCTCCTTCAAAGACTATTTCTGTGCTCCAACTTCATCTGCATAATGGAGGTGCAGCCCTGTATGATGGACACAGTACCACTTCTACATGTAACCCATGTGAGTGTAAGGCCTGGTGGGGGACACTGGTAAGAGGAACAGGAAAATTCTCAGCTGAAACTCTCATCTGATACTTACATCCTCCAGCCCAAGTATTCTCTCCCATTCTTTACAGGTTAGTCACATCTCTCTTGCAAGCTTCTAACTGTTATAGACTGCTATTACTATAACTGTTATAAACTGTTATTACTATTAGTCTACAGACTTCTTATCATTAGACTTTTTTGCACCAGCTCTTCCACCTCTGAGATTCATTGTCCTTGCAAAGGCAGCACAGTTTATTGCTTCTCAAAAAAGGTGTGGTATGACAAGCTGGTTAATCAACCTTCAAAGAAAGCCAAAAATCTGTAACATTAGTGTCAAATACTTGGATCCTTTCCTCCTAGAGTAAGACAGTATCCAGTAGAGAAAATCTCACAGAGAAAACCAGAAACTCTGGAGGCAAATTCAGATGATGATATTGTGATGTCAAGTTAGTACTTAAGCATGGAGCGGGCTGTGTCTGCAGGGTGGAGGCTGTGTGAAAGTCTGACAGGGGCTGCTGTCAGACAGCCCCAGGGGAGCCTTCTCCACTGACCATCACAGGAAGCACTGCAGAGAGGCCTTGCCGTGACAAAAATCTATTACTGCACCCACTGATGGGTAAAGAAGTATACAAGAAAGCAACAGAATAAACCCTTCTGCAGGATCCAGTTCAGATGGGCAGGACTGAGACTCTACGAAAGAGCAAGAGGAAAAATTGATTAGTGACTGTGGACACTAAGACAGTATGAGATGGCTCGCAGCACCTGTACTCACTGGCATACCCAGCCTCAGCAGAAACCCAGCTCTCCACCAGATGGATTCAACACTCAAATACATAACCTAAAGCTCTCTGGGTGGTGTTAATTTATCCTCTCAGTACAAGTGTGTAATGGGTTTTTAATGGGGGCAGCACTGCAGGGGCAGAGGAAAATGGTGCTGCCAAGTTTTTCCTAGAACTCTCCTCCTTTCCTAGAACTCTGCCAGCCCTGGGGCAATAGCTCTAAAGGCTGTGCACTGCATTACCAGAAAAATCACAAAGTGCTACGTAAACTTTCACATTGTGACACCACGCAAAACTGGGTCACCAAAGTCCTTGCTTTTGGAAGGCAATGTTCTCAGTGTCAGAGAGAGAGGTTTTAGGAGACAAGGAGTGTGCACATATGTACAAATTAAAGTGAAAAAAGAAGTCATTGGGAGAGTGCAGAGAAGGAAAGGTGAAAACCAGTTAACATGAAATCAAGTTGGTAATTGCAGGAAAATCACTGGGCAATTTCACAGAGGTTCCTTTTTCCCACATTTATAGCTCCGTCATTACATCTCCTGGAGATGACACCTAACCCAGTGGAGTTCCAGCCCTGTCCCTCCCTCTGGCAGTCAGCACTCAGATAGGCAGTTAGCCTATCTTTTACACTGAAGGTATTGCCACAGTGCCTGGTTTCCCTCAAATAAAGATTAACCCTTTCCACACATGACCAAATCCAGACACTCCAGGTTGCCTGGCAGAAAACTATTTGTTTAAAATCCTTCATGACAGGCTTCCTGTGACTCTCCTTCAACCCAAACATGAACTCAATTTGACTAACATTATAGGCAGAGATTATATAATTTACAGTCCATATACAAGGCACAATAAATGTTCCTGCTCAACAGTCATTATCAAATGTATACACTACAAGGTATTTACACTGCAACGGGGAAAACTCACTGTTATGGAGTGCATCATTCCTGGGTGGTGGTGGGGTTTTTTTAAGTGGCTTATAAACACTTACACACATTCTCCACTCAAATTTACTTTCTGCCAGTGTTCGAGTTGGGGCAGTTTGATCATGTGGCTGTTTGCAGGCAGTGGGAAATAGGGCAATAGGGCATCAAGAGGACAGAAACAGGCCAGTTAAAAATCCTCTTGAATATTATGTGACCAAATGATACCACTGATCATTCATCTCTAATTGCCCTACCATTTCCCTTCCCTATTTTTATTTATGTGGTCTACTATGTCATTCAGGTTTTCTGAAGCTTTGCAGTAAACCCAGAGCAAATATAACTTTATATTAAATCAATATATTCAGTGGTTATTTGATCATTTCCTTTGGCAATATCACATGAATTGGGTCTTGGAGCTACAAGCAAGAGGATGGCACTTCTTGTTTGGAAACGAAGAGCCATGTTGCACATTTTAAAAATCCATAATGAAACCTTCATTATAGAGACATATATCTCACCATCCATCATCTCCAAACATGAAGGCTTGGAAATGAAAACCTGCCTGCCTTTAATTTGATGGGCTGTGTGTGCAGTGTTTCCATCCTGCTGGGGGAGGGCAGAATCATTCTACTTATTCACATGCCTGCAAACAGACAGGTAAATTTTGGAGCATCATCTCACCTCGAAATCAAGTAGCCACATACTTGGGAATAGCCCTGAATCACATGCCCTTGTTTCCCCTTGCACCAAGGGCTCCATTGTTTGCTCCCATTAGTGCAGCGGTAGGGGGCCCTGGGCTGTGCTCCCCTCCCAGGCTGTGCTCCCCTCCCAGGCTGTGCTCCCCTCCCAGGCTGTGCAGCATCTGTTACAGGGTGGGGGTTATTTCCTTTTCTATTTATTTTCCCAATTTTGTTTCTAATCTCTACTTCTTTGTGGTTTCCTGGAGTCCTTCTGACAAAGCCACATATTCTGTCCCTGTCCTTTACAGCACTGGAGGGCACTGCAGAACACATGAAATTTGTTTCTAATTTTAAATCTGCCAAAAAGCATTCCTGGGTTACAAATACATGCCAGCAAAATTGGTAGGGTCTATCCCACTAATGCCACAAGACAAACAAATCCAAAAGGAAATAAAAAAGACTAAAATACAGAACAAATATTTTTGCACTTCTTTTAGCTTGTATAACCTTTCCTTTTTCCCTCCTTTGCTTACACTTTACCCAAGTTAAGCCTTTTGGCATTACATTGGTATCTGTTTATATGTAGAAAAAAAAATTCACAATACAAGCAACTGAGGAGGAACAATTTGGTTTTTCCTCTTCTGTACATCCTGTACATGAGGAGAAGGCTAGAAATACCTTCAGCCAGAAGTATAAAGAGAATGCCTCCCTCCTCAAGGCACCAATGAAACACTGCACATTTCAAGCAATGGGCCAAAATCCTGAGGCCCCAGAATCAGTTTAAACTGAAAGGCTGATCTCAGCTGCATTGCTGCAGCATGCTTTGCAGAAGGTATTTCTTCTCATCATCAGTTTCCTGAATAATACGTCAGCTAAATCATCCTAAACTTTTGTTACCAGAGCAGTGCAAGCTCTGAGGTAGCCTCTAAGGCAGTAAGAGGTCTGCATTTCAGGCTCTGCGTTGGCAACTCCCAGTTGTCTGTATTTGCTTCAACAAAGCTCCACCTGCACGTAAGCAGAAGCTCCCAGCCTGGCTCAGATTTCACGACTGTAAATGTCAACAGACCAAGGAACACAACTCTGAGTTTATTTCCATTAGTAGTAGCACAGAATCATGGCAGTTCAATGCTCTGCAAGTGCTAATTAAAGACCTTGTCATAAGGAACTTGAAAGAACATTTCAGAGCTGAATCCAGCTTTGCAGCTTATCAGATAAAATTCAATAGGACAGATATTCCAGCACTTCCTACAAACCACACTTTCACACTTACAGAATTTTGTACTAGATAAAATATATACAGTTCCTAATGGAGAAGATCAGAATTTGCCTGGCCTGGTGATGCCCACTGGCTGTCCGCAGGCACGTCGGCCATGCAGTGTTGCCATTAAGAGAGCCAAAGCTACAACTAGAGGCACATTTCTTCCAGCTGCCAGAGCAGGTTGGATGGTTATAGAGAGAAGACAGAGCAATTGCCTTCATCTGATCCACAAAAGCCCATGTCACACAGTTAAAACTCAGTTCCTACCACTAAAACTTAGCCTGAACTACACAGAATTCACCAACTTGTGCATGATTCACATCCAAAACTTAACCATTCCCACAACATTTCCCCAGATACCAGTATATGTGATCCGACATCTCCATTTCAGACCAGATCTGAAGAACATGCTGCTTTCCATATTGCATTACAGAACTTTTACAGGGCTGAACTGAGAAAACAGTTTTTTTCAGTTGTGTTTGGCCCTTCATGTTCTAACTTCCCCAGTGATCACTCTTGGTAAGAAATTTCAGCTATGCAGACTTGCTAGAGACTAATCTACCTCCATCTGCACATGCACAGCATATCTTGTACTGTACAAATGTCTTTTCCAATATGGATTATGGGCTAATAAGCTCTATGGTTCTGCAAATCTTCCTGGCCTTTACTTTTTAGCTGTTATATAAGAGTCATATTTCCTGAAAGGAGAAACATATGGAATGTATCTATACAGCACTAGATGATCACAGTATGCTGTTGAAATGTACTGAGAGAAAAATAAAGCCATCTATAGGAGAAGGGCAAGAACTGAATTTAATTTTTTTGGGGGGGTGGGGAAGAAGTTCTGTTGTCTGGAGTGAAAAAAATACTAAAGGGAAAAAGTTAAGAAGGTTTTACATTGGATTAAGCTAACCCTAGACGCTCACTGATGTAGGTTTATGTACTTAAAAAAATATTTTCATTGAGCTTGTAAAATTCTGAAGTGAAAATGCTATTTCAAAATGCCTTGTTTGGAGGATGCTTCAGGCTTTTGAAAAAAGCATGTTAGTTTTTGTTTTTTCTGGAAGCATTACAATACATCTCATTGAAAGTATTTCTCTTTGCTTTCAGCCATCTCTCATTCTCAGTTATTTTACACTGCTTACTGTAAATACTCAAGTAAAAAAGAATAACTCACGAGGCAAGGCTAGATTGAGCCTCCACAAGACAGATTTAAGAAAGTTGCAGACACCAAGACTACATGTTATATGCAAAGCTTTGCTGGTTTAAACTTTTTATCCTAACTTTGACATAAAAATATGTCCTTCTGCTAACTATTCATCTCAGTTTTCTTATCTGTAATGCAGGGATAATAATACTGGCTGTACTTGCCTCAGTGGAGGGGATTAGTTGGTATCTACATGGATCCTGCCCGTATAAAGCACAATGATTATTGCCTGAATGTCAGTATCTCCTCTGCTCATTATGCCTTCTGGCCTCAAAATTTAAAAATCAGTTCAGTATATAAAATACTTCAATTTTTCTACCTCAAAAAGAAGATCTACAGCCAACTGGGAAGTCTGTAGTGTGACCAGCACAGCAGCATGCAGCATCCAAAGGAGGAGATCACAGATTACGATATGGATACACGAGTTGCTTAATTTCTTAAGTGATCAGTGCCAGACCACCAGCACACAAAGCAGGGTGTCTGCCAGATTCCAGTGACAGCAGAATGTCCAATCCTGCCCGTTCAGAAAGAAAAAGTAAAACCAAACCAAACCAAACACCCCATGCTCCCCTCCATACTTGCCTACTCATTCTACTTCATCTCTTCTATAACAATTTGCTTACAAATTCTATCTACTTTTTAAAAATAACATGCCAGTTATGGCAATCTGTATTTTTACATCTGCAGCTGGAGTTCCAGCCTTCATTCTGGATGCCCAGCTTTTTGTCAGTTTACTGTGGGAATGAGACATGAAATACATATATATTCTATTGATAAACGTGACTTGTAAGATGAGTCAAATTAACAATTGATTACACACTAATGGGCTCTAATCAATACATTAATTTAACTAAAAGGGGCGGGGGGAGAGGAGGAAAGATGGGACAGTAATTTAAAATAACAGGGCCGTTCTGCTGGCATAAAAACCACAGCGTATAAAACAAAGATGAGCAGCCCTTTGTGGAAAAATGCAATATCCTCTCTCTCGTTCTCTCACCTTGTTTCTCTGTATGATGTGGTATGTTTTTATTAAAGAATAAAAGAGCAATTATTGCATTTCCAGCAGATTGCAGCTCTGGCTGGCGCGGTAGCGCAGTGTCAGCCTGCTCTCTAGTGTTGCGGGAGGTGTGCGGCAGCCGGCACCCACCGCGCAGCCCGGCTGCGCCTCCAGCTGCACCCGCTTAAACGCGGCCCGGGCCCTGCAGAACTCTCCTGGGTGGTAAGGAAATCTCAATTATGCACACAAGGGATGTGGTTAGGGGACGAAAGAAGAAAGAATGTTTAAATTGTATACGTAAACTATTTTGTTTTACAGGCTGGAGTAAATCAGCACATTTGTAGGCCATATTTATCTGATCCACTTAGTAATAATCTCTCTCAGTGAATACCCTTGATGTGGCATTCATGCCATGCAAAACATAACCAAGTCCTTACATTCAATTAAACCATTAGTGAAAAAAAGAAGAATTTTCGCTTCTGGGCAAGTCCCTAGTGTAGAATGGCACAAATCTCTGCCATGCTGCTGCCAGGAATTGAGATGAGTGCACATGCTGGGAACAGAGGTAAATTCAGAATTCCCCCTGCTCTTTGCCTTCTGCATTCAGCCCTCATTCCCACCCCCAGAACACTAATACAGCGGCTGTGGTCTAAACAGCCACCAATCAACTCTCCTCACAAAGGGACCAAGAAAGGCATCCAGTCCTTTTAGAACAGGTTTCCTACCAGGAGGTGCAATCCAGCAGGCTGATGCTAATGGACCCTTGCACAGACCCTAGTGAGAATATGCGTACAAAAAGAGAGGCACAAGTAGATGAGCAGCTCCATCACCTGGTCTTTCTTTGGATGGCATAGTTCAAGGCTTGTACATTCAGCCCTTCTTAGCTCCTGTAACACAGGGCCCTTCTACTCTTAAGTCTTGTTGCACATACAGAGAAGGGAGATAGCCCTGATTCATGCCAAGTAATTCCAAGAAAATCCAAACAGAAGCAAGAGAGCTGTTACAGCAGTGCACAAGTTTGCCATCTCCTAGCAGAAACTTAGAGAGAAAAGGCAGCAAGTGCACGTTACGCTTTGGGGCAGAGCACTTTGAAGGCACAACTAGTCCCTGAAAAAGATGCTGAGTTCAGTCACACATATAAATCAGGATAAATGCATGTGGAGCTACTCATTTGCTACCACTAAAACGTCACGTCCCAGACTTCAGCTCAATCACAGTAACACGTAAGACCTCACTTGGTCTCTTTGAAAATTATGCCACTGATTCACTCTGAAACGTCTTCTTTAGAAGCTGGTTAATACCAGCTTAAAAAAGGAATACCCTGTCTCTAGAAAATGCATTTTGTCAGCTCAGGTGAAGATGTGGGTGTGGGTGGCAGTGGAGAATTCATCTACCAACTAGGATGCACTCTGGTGGGAAACTCCTCTCTCAGCAGCAGTCTGAGAACTACAGGCACCTACAGCAGGTTATCAACGCCAACAAGAGCTACTCCTCTTGGGCTGAAGGAGGGAGAATGAATTAATGGATGCCAGCACAGTAAATTCATAACCAGTGGTGCCTCTCAGACCCTTCTTAAATACAAAGTTTCTTGCCAGTTGAATAGCGCCACAGAGATGCCCAAGCACCAGTCTCCTCTGGGAGAGCAGAACTACCATGTGTGTACATGCTAGCTGGTGTAACAGAAGAAACTGCTACAACTGCCTGGGTTTCATTAGACATAATCAAATATTCAGTTAATATCCAATGTATACCTAAAATCGGCTCGGTCTTAAGGAGCTTTCCCTGATATATGCACAGCTGCTGGAAATGGATGACTTCTTTCATTAATATTTGCTTCAGAAAATAGCTAATTCACTTTGGCTGTGTTTATGTACTTTCTACAACTACAGCAATAAATCAGTGTGCTGGGAAGACCATTTCATGGAAAAGGCAAATCTTGGGTGGATATTAAACAGCACTCATTCAGAATGAACTCTGAACTTGTGAAATGAAAAGCTGCAAATTATATGGAAAAAATCTACTAATCTAGAGGGTGAGAGCAATATGATGCTAGAACTTACAGATATTGAAGATACTAGCTTTGATTAAGTGCAGCCACAAACTATTCACAGCAAAACAGTCACAGCCAGTTTGCTTAGAACAACCTAATTTTGCTCTGTAGTAATAACTGTCCCTGTACGCAAATGCACTGTTTTTATCCATCACTTCAGTTGTTTGCTGACAATGGGTGATCAAATTCATGAACTAAATTTAGTAACCAGTGGCTTAGTTCGAGTTAGCTTCTCTTCTTAGCATAAATTGTTATAAAGGGTACTGAAATCCATACAGACTTACAACCACGCAAGCAAAGCAGTCATTCATGATTACTGTAGATCAGTCTCTGGCTGTGCAGGGCAATTCCCTGCCTCACTCCAGTTCTGCTCACCAGGCATATTTTCCATAAGTCGGTTTTGTAACAAAAAATATGAGAGGTGTATAAAGCAGGGAGCAGAAGCCTCTTGTTTTGCTTGTTTTACTGCTAGACCTATGGGGCATTACTTTGATTCGTCTGAAATTGGATAAACTTTATCCAGTGAACTCTGAACCTGTAGGTATGAATATTTTCCAAACAATCTCTCTGTATACAGAGTGAGAGCAGTGAGGACACTGTTGTATTTACTAATGTACATTTAGACATTTCCTAAATTTATTAAGCTTCTTTGAGTTTACCCAAAAGACAGATTTTCACAAGAGTACAAACATAAAAGAGTTAAAACTCCAAAGTTGTAAACACAGTGCCTGAATCCCCCTGGTTTATTTTCCAGTAGGAAAGGCCACAAATATCCTTTTGTGTGTATGTATACACACACACACCTTTTACGTCAGTACTGAGAAGTTAAATAACCAAATACAGTCACTCCCTGCACATCCTAGCTAGGTACCTGGCATACGCTGATTATTCTGCACAAATCAATTAGTATTGTCCAAATCAATTAGTATTGTGCAACACCACTTTTCAGGCTCTTTTATCATTAATTCTTACTGGCATCTGTCTTCTGACTGCACGCTCTGACCATTCCTGTGCCCACTAGGCCACTCAGTCTCAGGAGAACTTTCTCTTCTGCAAACAATGAAGATTTATCCAGTTTTATTTTATTAAGTAGAGCAGAGCTAAGCTTGGAGCCAGCAGCAAAGGAGGGTTCCAGAGCTCGGAGCAGTGACAGATCCCACGGACTAGGCTTCAGCTACAGCAAAGCAGCTGCATTATTCTGCAGCTCCCTCTACTTGCTGCATCCCATCATGGCAGTGCGACAAGTTGCCTCTCTACCATCCCCATAACACTTTCATATGTCAGACCATAAGATCAATATAAACAAGGAAAGAAAAAAAAAAGACACGGACTCTTGTAAGAAAAGCCAGGAAGTTCAAAGTTACAGCCAACAGTCTGGATTTAACTCTGACTGATCTGGGAAACAAAACCAAAGCAGAAGGGTGACCTGAATGAAGGATGAAGTGTCCGACTGGAAAGCGCTTGAGTTTTATCAGTCTAAGTTAAGCCCTTATGATTAACCCCAAATTTCTCATATTACCTAGAACAAAAAAAAAAAAAAAAAAAAAAACACAAACAACAACACACTTTAAAAAGGAAGAAATAATGATTTCACAAATGTTTACACATGAGAGAGTCCCACAGGTCTGAAATGAACACACTGGCACTCTAGCCATTTCCAGTTTAGAGCAGTACATTCTGCACAACAGACATTTCTCCCAGTGACAATATGTGATGACACCCAAATGACATTGCTAACAGCAACAGGCCAGTGCTTCCTGTCCAGTTCTATCCCACTTGCCTGTTTGCACAGCATACAAACATTTCACAGGTATAAACACGACAGTGAGTAACAGCTAGTCAAAAGGTGAGGACCAAAAACCACAGTGCATGCCGACCATAGCAAAGAAGAGCTAGCTCTCCAAATCCTGAAGTTAGCATCTGTGGCAAATGGTCTCAGTGGGCACACACTCCCCAATTTCTGCCACCAAGCCTGACTAAGCCTGCCAGCTGAAAACACTTCCCTTACTGTTGCTCAGGAAAGGGACAGATGATCAGAAGTTCAGGACTGAATTACTGCACTAGGACCTGGGCAAAAGCCTGGCTGACATCACTGAGTTTACAATCAAATCCCTTGTTAATTGCCTGCACAAGTGCAGCAGCTCTGCACACACACTAACACAGTGCTCAGGATGCCCAGCAGCATCCCAGCACAGCCCTGGCAAACTGCCTTCTGCAGCTGTGCCATTGGAGCTGAGGGATCTCACTGCACTGACTGTTCCCAACTCATGGTGTCCAAGCGGTGATGCCACCCAAACTCACGTCCTCAAACATTCTGGTAACACAGCCACAGGTCCCTACAGCTGAATTTATTTTGTTTTTCACACACATTTGGATCATGTATTCACTAGTTAGCAAATAAACTTCTTTACTGTATTGATGGGAAGAGATAAAAAAATCATAAAGAGTTTTTATGGCAGCTGCCTCAGTTTTGCATGGTTAAAGGAATCTCCTGAAAGAGCCCATTGAGTCGCATGACTCAATGAATATTTATATTGTTTTAAAGAAAACCTGAGAGCCTTGTTTTGCAAGATTAGCAACAAATGTCTTATATTTCAAATGAACTGCTCAGACCTAATCCTGCAATTCTTTTCTAATCCGAGCATTCCTTAGGACTACGATGAGATCAAGGTCTCCTGACAGGAGCATGTTTGCAGGGTCAGGGCTTTCATCTGTGCAAAACGTATGCAGCCAGTCACCAGGTGAACTCATTTTGCCCAATTTCTAACCCACTTCAGTATCATGGGTTTGAAAGTTCAGACAAATATAAAATCTTCTAAAAATAAATAAACTTTATTGAATTTCCTTTCCGCTCACACAATGAAATAGCAAGGGAAACGATGAAAAATGTGTTCAGAGAGAACTGTGATGAAATTTGTGATAGGACCCAGAGATGGAGGTGCTGCTCCTGAGAGCAAAGCAAGTACAAACTAGCCTCCTTATGTATTTCCCACTTAAACAGAACCTATATATCCATGTCCAGTCACACGCACACATATATGAAATTCCATCAAGGAACTAAGTATCAGTAGGATCCTTTCCTGCCATGTACAATTCTGCTGTCACCTTCATGAAAAGGTGCAATGTAGTGGTGAAGGACAGAGCTGCTGTGCTCCACGCTTGGGTTTTCCTTACAGGCATCAGACTTGGCATCAGAAACTCAGGTCTACCCAGTCGGCAGCTTAACAAAAGGCTCTGCCACACAATCCTCCACTCCCTCAAAAGGGGCTACCCCCATTTCCTCCACCCACTCAGTGGTCCCAGAGTGGGGCACTCCCCACAGTGCTGCCAGAAGCACAAAGTAACACAAGCACCTCTGAGAACGGACTCATGCAGAAATAAGCACTTGTAAGAGTGTTACAAAATCTTACCTGGGAAGGATGGAGGCATGGGCAGTGCACAGGGTCACCTGGAATGGCTGATGGGGATGACCCCTTGCAACTCCTGCTCCAGGTGTAGTTTACTGCACCTTACTTTTTAATTATTTTTTTTTTTAATTAGGATTTTTTTTTTACACTTAGGAAATTTGTTATCCCAGCCACAATATTTTATATCTTAAACTTAACGTCTGTATACTACCTCAAAGACTTGTATGTTATAGACAAGTGCAATAAATAGGCTTTTACAGGGTTTGGTCATTGTTAGAAAACCTACTTGATTACTTGAAAGATTTGCTCTGAATCTGAATCATTACAACTCAACTGTAATAATTTATGATTTTTTTTTGTGTGTTCCTTGGTCTTCTGCAAAGTACCTGAGTTTGTGAGTACTTCTCCTCCATCCACAGGCTTACACTGATTGCAGTTGTGACCGCAGCTGTGTCACAGGGTAAAATCATTAATTAGAGTACCTAATAAATTGTTATTGATATTGTTCAGTTGTTTGTCAACACCCAAAATGGTCAATAGTGTCAGCAACAGAAACAGAACATGGCAAAAGCCAAGATAAGCTCACATAAATTAGCTGAGGAAAAAGCACAGATGAAGGCAGTGGCAACTGGAGGATGAATGAGGGGAAAGCAAAGAGGTGGTCAGAGGATTTCTGTGCCCTAAAACACCACATTCAGCTAATATCTTGAATGGCACTTCACAGGCTCCCCCTCAGCTGTTGCAGGAGAGAACAGATACTGACTTTTTATCTCCCTGCATCGGAAGCCAATACTTATTGTGAGCTGCAGGAGAACTGGGCCTTCTCTGCTATACACTGAGTAGGCTAGATTCAACTTTGCCTGCAGAGAATCAAGAACTTGGTGTAGCTGGGAGACATTTTTCATTCTGACTTTGCAGATGTGACTAGGGGGAATGCTCCTGTGGAACATCAAAGCCTTTCATGAATACATGCTATTTTGGTGAAGATCCTTCTGTAGTCTAAAAAGTTCAAAACAATCATTTTGGGGAGGCTTACTTTTGCTTTCAAGTGCTTTCCATGAAATAAGAATCTAAATCTTGACACTGAAACGAAACATTGCTTTTAATAATATATGTTCATAGATAAAAAATAATTCTCCCCCACAGTACACTTGATGATCTTCGAGGCCTCTTCCAACCTTGGTGATACTGTGATACACTTTAGCTTCTTTAAATCAAGGAGTTTTCCCTCTGAACCAGAATGCACAGTAAACTTGAAACCACTGCTCAGCAAGACAAAACTCAGTTGTCAGCCAGCAGCAATGAGTCTCAATTCAAACTGTGTTGCCCTTTTTCAACATAGAATGTGACACCTATATCTGTTTATTTGCACCACCTTCAGCCATATCCACTTGAGGTGGGTTTTGCACTGTCGTAATGCCAAGCAACTCCCGTTGCAAGGAAAAACCTCTCTGCTTGACATTGCCTTTCCTTCTCACCACACTTTCATCAGTGTGGCTTGAAGTACAGGCTGTCTAGAGACGCAGTGCTCCTGCAGTGGTTCAGGTCTGTGCCTTTGAAGGCTTGCTTCTCGCTGTAGTACTGGAGTGTTTTTCACTAACCCAGTTAAATGTAATGAGAAGCAAGGAGGGGAATCGCCTTTGGGGCTCAGGGAGCTAGGGTGGCCCAGCTGTAAGATAAGCCAGGGCCTGAGCATCCTGCTCCTGTAGGTCTGTCAAATTGTGTTGAACAGACAAAATCAATGCCTAATTTTATGTGACTGAAAATTACCATAACCAACGTTAGGATCAAAAATTTGATTTAATATATTTTAAGTTTACCAAGGAAAGGGTTTTTTCCCCACCAGTTGCTTTCCTTATGGCTCCCAGAAGGAAACAACGTTTCATAAGCAGAACTAGAACAGCCTGTCGTAATCACTCATACCTAACGATGGATATTTATTGCTGTCACCAGAGACTTAAGGTCCAACAATCCCATCACATAAAACTAAAAAAGAATGTAATGACTTCTCTGATCCGTTGCTGCTAAAGCTGAAGTACGTGCAGAATTTGGATTAATTCACGTGTTAAAATTGATAAAAGATGTTGGATTGACCTTGGTGGCTCCAGCATGGAATATCTGGAATACTGGATGTATACACAAGCATGTGCTTGACCGTAATGTTTTGCAACTCATTGTCAATTTGCTTCAGTTTGTTTCCACTAAGCTGCTGCGAGGTTCGTAACTGTTCAATGGGAAGATCATTGGATCAGCAATGCACTGCCACTACATATTAGGTGCCCACGCAGTACAAACACAGCCAAAGTTTTGGGGGCCTGAGTTATTCAGGGATGACATTTATGGAGGATTTTGGTGAATATCCAACGGACACTATTTACTAGGAGTTGCCCTGGCACTTGTCTGATTTAGCAGGGCAAAAGCAGTAGCTCTTCTCCGAGTACTTCCCAGGCACATCTGAACTGCTGCAACAGACCCAGCTGAACAGCAGACACCGAAACGCACAGCAGCATTCCTAGGGGCAACATCATTAGGATGTTCTTTTTAAAATAACAGATAGAGAAACAACTCTTTTAGACAACAGCACCTTTCAGCTTGCTTTCTTACATTTTACATACCACATGTGAAAAATATCATGCTTGTTACTCACTTAACTAAAGAGCATGCTTGGCTACCTACAATAGTTTGGTCTACTAAGTGAAAAAAAAACATTTGGAAATAACGTTTTGAAAACTGAAATAACAAGAAAAATACCTGGAAACCAGAGATATAACTAACAAGGAACAAAGTAAAACTAGACTACAGATAAGAGGGGAGAGTTCTGCTTCACATTATTTTTTCATAACAATAGTGACAACCCTTCCAGGTCACCTATTACATCTGCTTTCATTTCTTTTCTCTCTTTACCTTTCACTTCATTAGCACTCTTGTACTGATACTTTATTTTAGCTGGTAGCTTATTTTGTCCTGTGGACAACCAATGGGATTCCTACACACGTTTTTAAACCTTTCACTCGGTTATAGACACAGAGCTGCATATGAAGACTATGCTTGTGGCCCTGGGCAGCCTGTCCTAGTTGGAGGTATCCCTGCTCAATGCAGGGGGGTTGGACAAGATGACATTTGAGGGTCTCCTTCAAGCCAGTGCAATCTGTGAATTATTTTAGTCTCTGAAATATCAAGATGCTTAAAACACTTTCTAGACTTTTATCTTTGGCTAGGCATATCCACTGATTTGGGGAGTTTTGACTCATGGAAGTCAAAGAACTTTGGATCAGGGCAATAATTTACACCTCAGTGACTCTGCTGGACTCACACTCAAGTTTCCCAGTGGCCCAGTGATGGTAGGCCCTGAAGTACTGACACAGCTCTCAATCCCCTATCATCTCTTTAGGAGTAGAGCAATGTGTGAACTCTTTTCATCCTTTTACCACACGTGTCATTCCCTTTTATCTCTAGGAAAATAGTTTCCTGCTATTTTTGGCTCAAATCACAGCTTTGTTTTTCAAAAAATTATCCAGAGTTCACATTGATTCTTAATAAACACAATTTCCTAGGCTGCAAAGAAAGCTGAAAAAGGTGAAAATATCATTGACTTTTGGTCTGTTTTAGTTAAGAGCTTGCCAGGCTTCTCAGATCCAGTTCATAGCCCCCTTTTAAGTACCTTAAGGTAAAGGATGCAAATCACAGCTATGTCAGAACATGCTTTGCTCACCTTTTCTCCCCGCTCCTAACCATTTCTGACCCTGCTTTGGGGGACAATATTGAAAACAGTGAAAATATAACCCTGCTAAAAACATGAATCAGAAAGTCACTGCTTGTGGACATGTTTTTAAAATTGCTTAGTTGCATGGAAGTCCCTTTAGTGCTTGAAGGACTTTAATAAAATTGATTTTCTGAGTATAGCCTTTTAGCAGCTACTGTATAAGCTTGAAATATGAACCCTTCATTGTTGAAAGTGTTTCATTTTTGCCCTGTAACTAATGATCAAGGGAAAGAATGTGTTCAGAATTCTCCATGGTTGCCATTTTCATAATTAAATCGTGCTAATAATAAAGCTTTGCAGACTTTAAACAAACTGGCATTGGAGTGGAATGTGGTTTGTGGTGTTTCATTTAGAGACCTCTACAATTAGCCCTTAATGAATAAGCATACCACAGTGATAAATAAGACACCTCTGTAAACTGGTTATTTACCAAAGCACAAAACGGTGACATTTTCATTCCAATGACTGAAAATTATTCTCCAGATTTCTTCTGAAGGCTCTTAAGTAATTTGGGAAGGTAAAGCCCGCTATTTGTCTTTAATTCTTGAAGTGCAATGCCAGCAGTACTGCAGTAGTCTCTCCATTGTTTACCCTGAGTATAATGGGTCAAAAATAAGCAGCCAAGTCAGTAAGACATGTAGCTGAACAGGAACTTCATGCACCGCTGGCAGTGAATCTCTACTGGTTCTGGTAAGCCACAGAAAACTTTCAAGTACTTGAATCACATTCAGTGAAGAAACATAGCTGCAGGTTATGTTTTCCCCTTTCATATACTAACTTTCCCCTCCTGTATACTTAAACTAAGATTCACATTGAAGGATTCTTTCTTATATTCACTCTTTGATAAAAAATCCTTTTATGAGGCAGCCCCAGCCAGAAACATCTCTGGACATTTTAAGGCCGTGTTGAGCTAGGAACGATGCTGATGCACATCAGCGAGGAATCCAGCTCTGACTGAACACACTGTACCTCTCTAACACAGGTAAGACACTGCCAATAGGAGAAAGACTTTTTCTTTTCTGGCAAAACTCATTTCAGCATCTAATGAATCAGATATAGTGGACTCTCAGAACTGTTCTTTGGCTCATATAGCACAGCAGTGTATAGGACCCTGGGATTTTTGCCATGGACTTCAGCAGGTATTGGATCTGGCCCTAGAAAGAGCAATGTGGTGACTGCTGATAGAAGGTAGTATCAAGAAGAACAGACAGACAGCCTGACAGACTGTCAGCAGACAGTTCTCTCATATACTTATCAGAAGGCAATAGGAAGATAACACAGTATCTCCAAAAGTAACTGCTTCAGCCTAGGTTATCAAACTAAGTTTTTCTAAGTTGTGTTTTTCTGACAGGATCACAGCCGCTACTGATCATCTAAGTGTGTTTCCTGTCTTTCCTGTCTCTCAAATATTTGGGTAGGCAACTCTGTACTATCACATTTCAACTCTACTTGGGAACTTCTTTTTCTGCTGTGCGCAGTCATCCTTCTTTTCTTTTGCACACACACACACAAAGTTGATGTACATGAACATACTGGAGCCTCTGACATATTTTAGGCTCCCTTCCATAACAAACTGTCACAAGTCTTTTCCAAAAAGAAATACAAGATAAAGACATAGGGGAATATGAAATATGGAAAAGATTTACACAAGCAATCTCTAGAACCACAAATAAGAGAGAGCAGTTTTGTGCAGTTTGCAGTAACTCTTGTGACAGTGCTTGGTACAAAACCACCACAAACACTAACCTGGACCCATCAAGAAACCTGCCACGTCCCGAGTCCTCTCTGCAGCATTGCTTAGCCCAAGCTGGTGCACAGGCAGGTACAGCATATACTGACAAAAGGAGATACGGAATTACTTGCCCAGATACTTTGTACTTAGAAGATGCGAGACCACAAGGTCTCTAGGGTTACTGCTGCCTTACACAAAATATCTTAGAAATCTGCATTCAAAATCTGGTTAGGCTCCATTACCCATGCAAACAAGGGATGCCAGAATGGGAAAAACCTGGAAAAGATAGGTATTATAGGACACAGTGCAGCTCATGGTGCAAAGATACCCCAGTGCCCCAGTACAAAGGAGCTCAGGTCCAGCAGGGCTTAATTAGCTCTAGTTCATCACCAGCAGCAGGACAGTTATGTCCATGTCATCAATGTGCAGCTCAGCTGGACATGACCTGGCTCTTTAGAGAGTCAACTCAGATCCCTCTGTCTGTAGTACCATTAATGTGAAACTCGGTTATATCATGGATTATTAAATTTGGGCATCAGCTGGACTTTTTGTTTCAACTGTTCCTCTTGAAGTTGCTGAACTTCATTCCTCAGATAGGCACAAGTGACCTGCTTTAAGCTTGAATCTACACCTGGCCATCTCATACCCATTTGTTATCCTGCTGCTGTTGCCTCTTTAATACTCTTCTCCCTTTTTTCTGCTGTTTATACTCCTAGCATGTTTGAATACAGAAACTTAAATGATGCTCATTAAATGCAGACCCATAATCTGAAGCACACAGTCACACTAGCCACTGCCTTAAAAAAAAACCCAAAATCCAAACCCACCACAAAACCAAACAACAACAAACCCTTGATGTTATAATTCTGGCTGGTTTAATCATGTGGTCTTGGTTTTTTAATGATATGTATCTCTCTAAATTTTATTGATGTGTCTTACTCTCAATGTTGGGGCAACAAGCTCCTTTAGGAAAGTGTGAAAAATTATTTACCTTTCTTTTGTTGTTCTTTAAAATCTTTAAAATGCAGCCAACCAGCACCAGAACAAGGGGACACAGTCTCAAACTGCACCAGGGGAGGTTTAGGCTGGATGTTAGGAAGAAGTTCTTCACAGAAAGAGTGATTGGCCATTGGAATGTGCTGCCCAGGGAGGTGGTGGAGTCACAGTCACTGGAAGTGTTTAAGAGGAGACTGGATGAGACACTTGGTGCCATGGTTTAGTTGATAACATGGTGTTGGGTGATCGGCTGGACTTGATGATCTCGAAGGTCTTTTCCAACCTGGTCTGGTCTATTCTATTCTATTCTATTCTATTCTATTCTATTCTATTCTATTCTATTCTATCTCATCTTAAAAGCACTCAGTGTTAAATTCTCTATCTATACACAGAGAAATTATGTGCTATAGCCCACATATCAAGCACTGGGTCATTGTTGAAAAACTGACAACACTGCAATGGATAAACTTACCTTATGCCAAGGGATTTCATCCCCAGTTCAGATAGGGACAGTGTCATGACTCTCTAGACATCACTCCCCAGGTATGAGAAGCTGGGTATGTTGCTTTGGTGACATGTTATCATGCCAGGTGAAAAACATCTTGTCAAAATCACACCCAAATACCCTTGTGAGCAGCCTTCTCTCATGAGAACAGGCAGCAGATGGATCAGAAGAGCTCTTTCACAGTCATCTTAATTCTACCTTCATACTGATTCACTAGATCCTGGATGTTAGCAGGCTCGGGATAGAGACTGTCTTGGGAACAGCACTTCTAGTGATGGTGTAGTGTTTTCCAAGACTATTACTAGGGAAACAGAATCCACCACTGTGCCTCCAGATACTGTCTTTTTTTAAATGTAAGAAAGCAATAGTGGTAGAATGTAGAACTTGGAACTAACATTCCCATCATAAAACTAGCGTAACATAGACACAAACTTACACACTTTGCCAAAATCCAGCCCCTACAGCCAGACAATATCTCATACAGCCTGCGTGGTGCAGCTTGTTGAACCGCACTGATGTGACCTTTCAGAGGTCTCCTATGCAAAACTGATATCCCTAAACTGGAGCCCTGAAAATGAATGAGGTGGTGACATGTTTTATTTATACCAAAGTTGTACCTTGGCACCCAGATAGCTGTTCTACTTATTTTCATTTCTGAAAGCAACCCATGAGTGCCTGAGATTACTCCTGCAAATAGGAATTCTATGACTGATCATGCACAGAAGCAAGAGACAGTAACCTCTGAAGCAACTTCTTCATCCCTATTATAATGTACAGACTCTTTCCTATTTACATTTTATACATCAGACTAAACTATTTGGCACATAGAAATAGGACAAGCAGAAGTGCTTTTCTTAAACAGAAACCTCATACAGTTATTCATAAAGCAAATCAATGGAGGCAGGCAAAGAGAATACACCTTAGATGGGCCCGGTGGAGAAAGGAGAAGTAATACATTGTGTTCATTAAAGCAATATCAAAATTAAATTTAATACAAAGTACCTGAGACAAAACCCCAAAACTATTAACCCCAAAGCCACTAACTATTCATTAGCTAAGTCAATTTTGCATCCCATTATGATTCACAATGTGTAAATTCCCATTGAAATTGATTTAGTAAACCAGCTCTTTGATGGGCCTGAAATTAAAAGGATAGAAGAAAAGATACAACTAATTGAAGAACATAATTTGATGGTTGTACAGGGTGTGAAATTTACTGAGAGCAGACTGCAGCTTTAATTAAAGACAACGGGCCAAATTCACACCTGGGATAATGATTGAGGAATTCTGCTGAAGTCAGAAGAACTGCAGCCACTCCTGGCAGGCCTTAATGCAGCTTCTGGTAGTAGCCCATTTTAAAAAGGAGCTAAGGAGAACAGCCTTAAAAAGAGAAAAGGTTGGGGAGGAAAGTACAAAGTATGTATTTCCTTGTCTGGAAGTTACCCAGACTGGGTTCAACCTGGCTTTACATGGAGCAGCACTGGGGCCTTCTAGCAGCTGATTAGATGAGGACACTCCCACTTGGACTCCCAAACCAAGAGCGATGAAAAGAGCTGAAGTTTCACAGAACTGCTAGGAAAGGCACCTGTCTTTTGTATTGGGAGCACAGAAATAACACTGCAGGGTAAACCACAGCCTTTTGAACAAGGCCTTTCCATTCATGTTATCAGGGATGTTCAGACTGTTTGAAACAATTTCATGACTTCAGTTTTCCCTGGCAAAGTGAAACACTTGAGCACATAAAGTTTTGCAATTGCTTTGTGATGTGTGTTTCTTAGAATATTCATACTTGGGAATCTGATACTTCTATCAATCATTTGGATTTTGTTCTGTGAAAGGTCCCCCCTTCACTAAAGAAGGAACAGCTGAAACAATTATGACGGACCGTGCATTTTTGTAGCAGAGTGTACATCAGGCCACGAAGACATTTCACATTATTGTCTGAGGAACAGTAGGACTGAGGACAATTTTCTAATTAGCAATTGCAGAGTACGAAGACCAGGGTTAAAAAAATATGTTGGAGCTGCTGCTAGATCCTGATGATGAATTAATCTTCTTTTCCTTATTGCAGATAAAGTGTAAATAAGACAGCAGTATCGCTTGTTTATGACTTATAATTATTTTATGAACTCACGTACCAGCAGGAGTCACTAATTATTAATCAGTGGTTGCTCAGAGGATTATTTTTCTGCATAGACAGTGCTGTTCCCAAAAATGGTCCAAATCTAAATATTCTCAGGGAAGAACTTATGACCAAATGGTTACTGGCAGCATCACATGGGAGAATATATGGCTGACAAAGTTTTTCAAGTAATAAGGTAAAATAATGCCACATTTAAACTTCAACAGAAAAAAAAATAACACTTGCTATGTCATGTGACTATCCAGTAAGAATTTAAGGAGTAAGAGTCTAAAATGGCATCAGGAGAGAAGCAGCAAATTTTACCAGCAGTGGTATTTTGTGTTGGTACTTTGCCTCAGTTTTCGGTTTTTCAAGTGATTTAACACTGAGCTTTCTCTTGCTATGAGGCTGATTACACATTCCTGAGCTGGGTCTGTCTTGCTCAGCAGACTGGAATGCTCACCAGTGAAGACCTGTGGAACAATTTGCTCAAGAAGGTGGTGAGGTTTTTTGAGTAAGCATAAATAGAGGATTACAGTTTCAGACCTGAAGTTTCTGAGATACTATCTGAAGCCATGTCATGAGATTGTTGTAAAAGATACAAAGCAATATAAGGGGAAAAACAGACATTGTAAAAAAAAAAAATCAGAAAATCTTAATCTACCATAAAATTCACATATAGGTTAGATTCTTGGTGTCCAACACTCAGACCATTTGGGATGATCCAGAGATGATCTAACACCACTGCTGCATACATGTACTGTGCAGGAATGGTATGAGCAGAATTGGATTGTCTTGCCTGCATTATTTGAGCACTACCAGCCCAACGGAGTTTGTAACAGGCCTTAATCAAGTGCACAACAAGTAGAAATCTGTGACTGTACAAATATGCTCTTTAACTCCTTTAAAATACACAGCAAAATCACAAAAAGGGAAGTTTTAAAGTGGGAGTACTTGGAGCACAACTCTACGGCCTGCAGTCGTTTTGGGGTAAATCTGTGCTGACATGGACGCACCTCACCACCTTTATCAGCTGGTGAGGACTGTCATCTCCACAGTAAAAGAAGCTATTCCTATCCAGCAAGTATCATCAAGGTTAGGAAGGGGTTGGAAGCCAGAGTCAAATTCAGCAGTATCTGTTTGTGTCCCATCAACAACACCGACACAAAAGCTGTTGTGCAGGAGCAAATAAGAAAAGTTGAATTCTTTGCTGAGTGTAATTCACTTCGTTTATTGACTTTTTTCCCTTCCGTTTGTCAGTGGTTCTGAGCTGCCTGGCATTCAGGATGATTTGTAATGTAAATTATATAATTGTACTTTCACATATTTTAACATCAAATGGAATGATTGACTACAGAATTTGAGCTGTCTACAGGTGGGGGTCAATTATCATCTGAATAATCACACTGCCACACAAGAATAGCATGGCCATGGAGTGTGACATATTTTTATCTCTATGCATTTCAATGAAGTCAGGCTGGTACATAAAAGGTTATCACCTAGGAAACATATTTTCCTAAGCACAAGTTAAACATGCAAGCAAGATCAGCATAGATATTCAATTTAGCCAGTCAACCCTAACCTATTAATATTTTAACAAAATCCAGTGAGGATAATTTTTTTTCTTTGATCCCATTTCATTTGAGCAGCCTGGAAAGGGAAGAAAAATTAAAAACAAAATAGTCAAGCATACAGAATGAGGTTATGTATTAAGTGGGCTATTTAATGTTTTTGGCATTTTATAGCCCTAGGGAAAGTGTGGATGGATTTAACAATCAAGATCTGTGTTCCCTGGGCCCACAAAGTTCGAGAAACATAAAATAATCTATACTTCTGAGCTGACAAATCTTACCTGACACTCTGCTTCATCTCACTGGGACTCTCTAGCTCAGTATTAATCATATGTTACAGGGAGTAAAAAGAAAAGTAAATCACACTAAGCTGGAAAGTGAGATGGAAGGTGTTTGGGCAAAGCTTTTAATCAATAATATGTGGGATAATAACCAGGAGCTATTGTTTGAATCTTCGGATATGAAAAGGCAGCAATGCAAAACACAAAGCAGCTACAAACTGCTGTGACTTCAAAGGGGTCTGATGCAAACAAAATCAGCTTGGTTTGCCCTAGCCTCCTCCCTCCCCCTCCCCTTCACAGTCCATTAGCAAAATTCTGTATTCATGATTCACCAGTATTTTGATCTAACTCCAAAACTGCAATTAAAGGTGTGTATCTGATCCTAGAGATAGATTCAGAGGACGCAGTGGTATCATGTGAATTAATTTTGGGGTGTCTAATCTGAGATCCTTTGCTAGCCATTGAGATTCAGAGAACATTCCAAAAGAAGGTCTTATTTTTCATGTCAGACAATTCCCCTCTTTCCCTACTAGCTTCTCTTCATACAGTTACTACTAAGACACAGAACAGGCATTATTTTGCCCTGAATTCTACCTCATTTCCAAGTACTACATCTACCGCTGTCTGTCTGTTGCTTCCTTCCCACACATTAATAACAGGACAAAAAGAACATATTAGTTTCTTATCTGCTAAACACCAAAGGATTCTTTAGTTTATGTATTTCCTTGCTCTTTAATCTGTAGTTTAAATCAGAATATGTGATCAGCTGGTAGAAGCAGCATAACTAAACCAGTCTCTGTGGGCTGAAGCCTCAGCCATAAAATACATGGCTGTGATTGATCTGACCTCCAGCTATTCATACAGCCCAGTTCGTGACCTCTAACTTTCCTCACCCCTTCAATAATGTATGTAATAATATTTGGTTTGCTCGGTTATGAACAGGAGGTGGAGATGCAAGTCCTATCTCATACTTTTGTAATTATTAGTATTATTTTAGGGGGTGGAGAGAAAGCATTACAGCTCAGAGTGAAACCTGACCCAAATCCAGTTCAGGCTGTCCATTAATGCAAACCAGTTTTGAAACTGTGAATGGAGCTCCAGTAACTCGCCCACTGCTGCTTAGCAGGAGCTCAGCAGCACACAGCTTTCCTGATTATAGTATTAAAAAAAAAAAAAAAAAGAAGATGATGATCTTACAACCATGAAAACATCAGGGACCATTTTCACAAGCAGTCCTATCACAGAAGCAATATTATTTTACTACCAAGTGTGGGGTGACATGCTCTTCCTTCTACTTTGTCTCTTTTTGGTAACAATAATACTGATTTTTACCTTTTTTTTTTTTTTTTAAATATATACAACAACAAGAAAAAGAAAGATACTTAACAGACTTGCTCTGCAACAAAAGATTTTCCTGCTTTAGACACAGCAATCTCTACAGTTTATTTTTTAAACAGCTCTTTGGTGAAGTATAAAAAAACCTTTCAGTGTTAATCATTTCAGGACATTTTAAGCTTTTCCACAAAGTGAGAATTTCTCACTCTAAGTAAATACAACAAGAAGGCACATTTTTTAAAAGTTTAAATTAATCACATTGTTTTGGATGAGTCAAGACAGACTGCTGAAAAAAACCCCGTCTCCACTCTTAGAGAGATTTAGTTGGCTCATCAGCAACACCTTCTACCTTAGCTTCAAAGCTCCCAGATCAGCTTTCTTTCATTTAACCCAGGAAAAACCAGAGACAGTCCCAGTGAATTCACATGTTCTTAAAGTGACACCAGTTTAATGGCCTAATTACCCCACCACTTTTTATTAGTAGTTAAATTAATTTGTAACAAATTGTTTCTCTGATGACTGTGGATTTTTCTCTGCTCATCGTGAATTTCTAAGAGCGATTAATCCACCTTCACCACGGCATTGTCTGACAGGTATTTCGGACGGGTTTATCACACCAGCACCTGCTGACACACACATACTCCTCCAGAGTGGTTGTCACTCCGAGCGTGCATCTCCTTGACAAACTGCACTGGTGACAGACAAATAATCTCTGCATTACCCTGGGGCTGAAGCAGATCCTACTCACTGGACAGGAGCACACCTCACTCCTCAGCATTAGGAAAGGCAAAGACACCCTTTCTCCACCCTCCAGGAATTCCCATTCCTGCATTTTTGCCCAGGTAAGTGGACCATTGCTATATATGCAAATACACACACAGACACACAACTTTCCTGGAGTTTGGTTTTCCAGGTAACACCAAACCAAAAGGAGCAGCAACCCTCTGCAAGGAGCCATTGTTAGTCTTGGCTGGTGGCCTCACCACCATGTGCACAAACTTTTGTGTGTTTCCATTTCTTGCCACATTAGACAAATCTCCAATTCCCATGCATGCAGATGACACTGCTCTTCTCCCAACACAAATTCAGGAAGGAAGAACGTTTTATTGTTCTTCCATAAAATAAGGGTAACAATCTCCTTGAAGTGCTTTTCTACTGATGCTAAGTAAAGAGAACTTGTATACACCCCAAAATTACTATGTGAAGCATGAATTTGATTAATTTTGGTAAATTACAAGAAGAGAGAAAGGTGATGCAATTCAGAAGTCTTCATTTTTCAACAGAACTTGCATGGCGTCACCCACGGTGAATGCTGGTGTCTCACCCTAATGGTGACCCACCTGTTTCATTTCCTTGGAGCTTGCATTGCAGAATGTGTGGGAGTGACAGACAGGAGATGATGCCGTAATTCCTGCAATAATTTATTAATACCTGCAGATACCGATCAGCCCATGCTGCTTTATGCCATGGGATGTGGGAGGGTGACAGGCAGGCACTTTTCTGCACATGGCCCTTCCAGTCCTTTGCCAGGTAGCCCAGCACAGTGGCCTTGCCAAGCTGCAGTCACCCTGGGAGAGCATCAGTGCTTCTAATAGGATTTTTTTTTAATGCTATGCAAAAAGGATATAGTTTTGAAAACAAACAGCAAGTTCTTGGCCACTTCTCCCTCACTTGTATTTGTACATGTTCTACAGTGGTTCCTATTGTAGAGTGAGCGTTTGTTAACAGCTACTTACAGAAGCCTTTAAAAATGGAGCCATCATTCTCTGGTGTTACATTCTAGTGAAAGCTGGCATTTTCATGATGACTAGTGTATCTTCAAAGCCACCATTTCTTAATTTGCTAATAGATATCACTCCCCTGCAGCCTTGATCTCATTTGTAAGAACTCCAGTCTGCAATGAACCAGTCAGGAAAGTATGTACAGTCAGAAATGCAGTCAGAAAACTCATCAAGGTTTTCTGCCAGCTTTTATTCTGCATAAAGGAATATCCAAACCCACTAATGTCTCTGAAACCAGACTGAACTGCTTACAGTGACTAGATGGTGGGGGAATCAGTTTCTTTACAATACAATAGGCTTTTGTATATCCTTTGAGGAAAGTGATAGTGCTGTCTGAATTTAGGCTCAGGGAAATGCTGGAACAGTTAAATTTAATGGTGTTTCCTGCTCTAATCTCTACAGAACTGGACTTGGTAAAGACTAGTAACCAACTCTTTGAACTTCCAAAGACATCTAAGGTTTAATTTCTTATTTGGGGGTGTGAGGGGCAGGGGTGTGTGGTGGAAAAAAGGATGAATTAATAATAAGGGACACAGTGACCACAGACAATTCACCAGTGTCATTTTCATATATAGCAGGGTTCCCAATTCCTAGAATTACTCAATACTACAGGAAAAATTAACCCAAATCCAGAACAACAGCTAAAATCAAGGGCTACTCTATCCCAGAGTTATCTTCAAAGATGCACAATATTCTCTGATGTTATTTAAAATCTATAACATTTGGAACATGGAGAGTTAACACAGACTGGAGAAACCAACATAAGTAGATAAGCCTGTAGCATGTTATGGGTCAACATTCACTTGGTTACAGGAAAGTAAAAGGAACAGCTGAGCAAAATAACCTGCAATGTTTTCCAGAAAGTATCTATTTGCAGGAAATAAAACTTCTACAAGAACATGCCAGTTCTGACAATCCCTTCTGCAGGAGAGTTTTGCTAACTTTCAGATGAATTTCTTTCCCCAAACCTAGAAAGCACAGCACTGTTGTAGCAGATGGAACAATTGTTCAAAGTGTGATAAATCAGGGTTTAAATCCTTCAGTCAGACCAGGGACTTCAACCTGGATCTTTTCCCATCTCACACAACTGCCCAGCAATCAGGTTTTTGCTTATTCTGGGCTGAATCTATGCATCTCTTTGGGGTTTTATTTTATTTTCTATATGTTTGCTTCATCCTTATAAGAAATTTTTGCTAGAGCAACATTGTTTGAAGATGGCAAAAGAATTTTGCAGACAGAGGGAGCAGTGCAGTAAATGCAGTGCTGGAGCTTATTTTGCTTTTATTTACATACTTTGTGTGGTAGTAAAAAAACCAGAAAATTACAACAGTGTTGTAGTAAAAAGGCTGTGCTCACAAAGCAAATTTTCTTCCTGAAAAGCAGTTTATTGCAATGTAGAAAGCTCACTAATTAGATTTACAACATGCAGGCAGTGATGGTAAAAAAGGAATAATGTGAACAGTGAAAAATAAATGCATATTAAATCTTACACACACCTCCATGTTTCCTGTGTTCTTCTGAAGACATACCAAACCCCTAGTGTTTCCAGATTTAGTTTACTTGGCAAAAGAGAAGGAAGGTGTTTACAAGTGAAGTAAATAACCACACAGCTTGTCCACTATCAGCAGAAAGGCTTATCTAAGCTAATATGGAGATGGCCATGTTAAACTCTAGAATACACTGTACTGACTTTTCTGGAGCCTAAGCATATGCTGAGCTGCTTTGCTGACCCAGCTGAAATGAAGGATGTAAGAAATCCCTAATTGAAATACTCGAGCAATTTTACCAAGTCTGTCTTTAGACAGTGTTCTGCAAATCCGGCATTTATCTGCCTGGCATACCAAGTCATCTGTACATTTTACCCTGCTTTACACACTCTGGCAGAACTACATCACCTTCTAAAATTTAGCCTTTCGTTTTGAGGGCTACTGCACTTTTACAGTTCAGCGTAGGGTTGAATGAACAGCACGGGGCAGTTCTGCATTATCTTGAGTTGCTGCGGTGTAACCTATCTAATCTTGGCAGGCGTAAATGTTTTAAAACATAGCTGAAACGCTGCAAAGGGTGCTACTGAAAGACTGTGACTGCAACAGTCACCTCGAAATCCTGCACTTATTTCTCACTTCCATTTGGTGTCATAAAAGACCTCGGCATCAATCATTAACAAGCTATTAACACATGCAGCTGATAAAAGTGCCTGAAGTCCTGTCAATAACAACGGCAAAAATTCCTGGTTTACAGCTGGCTTAATCCAAATCTGCAGAGCTCATGCCACTTATTTTCTTGGCTAAAAAGTGCTTCTCGGCTCTTTCACTTTCATCTCTTCCTGCGTTAACACACAGAGAGGCTGCCTGCTCTCATCCCTGCCCTGCAAAAACTGGCCATTTCCCTCCACTACCTGCCCCCTCCTTCTTAGAAGCAGTTTGCAGGCTAACAGAGCCAGGAAACGATCTCACTCAAATGCCATATGATTTTAATGTACTTTCACCTTGTGGCGAAGGTACTATCAAAGGAGCGAGAATTCTCAGCTCAGCTTGCAATCCGTAAACACAATAAATCGGTGCTTATTAACAATAATAATTGAGCAGGCTGAAATTAAGCAGCATCCTTCTAAAGTGCATTCTTCCAGTTCTCTAAATTGTTCCAAAGCTCACCCATGCTTCTAAAATTAATAAAACTACAAAGAACTTTGGTTAACTGAATATATATTCATATATTTCATAATTCACAAATAAAATCTCTGACATCACGAAGCCTGAACAGCTGCTCAATTAGCTCATTACCCTGTATGTGCAAATGTCACACACTGGGTGTGTTACTGACGGTTTTGTCATTGCACCCTGCTGCTAGTAATCCTTGTCAGTAATTGTATTTACTTGGCAATAGCTTCTTTGCTCTCCACAAAGGAGAGCATATAGAAAATGGATATAGAAAGCATATAGAAAATGCCATAAGAAAGACAATATGGGCTCAAGAAAACATGAAAACACCTAGCTTCCATCTGCTCCAGTGCAATACACTTCAGAGCTCCCATTTCACATGTAAAACAGAGTATGATTTATAATTTATACCTAGTTTGTGCAATCCCTCTTGAAGACAAAAAAAAAAAAAATCTTAGATGAAACACTGGCTTTATGTTATCATAAAACTACTGAGAAAAATCACCAAGCATTTGGCAATTTACCTGTAGTACAGTACATTTGAAATTTGGATGTTTACATTTTATGTACTTTTCAAATATACTCTATTGCTCAACACAAACACAAAAAGACCTGAAGTGTGAGTCAACGCTGCAATCTAATTACAGCATTAGCAGCCATAAACTACTGCAGATATTTACAGACCTCCAGATAGCAGTTAAGGCTCAGTTCTAATATGATTTTAAATATTCTGTGCAGTGCGGAATTTACACAGTTTTCTTGATTTATTTAAAATTTGTAATGCAGGACAGCAGCAATGCATCCCCCAGACTCTGCAGAAGCATCCTTCTTGCTTGCGAGCTGTGATGCTTTTTTTAAAATAAAGCTACAGATTTTGGGGAGCATACCTGGGAAAAGGTTCTGCATCCCTCATGCCTGTGAATCATTTCAGTGCTTAGCAGTGATTATATGTAATAGGGTGAAATTAACTTCTGAACAAAACAACCTTTAAAAGGTTTAAATTAGAATTCTACTGGGTCACGGGCTGAGACAGCACAGGAATGAATTACTTCTGTGAAAAGCCATTTCAAATCTACAGGGTTATTTATTAACATAAACAACATAGAATCCAGAAGCAAATGGGGATGCAGGGTGTTGAAATGGGCAAGGCTGATCAGCCATGTGATCCTTTACTTAAATTCTGTAATTTTCAAAGCACCTGTCCTGTGATGTCTCAGTTACAATCATGACTGCCCTGCTCCAACAGGCAGAGAAGGTAGAGCGGTTTGTCTTGGCTCTGACAGGTTCATCAGCGTACTACAACTGAGAGAAACGCTGCACTCCTACTCTATTTTCAGTCCATTTACAAAGAAACACATTGCTCTGGTGCGTAACATTTCACACCACTGGCTGCTTTTTAAGGCTGTGCTGAGTGGCAAGCAGAACTATAAGGATCAGAGAGGGGTGATTCTCTAGTATCTCTTTTTGCTTGTGACAGAACTAGTCAGAAGAGCTATTTGAAAACCGTCAAAATACTGTGGGTTGGTTGGTTGGATTCATACAAATGGCACTTTTTAAAAGCATCAATTAAATTTCCTTTAGTGAGCCAGCGATTTGTGAGGCTGTTGAGACAATAACCTTTCGATAGAATCACAGAACGAAGAGAGAGGAATTTCCTACGTACTGTGATACATTTGCAGTGAAGAAAACAAATACAAAAGGGAAAAGGCCAAAACCAAAATTAAAAAGGTTACAGGATTTCTCTAATTATGATTCTTTCAAAAAAACTCTTCAGATTAAGAGAGAAATTGGGCAGAGATGACAGCGTTTATCAGGAGGCACAATTCAGGCCAAAGACAGAATGTGGACAACACAAGGGACAGGCTCACTCCCTTCCACATCCAGTTGCAGGCTGTGCTCCTGGAGGCACTTTAGCTCAGAGGCTGCAGCAAGACTCTGGGCTGTGTGCCATCAGCACCAGCGAGCTGAACATGATTACATTCCACTGAAATTGTAGTTTGTTCATATTTTACAAAAACATCTCTTTATTGACACAAGGAGTCAGGTAGTAGCCTACAAATTCTTGCAACATCTGGATGGACTTTCATTTTACCATATGGATCCCAACCCTCCTGTATGGGATGAGATTTCCAAAGGATCCTAAACAACCCAGCTACTCAAATACTGTTGATGCTAGTGGCATCTGTGAGCCAGGTCACAAGAAGCGACCTAATTAGAGCATCCTAAGAAATTTTTACTCTTCATGTGGAAGCTGCCACCTGCTCAGCTGGGAGACTGCTCTCCAGGCTCTCCTAGGCCATTGCTACGTGAAGTGAAACAGATTCACAAATGCTTTGATTATACTTCAGTATCTTACCCACAGTGCAAACTAGTATGGTCCCTGTGATATGGGCAAAACTCTTCAGAGTTGGAATAATTTAGCAGTATTAAGTTTCAGAAGGCCAGCTAGCCTGGAAAAGGAGAAGGCGCTTAACTCTCATAAGCAAGGAATTTACACAAAACCTTTGCAAGTGTTTCAGCTTTTGCTTTGTGAGTCACCATGCTTGCTTACATAAAGACTGAAGACCACAACAGGTGCCTTGTTCTCCATGTGACAAGTCTTCACAGAAAGGCCCAGAAGCCATCCATTGACTGGTGTAATTGTGATGTTCAAAAACGATGACAATTTGATGGGCAGCATTGGAAGACAAAAAAGACTTCCTATGAAAATGTTGCAGCCTCTCTCTCCTCCTTTTGTACTTTAAAAAATATTAACCCCATCATTCATAGACTTGCAGCTGTTCCACTGAATGTTTCAGCCTTACAGAGCAGCGGTTTCTGAAGCACATTGGGACAGTCCCAGCCGCAGCACCTGTACCTGGGCAGGCCACCACCCCCTGCAGGGCGGACATCTGCGGGGCGATGACAGTCCTGGAGGCTCACGTCTTCGTAAGAGATCAAAGGAATTCTTGCAGGGTCAAGAAAGGATGACAGGAGGGCCAGACAGCCATACTGCTTGAGGCAGGTGATCCACTTACACTGTCAATTTTGGTCTATGTCAAGCAAGCATTTTTTAAAAGTGGCTCTGTCTCAAAAAATGCCTTCCCATAACAGCAGCAGCTTTCATCTGAGAGCTTGGCCGCTGGGTTTGTATGTAAATGGGAACTGCAAGAACTGTGGAGCAAGGTTTCAGAAGCCTTGCAGGGGGCGTATGTGTTTACAGGTGACTGTTCCTCTATAAAGCATGAATGTGCTGATTGATTTAAAGGACCTAGGTGTTAAAGGACTTGTCCAAAATGGCTCATCTCAGTAGAAACTGCAAGGATTTTCTCAGACTCCCTATGCATTCCATACTAAAGATTTAGTTTTAGCAATGAACCTTCAAGACCTTTTTTGCTTACACCCCTATAAAAAAGTCAGTCTTGGCTGAGCATGACATCTTTACCCAAAAACACTGCCAAATCACTGCCTTCTAATTCAGGTAAGCCTCAACCAACTCCAGCTAATGGAAGGCTGCCATACAACCTGAGAGTTTACTAAATGCAAAGTATGGTTCTGTCCAGCCTCTGCCACTTGACTCCCAGAAAAAGAAGCTCATTAATTCTTTTTCAATTAACCTTTGAATCTTGAATCCAGTCACGATCAAGACATAAGTTTATTTATCCTGTTCTTGAAAAGCCAAGCAAACCCACCATGAACTTCAAAACACTAAGACAACATTAAAGGCTAAAACAAATTTGAAGAGCATATGGACATTATTTAAGTATTGTTTGCATTTATATTTCATGGAGAAGGTAGTTACAAAGGCAGGAGTGGGCTTTAAAATGACTGTCTCCTTCAAAGCTGTCATGGTTTCAGCTTCCTGAGAACTTGCCATTGCTCTTCAGAAACGTGCAAAACTTCCATATGGAAACTCCAAATCAGGAAAAGCTCACTTGGTTCAATTCAGATGCAATTTTAATTGATCCTGGGCTGATGTATGTTTTCAAGTAGAAGTCATACAGAACTCACTGGTTGCAACACTCTTTCTTTTCAAAAATTACCATCTCCAGCATTCATCTCTCTTCCTACTCAGATGGTTTGTGTGGTCTTTTGAGACCTCAGCACAGAACCAAAGTCATGGGGAAATAAAAGCAGCAGTTACTTCAGTTGAGGTTGCCAGCCTTGTTCTGAGACCCTACCATGAACTTAAAAAAAGCAAGGTAGCCCACTGTGCATCAGGAAGAGAAAGCTTAGAGTTCTGTATCTCAACACTTTGAACTTAAAAGAGGTTTTATTCAGGTGAAGAAGAGAGCTGCATTTCTGCCACTCATTTCAAAATAAATTCAGGGTAAAACTGTCATTTTTCTTACACTGCTAAAAGTAAAGTGACATCTGAAAAATATTACTCGCTAAAGGCCAGATTCTTTAAATATTTTGTGAGAGCTAATACTATTACAGTTACTTATGTGAGTATTCTTGTCACAAGGGTGACAAGTTTAACTTACCCAGATGGGTTTCAGGGGAACTCTCTGCTAACAGTCACACAAAACAAAAGCTGTAGCACAAAACCTGCTCTCTCACATCTCCAGCTTTCATTGATTTTAAATGGGTGCATGTGTCACTGGAGACAGGATTTGCCCCTAGCTGAAGACAACTACAATCCATACACTAAGATGTTTAAATCATTTAGATCTAGAATTTAAGCAGCCTCTTCTATACACACATATCCATGCTGCATTATTAGCTCGTTGCTGCTCCTTTCAGGACTGCAATTTCAAAGAACACAAGTTCTCTTTTGTACCCATTCCAATGCCTCTAATTTTTTTACGTTACCTTCTTTACTTTCATTTTATTCTCCACCTACACTCTACCTGGCAAGTTCTGTGACAGAAACACCCAAGTAAAGCTAATTTTGTATGCTCAGGCAGGGAAACCAAATATTACAGCCCTCACTCCCCACCAAAAAAGCAACAACCAACAAAACAACCCCACAAAAAAACCCACCTGAAAACCAGTCAGAAACACAGGGCATGCATAGGCAAAGATGACTGATCTAAGTCAGTCCTTCTGATGCTAATCTTACTGCAAATAATATGTGGGGTACATGAGAAAATGTCAAATCCACGCTACCTCCCAGTTGCTGGCTTTCACTCCAACTTGAAACTAATCCAAAGGAAAAATCCAAGGGAAAAGCTGAACGTTTGATCATTATTTAGAAAGTTTAAAAAGAAGTAAAAATGTACCTCCCTTGAAACTCTGTTAAATTAATATTCTGACAAACTCCCGAAACAAAATCAGTGTCTATGGCTATTAAAGTTTATAAATGCACAGGAACATAATTAAAACAGGTTGTATTGAAATAAAATAATTCCTTCTAATAAAAATGTAGATAAATACCTTCTACAACACTGAATGTTCCATATAATTATTCTTCAAAACTAGAATTATGTGATTAATAAAATAAACCTTCACTTTTGCTGAAATAGAAATGTTTCTGAAATGCATCAGAATTGCAGCCAAACATCTTGTCAGAGCAAATCATTGGTGTTTTTAACACAATTCTGTTCCACTGAAGTTAAAGTAAGGTGAGCATCTCTGTTAAAATCAATCAGAGCATATAAACTACTTCCAGTTCTAGCATCAAAGATGTCTTTGCTGCAAACACAGAAATGTAAGGGGAATGAAATGGTGAAGAGAGTTGTGGCATTTTTAAGGATTTATTTTGGGAGCTTTTACATTGGAGACCAACTAACCATAAAGTCTAGTTTTCATACACAGCACACACCAGTGTTTCATCTCCTCTGCCAACTGAATGTAGCTGCATGTTTCCAATCCCTAGAAAGTTTTACAAAGGCACAATGAACTTTACATGACTGCTCCCCTCTGCTTTCCTTTCCTCATTGGGTCTCATCCTGCCAAATCCCCTGAGCCCACCAACAGCTACTAACTGCAGGGAGCATGGGTGCTGTGTGCTACTGGCCCAGCGTGCTGCCTGCAGGAGCTCTCGGCGCCTGGTGCCGCTCACAGGGCAGCAAGCACGGCTCACTAATGTGTGCAGGATGAGGCCCTTAATCACTAACAGCTCCTCTGGAAACTGTAGCAGAGATAAAAAGTACAAAGACACTGTTGGTTCCAGTCCCCTTATTGAATTTTCATTGCTCCTTTTATTGTAACTATGAATTCAGTCCATAATGTCACGTGCTCTTTGTTCTCCAGCCTGACATGCATTTTAATACCCCGTGCAATATCTGTGCAAAGACTAAGTGTGTTCATGTGTAGGAGAGTTAACACTTCACTACAAACATGGTTAGAGTTATAGATTAAAAGCAATGCTTTCAATGAATTTACAGCTTAATATTTCCAACTCCCACCTCCTTATGAAGGTCCTCCTCCCCTCCTTCTCTGCCCCTTCCTCCCCCCAATAAAAATCCCTGCACAAGAAATGCTGAGCATACAAATTATGTCACTGACATCTGGAAAGAGACATGACTACCCGAGTAAAAAATAAACCCAATGGAGGTCATGGCTTTAACAGACTGTCGCTCTATATTTAAACTGATTGATTCATACAAAGACATAATTATAGAGAACATTGGAATCAGCAGCTCCTAGCACTCAGGATTGCAGGCACAATTGTGTTTACAGGAAATATATTTGAAAGGCTACATCTGGCATAAGCTAATTGATACACTCAATATTGTGATGCACGATAATTTAAACTAAAATTGTGAATAATGCCTCCTTATTTTCCTGCCTAGATAATAACAACTTTCTTTCAACTACACATGATCATGTATCATTTTTCAGGATATTCTTTGCATAAATCTATTGGTTATGCAAATAAAAGGCTTTTGAGAATAATGTACAGTAACTAATTTGTATAATCAGTTTCCCTCAATTCAGCATGATAATGATATGTAAAGCACATCACTACAGACTGCCTGTGAAATGAATTCTGTCTTAATATGCTAGTCAACTAGCCACTCGACCTTTGCACAGGCTCACTGTAAGAGGACCAGAAAAACCCACACACATTCTTTCAATTTCTAAAGGGAAATTCGACTCTAGCCACAGAACAAAGACAGAAGAAATAGAAGTAAAAGAAAATCAAAGAAAAAGTGATTTGGATTCAAGGGGATCAGATGTTTCATTTATTGCAGGTTGGAGACCTTCAATCAGTCAAATGAAAGACACATTTGTATTAAAATACCTACAAGGCAGAGAGAAAGCCTTGATCAGGTGTATTAGATTTAAGTTACAGCTCTCTTGCTGAGAGATGTGAACCTACCTTCCAGTCTATCTGTTCTCAATATTGAAGGTTTTCTGTGTTACAAACATTAGATGAAAGGTAGTTTGCTTGCCTTCCCACGTCTCTGCTGGATATTAACTGTACATTTGAAGCACGCTCTATAAGGAGATGTGAACTTTGTGCACCACAGTCACCCATAGAAAGGGACATTGAAACCATGACACAAACTGTGGTGGGGAGGCTCATCAGCAGAGAGGCTGCAGCTGTACTGGTCACTAAAAGCAGGGTGTTTCCAAAGGTAAACCTCCTGTGCTTTGTTGGGAAATGTGTCATTTGTACTGCGACAGGGGTGTGAGCCCTGTGACACAGCTGGGAAAAACAGCACTACAGCAAGAGCCCCTGCCCCAGGTCCTGCTGTGTGAGGACACAGCTTTTGGCTTTACTTGGATCCCCACAAGTCCATGGGACTGGATGGGATCCATCCTAGGGTGCTGAGAGAGCAGGCAGATAAGCTGGCCAAGTCACTCTCCATCATTTTTCGACAGTCCTGGCTCACTGGAGAGGTCCCAGAGGACTGGAAACTGGCCAACATGATGCCCATCCACAAGAAGGGATGGAAGGAGGAACCAGGGAATTACAGGCCTGTCAGCCTGACCTCAGTGCCAGGCAAGATTATGGAACAGGTCATCTTGAGTGCAATCACACAGCACTTACAGGACGGCCAAGGGATCAGACCCAGCCAGCATGGATATAGGAAGGGCAGGTCCTGCCTCACCAACCTGCTGATCTCCTTCTATGATCAGGTGACCCCCCAGTGGATGTGGGGAAGGCTGTGGATGTAGTCTACCTAGACTTCAGCAAGGCCTTTGACACCATCCACCATAGAAAACTCCTGGCCAAGCTGTCAGCCCCTGGCTTAGACAGGTGCACTCTGCACTTGGTTAGGAACTGGCTGGAGGGCCAAGCCCAGAGAGTGGCAGTGAATGGTGCCACATCCAGCTGGCAGCCAGTCACTAGTGGTGTTCCCCAGGGATCAGTGCTGGGCCCCATCCTGTTCAATATCTTTACTGATGATCTGGATGAGGGGATTGAGTCCATCATCAGTAAATTTGCAGATGACACCAAGCTGGGGGGCAGGAGTTGATCTGTAAGTGGGTAGGGGAGCTCTGCAGAGGGACCTGCAGGCAGAACAGACGGGCACAGTCCAACGGCGTGAGATTTAACACACCTAAGTGCCAGGTTCTACACATTGCCCACAACAACCCCAGGCAGTGCTACAGACTGGGGTCAGAGTAGCTGGAGAGCGGCCAGGCAGAAAGGGACCTGGGGTTATTGGTTGATAATAGGCTGAGCATGAGCTAGCAGTGTACCCAGGGGGCCAAGAAGGCCAATGGCATCCTGGCCTGCATCAGGAACAGTGTGGCAAGCAGGACCAGGGAAGTCATTCTGCCCTGTGCTCAGCACTGCTTAGGCCACACCTTGAGTCCTGTGCCCACTTCTGGGCCCCTCAGGTTAGGAAAGATGTTGACTTGCTGGAGCGTGTCCAGAGAAGGGCAACAAAGCTGAGGAGGGGTTTGGAGCACAGTCCTGTGAGGAGAGGCTGAGGGAGCTGGGGTTGCTTAGCCTGGAGAAGAGGCTACCTGAACAGAGATTGTAGCCAGGTGGGGGTTGGTCTCTTCTCCCAGGCAACCAGCACCAGAACAAGAGCACACAGTCTCAAGCTGTGCCAGGGGAGGTTTAGGCTGGATGTTAGGAAGAAATTCTTCACAGAGTGATTGATCTTTGGAACGGGCTGCCCGGGCAAGTGGTGGAGACACCATCACTGGAAGTGGTTAGGAAGAGACTGGATGGGGCACTTAATGCCATGGTTTAGTTAATTAGATGGTGTTGGGTGATAGGTTGGACTCTATGATCTTGAAGGTCTTTTCTAACCTGGTTAATTCTGTATTCTGACTTCTCATTAAATATTGTGCAGGTGGTAACAAGCCAAGTGATGCCCTCATGCCTCATTTTCACAACACCCACTCCTCACAAAAACTCCTTGAACCCACTGTGCTTGCTCAAACACATAGAAGAGTATCAAGCCTGAAGGCAGAGGTCAGGTCTTGTACACCTGCAGCCTGAGGATGACAGTTTTGCTTAGCTTATCCGGAGGAGAGTCCTGAGGTTCTTTACAAATTGATTACTGTTGCTTGTAAACTACTGGACCAACATTCTTCAAAAACTATTCATCTTATTAATGGGTTCTCCTCAAACTAATTATTGTTTTTGATTAAACGTTGGCAAAGACCAGTTATCTCCAGAGCAAATTTTCTGCAGAGACAGAGGCTCCATTTCTGCTAGTCACTCAACCTGACTGAGAAACTCAAGCCCAATCTTTGCTGTGACTTACCCAGAGCAAGGATCTGAACCTGCATCCCTTCTAGAAGCGTTCGTAATTCCTGTCACTGATGCACCACCTCTTCTGGAAGCATCTTCTCTCTTCCCCAGTGTAAGGGACTTGCAAAGATCACATATGCTGGAAAAACAGCCCCTTAGCCTGTTGTGAGCTCACACAAACCCGGCACGCCAGCACACTCCGAGCAGGAGTTACTGGCTGAGCAGATCTGCACATACATTTCAGACCCAAGTAGTGGTCATCTCAACCCAAAGACAAGTTCATTCTGCCATTATAATTTAGTATCAAGATTAAGCCTACAGGTGCCTAACCTAGGTCCTCTGGCAACATAAACACGTTACACCAATTACATGGGTAAATTTCAGAGAGACTGCTTCACTGGGAAGCCTACTCTGCATGCTGCTTCCCAGGCTTCACCCTGATGAAGGGTGCCTTGATTTACTGCATTACAGAAAGTAAACCACCAAAAATACAGTCTTAATGCAGGGCCCAGCTTTAAGTATTAGCTTCTGATAGCCAACTGCCTTACTAAACAAGCCACTATAACTCTGATCTCTGCTTTCATGTATGCATAGCTCCAAATACCACAGAGTGGTATGAAAACATTAAAGCCACCCTGCTTGTTAAATAAAATCTCTGTCATTGTAAAGTTTAGCTGATCTTTTAATTTATATACCCATAAATTCTCCCTAAGTCCAGAAGAGGGGTTATTTTAGTTTTATTTTCTTATTTTTATATTTTCTTTTCAAATAAAATTAAATATCCCCTCAATAATATCTGAATAATGCAGCCTATCAGTGATATATAGACTTCTGTTTTGGAGGCATAATAGAGGACCTCAATAAAGTTTCTTTTCCTTTTATTACAGCTACCTTTTTTTTGGATCAAACAGAGGACCTGTAACAGTGTGAGTTTCATGGCTGTATGGGGGAATTCTACACAGATATTTGTATCCTCCTTACGTACAATAACACATCATACAATTTCCACAAGTGGATCACAAAGCAACAACCAGTACACAGCAGTACAGCTGATAGACTAAGATAAATTCTACATCTCAGATAGGGTATTTCACATACAGTTAAAATCTGCTCAGAAGGAAAGGAGCTAGAAGGCAAGGCTCCCTTTTTAACAAAGTGAACAAAAGAATCCAATATTGTGCAATGAATTCCACAGGGGCTTCTTTCTATTTATAGTGAAATCACTTTCAGTGCATGGACATTTAGTGGTTTAGCTTGATATGTCTTCTTTCCATTTATAAAAGATCAAAACATGCATTTCTCTCTCTAAAGCACTTTGCATTTGAGGCTAGGGGAAGTGGCCACAGAAGAAAAACATACAATTCTCCATGGAGCATGCAGGGGCACAGCAACCTTCTGTTACACTGTTATGTCTGAACCAAAACACAAGATGGTAGCAGGGGTACTGCCCTGCCTTTGGAACGCAGCACACTGAAAGGAGGTCTTACCAGCCTGTTCATGACATTGCCATAGTGCTGAAGAGCTATTATCCGTAACTGGGTGACAAAGGGAGAGAAGGCAGGGCATTGCTATTGCTCCCCCCAAGTTATAACAGAGAAAACAGTGACATGTCATCTAGAGAGGTAGAAAACAGAACAATGCAGAAAAGCCAGCAATGCTTTCCCCAAGCCATTGAGTAGGCAGCTCCTGGTACAACATGACAAAGCTTATTGGAAATAGGCCGGGGGGAGGTGGGGAATAAGCTTTGCTATGACTTGATGCAGATTTCCCTAGAAGCCCATCGACTCATCGAGCCCCAGTACTATCAATACCACACAAGTACGATTCTCTGACAGCCCTTGCTGCAGGACTTTGGCCATTTGTCTTCTGAACAGTAATTCTGAGCCAAGCAACAACAGCAGCAGCAAGACTGGAGCTTCACAAAAAATATCAAAGTAGGTTTATTATTTCACTCAATTTTGTGAGCATCTTAGCACAGTTCTAAAATAATTGAATGTCTTAAGAGGCTGCTGTCCAGAAAACATGAGCCTTCCAATCTCCTGGCATCAGAAGTAGCAGAATGTTGGGAAGGGAAGAGTGTGCATTTGGCATCTTTTCTTGATTCTCATCTCAGGGGGAAAAAAATCTGCTTCCACCCCACATGGACATTGATTGCTAGAAGGATGACCTCATAAACAAAATGCTGGAGGCCATGTAATCCTCAGCCTCCCTTTCTTCCCAGATAGCCAAATGTAGTGCATGAAACAGCAAGGACACAAACTATCAAAATGTCCTTCAGTGCAAAGGAGATGTGCAAAAACCTACCTACACCGACATGAACCACCATTTCTTGCTAAGCTGCCCACATTGTTTCAGGGACGCAGTTAAACCTTAAGGATGGAATAATCATTTTCTAATCACAGCCTGCCAAAACAAGCAATCTACCAAAGGTGAATCCAATTTCTTTTTTTAATACTACAGACTTTTAGGAGACTGTAACCTGCTCTGACATATGCCTCCAATTTTTGGTAAATAATCAGTCATCTTTGCTTTGATACAGAGATATGTGGTAAGCAAGAAATATTTTCCAACTCCAGTTTGTTACAGTGGATGCCAGACTTTCATCCGTGCCAAACTGCTGTATCAAAAGATCATCTCAGAAGTATCTGGAACTTCTTATAATGTAAAGGCTTTAACTAGGCAACATTATCATTTCACTTGTGGCCATTTCAAAAACAGAATAAAATGAAAATTAAACAATGGTATCAGTACCTATGACAAAAGGGGTTGTAGGCCAAGGCGAACTAATTAGTATCTTAAAAATAAAAGCCTTACTATTGCAGAAGAATGTTGCCACCACACTGCAGCGCAGAGCTACCAGACGCAGTCACGTCACTGACACTTCCACGTGGAATGTCACATCTCCTGTACCAAAGAGATATATTGCATAATGTTACAGATGGCACAGCTCATAACAGTCAGGATTACATTTATTAAAATCAGCTGAAATGCTTATTACTAGATTCAACGATTTTCCACGCAAGGTGACCTGAGCTGCTTTTTTTCGGAGCAGTATCAGGATAAGATTTTCCTGCTGTAGGAAACCACTGCAGGTAGAGGGTAACCATCACTGGGCATTGATGAAAAGTTGTTACAGATACTTCTTCTAAAACTACATTCATACAAATTTATCAACTGGGTCCTCAGTGTCAACATTTTATTCAATTTCACCATAATTAGTCACAGAACTGCTGTTTGGTTGTTTGTTTTTTTTTTTTTTTTTTCCTGAGAGCTGGAGCAATGGCTGATAGCTTCACAAATCATTATTCACACAAAAACTGTTGGGTATGAGTGTCAGCGGTGCCCTTTTCTTTCATACTATCTCTAGTTAAAGTAGCTGTGCAGAAGGGAAGGGAGCCAAAAATGCCTCTAGCAATGCCCCTTCTTGCCATCAGCCTGGTCCTTCACCCCCAAATGGAAAAAACAAACTAATTTTTTCCCCAGCAAGCCCAACCCAAACTATGTTTATGCAACAACTGAATTGTTATACATAAAATAAGGGAATTTACGAGAACAAAACCTCAGCTTCCTATCTGGTGAAAAGGACTGGATTTGATGATCAGCCTGAGTCCAAGGGCTATCGCCCTTCCAATGTATATATAGATAGATAGATATATGTATGGGGCCATATTCCCCTGAATTTCTCACACTAAATACATAATCTCACACGCTTGTAACACCTCATTTTTCGAAACAACAGATCACCGTAAAGCAGTCGTTTCTTGAGCATGCACTGACAGAGCTGCACTTTTACAGCAGGCCAGTGGTGAAGGCACAGAAGTAGAGTAAAGGTGTGCAGAGATGTGGAAAACAGCCTGCAAGGCCAAGGCTGTAACTGTGTCATGTTCACACAGGGCTGGGTATTTTCCTTCACCAGCACTGAAAGGAACATTCTCACAGTCCCTGCGGGCTGCGCCCGGCACCGGTGAGCTCCTGGTGAGCTCCTGAGGCTCAGCAGGCGGGAAACGCCTCAGAAAACACCTCAGAAAATGCAGGCTTCGCCCCCTGCCTCAGGCGCCAAGCTGCGGCCTGGCTCGGCCCTCCCCGCCACCCTGCCTGAATATTTCATATTTATTTCCCTCTCCTCCTTTGCAGTAGCAGTTGTAAATCTACCTTTCTCAAAATTCAATAAAAAATTAATTGGAAAGGGAAAAAAAGGTCATTTCAACCCTAACAATAAAAGACCAATTGACTTCTCAATTTTCTAGTGAGCAGGAGCAGAAATCAGGCACACAGCAGGGAGAAATTCAATTCCCCAAAGCTCTCCCTGTCAGGATTTCCAGATCCACAGTCTCAAGGGTGCTGTGTCCCCTACCACTCGCTCAATTCCAGCTGGGTATTATTTTCTCAGCTCTGAGGGAAGCAAGAATTCATTCTGCATTATTGATGACTTGGTGCTCAGCCGCTGTGAGGGCCTTTGGTTCAGTGCTTCCCACTACTGTCACTCACCTGCACCAAGAGCTCCCATTATGCTGGGGCAGGCCACTCGCTTTCCTCTCTCCCCAAATATCTCCCTTTCACAAACCATTAGAAGAAAGCAAGTGAAACCAAAACTGCATGACATGGTGCAATAATGAACCTCACCCCACTGAGGCATCCCCTACATGAACTAGTGTATTGAAGGCAACAGAGGTAGGGAACCTTGCAAAGTCTTGGGTTTGGTGTCGCAGGGTGATAAATCCACATTCTGACCAGTCCCGCCTGATACCAAGTTAAACATAACGCTTCGCCTCAGATCATGACACAAACATATCTGAGGCAAACAGAGTTTCTTGAATTCTTCCAAAAGAACATGCCTGATTCTGGAAACAGCAAACACTGACTGAGCACCTGTCAGATCAGGGGACACCCACTCCTCAAAGAGCCAGATTCATCTCCTCCTCTATTTTCTGTTGACTCTTGCCTCTCTTTCTCCTTGGTGTCTTTGTTGTGGTTTTTATTTTGCTTTTCTTCTCTGCCCTAAACAATTCTTTCATTTTCTTTTGGAAATCTTGGCACTGAACAAGTGCAGATCCACACACACCTGTGGAAACAGAGGCTGCACAGTTGTAATTAGGCCTCAGTATGGTACAAGTAGAAATGCTGGATACCAGAGCTACGTTCATTTAATGAACAAACACCACAGATCTGGCAATTGCCAACTGAATTTGCATCTGTAGCTACTGACAAAGCACAATACATGCACGGGTTTTACACAGATCAACTCTGTCTGTTGATGCAGACCTGAGTTGCAATGTAGCCCAGACCCTAAGGCTTCACAGATGGCCCTTAACCCACTCCTTTCGCCACACTGACCGGCTATCAGTGGGTCAGTGCTTTGATCCAGGGATGTAACCATTTACAAAGAAGAATGCCACTTTCCCTGGTTCTAAGAAACACAAAACTAATAGCTGCCAGCACCTTTGAAGAACAGGTTTGCTGTAAAACTAAAAACAACGGTAATAAGGCACTATGCTACATTAATTGAGAGAAACCTCAGGCTGATTGTTATGACAAAGTCTAGCATGACAAGTGGTTTTTTTCCTATGCTTTTTTCTTGCAGTCATAGGAAATTTGGGGAGGAAAATCAGGAAAGTAGAGACATGTAATATTTAGGCAAAGTGTTGGATCTTAAGGATACAAGTACCAAAGGAAGTTAAAAATTTATATTCCGATTAATACTTTTCCCCATACCAGATCTAGAGGACTTGACTCCATGGCTCTCCTCTGTCTGTAGTAGTGCAGAAAAATAGATCAGAGAATTCTGTAATTATTCTTTATTTCTGTGTGTGTATTTGTATCAGCTAAAACTGTATTATTTACAGTCAGTAATACAGAGTGGGAACAACAGTGGAAGCTCTCCTCGTTGTCAAATTTGAGGATGTTTTAAATAATTGGTTTGAAATATTTGGCAATGACTATTGTGTATTATTGCTTTCCCACCCCACTGCATTCTTTGCATCCTCTGTGCAATACCTGAACTGCTGGTGACTAACCTTTGAGCTCCTCCATCTAAGCTTCTTACATTATCAGTTTTAACCTTGCCCTCAAACTTGTATAAACTGGGGAGAGGCAGTGGTGATTTGAACTGTTCACTGAAAGACAGCAATTTAAAGAACCTTTACATTGAAATTCTATCTTACTCTAACAGTTTCAGTGATTGTGAAAAAAAAACACCTGAAAAAAAAAAAGTTCAGCAATTTCACACAGTGGAAAACAGCCGAGGGCACAAGAAAACTAAAACCAAACAGTTTGCCGTCAGTGCTGTAGACTGTGTTCAGTAAAAACAAAAGATCAAACAAGTTCTGTAATCATTATATAAAGCACATTTGCTATGGCATGTGAAGAAAACATACTTCCTTCCTAATACTAATTAACATTAGAGAGTTGTGGGCTGAAATTCAGGATAAAAATAGCTGTTTAAACTAATCACTCAGCAAGATGTAAATGTTACATATAAAGTATACCTAACGGGTTGGAATATTTAGCCCAGAAGTGAAAAAAGCTTTCACTACTCATGAATTATAGAAGTTTCTCTTCCTGCCTCACTGCAACAGTATCTTGACCCTTTTCAAGGAGGTGATCACTCTTCATAGATTGTCTACAGTTTTCCTTATTTGGAAATATTAAAATGTTTTTGTAGCAGCTGAAATTGTGAAGAGTGAAGGAACGTGTGAGCAGGAAACCTAATACCAATTTGTTCAATAAACAGCACAAGGATATCCCAATGGCCTAAGCCACATTATGACTATCAGTCAATGTGTAGGGCAGAGGTTGCAGACAGTGCAGGGAGAAAGCCCGCAACCAACCAGAGTATCATCAGCTTCACCTGAAGAGCACTTATCAAATCATGTTACTAATATACACAAGTCAGCAAGCTCTTCATAACATGGGATAGCATTTACAGATCTACCTTGGCTTTTTTGAAATTAATTATTCTTCATATGAGCTCCATCTCTTCACAAATAAATCCAGGCAAATGTTTTCCTTCCTGTCACTCCTAGTTATTTCTTTCCATTTGCCCATCCTATGGTTTCCTCACTGCCACCAGCACCAGTGTTAAAGGACTCCTCATGCAGAGGAGCCAGCACTGAACAGAAGGTGTTCAATGATTGTCACAATACCAATCAGATCACCAGAGTCTCCAAAACATTCCTGAGCATAAACTACATAAAAAACTTCAGGATGCCAAATGTTTTTGAAATAGCATTCCAATAGTTTCACAGTAACCTTTCTATTCTATGATTCTAACCTTTCAGAAGTTTCCTAGTAATTTCCCCTAGCAAGAATTCAACAACTGGAGAAAAGGTGTTTAAATGTGCAGTTCTTAAGTGGTGTACATTTGAAAAGTTAACACTTTCCTGTAGAGAGGTGCCATGTTTCCATCCTCCAAGATTTGTAACCAGCTGTTGAGCTCTGTGTCTAATACAGATACCCATGAAATGTATTCTTGAGTAACAACGGTGCTCTGCAGGACACAGCTGAAATTCATAAGCAGAGCACATTAAGACATCTTCAAGATCCCTGACCCTCTCAACACAAACGTGGCTGCTTTAGGCTGGATTTGGGAGCGCTTGTTTACCCAACAGAAAACCCATTGCAACAAGATACATTTTACAGTGGTTCCACCCAGCTTATATGAACAAAGCTACTATGAAGAGAAGATGGACCATTGTGTGCTAGGCTCATGAAACAGAAAATCATGGTCTTTTTCCTTCATCAGCCAGGGGAAATAAAACACACCGCTGAGCAACTTCAGTAATCCCAGGCCCAAATCAGATTCCAAACTCAAACTACCTGGCACTCCAGTCCTCTCCTGTAAGAGTCACAAGACTGCAAGTTCAGTATGTAAAGATCAAATAAAACAGTCCTTAGGAGACAGAGCATACAACCCAGGACAGCACATCCTTATGTCCTCTTCCAGGATGCTGTCAGCAGATGATTTAGTCCAAGGGAGCAAAAGCACATGAGCTCTGATGGCAAATCTTCAGGAGCAGACACTTTACATCACAGAAAAGGAAAAACATTCAACTGCAATGTTTTAAGATTAAATTGACAAAGTAGTTCGAATGATCTGGCCATGTAAACTGAGTCACAAGGCTCTCAGGCCAGCCAAAAAGCCCTCCAGGTCCCAAATCAGTGAAATTTAAAACAATTCCTCATGACAAGTCCAAAACCTTCTCTATGGCAGAATCATTCCACTGAAAATGGAACTGTTCAGGGCAACACAACATCACCTCTGCTCCTTCTTAAAACATGATTCATACCACTAAGTGCTTTGTTTCCCTTTTGTAGCATGTAATGTTTGGACTTCTTAAAAGGGTCATGTTGAATTAACGGGTTCACCTTGAAACCACACAGTGGAACAAAAAGAGGGGACCAGCCTGCAAGAATGCAATTCTCTCCTGTTCAGTAAGAAGAACAAGTGTTGTGGCTACCTTCAGATGCTCAGGTCCATAACACAGATCTCCCCCAGGTCCCTTTCAGGTTGCAGCATGGCATCCAAAACATGCAGCCTGCACCAGGCAGGAGAGCCTGCAGGGAAGCACTGGGAGAGCTGGATATCTAACCACAGACACATAGCAAGGATCAGCTATCAGACACTGATTATATGGCTGTCACAACTCATTGGATTTCTTTGTCTTTATCCACTGTAAGCATTTAATAGACAGCCCTGTGTTCCCATGTCTAAAAATGTTCAGTAAAGCTCATATATTCAGCTTGTAAGGGGGAAGGGAGTGGCAAACCCTCAAAAACCTAACTTAGAACAGTATTAAATAGTAGTTTTCTTCACAGGAGTTGAGAACAGGTTGTGGAGAGAGTGACAGTGGTGCTAACATCTTAGAAGGATTTAGTTTACACATGTGACCTATTTGGTGCATTGTCTCAGTCATGTAGTGCATGGGGAGCTGGAATCATAACAACAGATAAAAGATATGGCTTAGCCTGCTAAAAAATGTTAGCCATCTCAGCCTTCCTTGTGCAGCTATGAACAGCTCATCTGAACTGTAGAGGGAAGATTGATCCAGCAAAAGGAATCTGATCCAGAAAGTTCCTCTGAGGAGGAATTTTTTCCAAACTATAATGCAGAGCAGCACTGATGAAAAAAAGTCCCCTAATAAACATTTTGCAGACCAAAACACTCAGCTCTCTTCTAGGGACTGAGATTAATCTAGCAAGCCTCAACACTGAGACTGAAGCCAGGCAGGCCTTCTGCAACTTCACACCCTCACAGCAGGCAGCACTCAAGATTTCTGAGCATTTTCTGTACTCTACAGAACATAGAATAAATTAGAAGAAGTATTTCAGTACAGAGCAGCCTGACTCAAAGGGGCTTGGTCATCCACGTGGGATGCAGATATGAGGATAATTACTTCTGGGCTTTCCTCTTTACATGTGTATTTGTGCAAAAGGTGTAAGTGCTTTAAGGAGCATCTTTCTCAATGTTCACCACATTGATGTCTCCTCACGGTCTGCAATTGAAAGAATGAATGGTGCAGTATGATTTTCAGAGCCTTACTTCTAACATCATCTTTCCATGTACTCCAGCACTGTACATTCCATATTCTCCTTGGATCAACCAAGACCACACTTCAGCACCTCCCTGTAGGAGGTACCAGGCTGCCCCGCACAGGTAGCCCCGTACTCCCCAGATCACATTTCAAGAACCATCCACTCGGATGACAGCAAAGCATCTACAAGCATGAGATGGCAAATCAGTTTTCAATTGGGAAACTGCAGGGAAGTCTCAGGTTCTGCCTTTACATTGCAACCAAAAAAAAAAAAAAAAAAAAAAAAAAAAAAAAAAGACAGTGGTGTTTTTCACTTTATCACAGCAGCCAAGGCAAACACACTGCAAGGAGCAGTATAAATACATAGAGCAGAGCACTTTCCCATAGGAGGTTATGATCCAAGAGAAAAAGAAGGCACAGCGACAGGCCCAGAAAAAACAGGGCATAGAAGCAAGTGCAAGCAAAGCTGCTCAGCCCATCCAGCATGCTCACAGAGCACCAGCAGCCTGACTACCCATGCTACTATTCAAGAGAGCACAATTTTCAGTGTAGTAAGATGGGAAGGTTTAAGGGAAGACAGATTTGAAGGCTTTTGAGGAAAATCCCCCTTGGTTCAGCTAGTCCTCCCTCCACAACTATTTCTCCATTTCTGTCCTTCCACTTTATTTTGCCCTTAATCTCACCGTGCATTCTTCCTCCCAGCTCAAAGAGCAAACCCACAAGGGAGCCAGATGTGCAGAACGTATGGATATGAGAGGCAATCTGCATAACAACAAGAACCATGTGAAATAATCTCATTTTCCCCATCTTGCTTCTATTTTTTTTTTTTCCTCCCGTGGTAACAAAAAAATAGACCTAGTTCATGGCTTGTTCTCTTCAAAGCAGTTTGATTTTGTTTAATTCCTTCCTCCACCTTTCAGGGTTCAGATATAAGACATGGCTGTATAAAGGCTTCTCATCCACATCCATGTATGCATTGCTGTTTTGAAGCTATATTGTAAAGTTCCAAACAATATTATCAGAACTTAAAGACAAGTTCCCATCTTGGTCAAGCTAATAACCTATTGTTCAAATTGTAATTATACTACTTAGAGCCCCATTAGTCCCACTGTGAGACCAGTGTAAGTCCAAAGAAGTCAGTAGCCACAGCAATTCACTTCTAGCAGTTTTGAGGACAGAGAATCATGACAGGGGGAAAAGAAAATTACGGGTCTGATAACTGTAAAAAAATAATTGTTACCTTTTGATCTACAGTGGCAGAAGCTCATAGGAGATCCTGAATAAAGATATAAGTCAAGATATTTGGATACACAAACATGAATACTATCTTAACCTACACCACACATTCCTCTTGATTTTTTTTTTTCTCCCATTACATAACAAATGTGGTTCACCAGCTTCCTACACTCAAAGACCCAAAACTGGGAGCAAAGAGAATCTTCACACAGAAGTTTCACCTAAGGGATTCTATCTTCCCAGCCAAACTGTCAGTGAAGAAAGTGGCTCAAGAAGTAGAATACCAGAGTTCAAGTGGTCTCTGAAAGACCTCCTATACTTTCCAGCCATCACTGTGAACGGTTAAGCACTGAGCACCTATTAAAAACTGGCCTCAGCTGTGGGTGTTAAAGACCAACAGATATAGCCACAGAAAATCTGGTCTGTTGGATCTGATCCAAAGCCAGTTGAATCAAGTTTTGGACCAGACTTTAAGAATTTTTGTTGTAAGACATAGGAAACTGGACCTTTCCCTTGTGCTATGCACCACGCAAACGTATCCTGAAAAACAGTCAACACCATGAGGAACCAGGAGGCTGAGCAGGGACAGAGAGGAGAAAAGGAGTTCTGACCACAGGATATTGCTTGCAGGGCCATGGATAGGAGGCAGTATTTCTTTAACAAGCAATTAACATCAGAATGCAGTGCTTCTGATAATTTTGCTGTTACTGATGTGCTGCTTCTACCTCCAGCCTACTTTATTCTGATTACTGTTCAGAACAGACCACCACTGAAGTTGTTATTTTAAAATATTTTCCACTGTGATTCAACAGCTGCTGCAGTCAAGTAGCTCTATCTTCTGTGGAAGTTGGTAAATGAGAGTATTTTTAAAAGATGTGAGAAGCAAATAATCTGGTACGTAAGAGTTATTTGATCTTTTACATATGTGCAGAGAAAATAAGCACATTAGAGCTCTAGCCTTTAATTAAAAAATTGTTGGGGGGAGAGAGTAGTATCTTAACAAGTAACATCTGACCAAAAAGCATTTAGTAAATCATATAATAAGTGTGGCCAAAACCTGTAAGATTTACTGCAAGTAAATCATTATTGCTATCTGAGTCTGAACAGCTTCCATCTGATTCCTGTATGGAAATCACTCCATGGAAGCACAGCCTTGAACTTCAAAGGACGTGCAGGATGCTACTAATTTCTGTATCTGACTGTGATGCAATGTTTGGATTTGCATCTCTGCACTTCAAAGTGTGGCACTCTCTAGATAAGGTCTCTGTTTATTTTGACATGGATTTGCAGAGGTGAACAAGAAAGCAGCACCCAAAACAGACAGTAAAAGCCCCCAAACCAGAAACAAACAACAAAAAACCCAAAACCTGCTTCGTTTTGCTTCTCTCTGAATTCAGTAAGGCCCCAGAGGACAAGGATTACAGAAGAGTACAAGTCATGGTTGCAGTACTTGAAGTAATCTCCAGTGTCCAAAACACAGTGTCAACATATGGTACTCAAATGTAGATTTAGAACATCTTTGAAGTAATATTGAATCTAACTAAGGGGTAAAATACAGACCTGGCTGCCTTTTTCCCCCCATTTCACACTGACGCTGTCAACATTTCAAGCAGGGCAGTCGGATATTAGCACATCTGTATTCTGTGAATTACACAGAATTTCAGCTAAAAATTACCCCCAAGATGAACTCTGATGGTCTGCTTTACTTTCTGCCACCCTAGCGATGCCAGCATTCTACAGTGTAAGGATAGGATAGCTTTTGCTCTAATGACCCTGCAGTAACACTTAAAATTTTGTATTGTCTACGTGTGTGCAATTTCAACCACACTACAGACCTAAAGGAAACTCTAAATGTTGGAATGTGATCACAACTGCTGTACAGATCTTATTCATTCTGTCAAAGTAGATGAAAAAGTCTTCAGCAGCTATAGCTCCTAGAACTATTCTCACTTCCCTTGTATAAAACACTGATTGTGTTCAGCAAAAACATTAAATGAACGCATCTTTAAATTCTGACAGAAGAGAGGTGCTGAGGGGAAAAGTGTAACACTCTTTAGGATGAAAATCCAGGAGGATTATCTGCATAATGCAGGTTCAGACAGCTGCACCTGAAGTTAACATTGTATGATGCCACTGTCACGACAGTTTAACTGACGAGCAATTATCAAGTATCCTATACCCTAATCTTGCATAATATGTCACTGCATTAAAAGTGTTGCCTTTGCATTTAATCATCTGATTTTGTATTAATTTTTTAAGAGAAATGGGGGGGGGGGAAATCTATCAAAGCTAACAGGACTCAGATGATTTGTGCAATAAACATCATATGCAGATTTTTATTTCCCAGTTCAGCTGAAGACCAATGTAGTATTTTGAAGGCTGATTAAGGCAGTTCAGCCTCTCAAAAGTTCCTGTTGTAGCATTAAAAAAAATCAGCTGTATGAAACTGTCCTATTAATTATTTTTTTAAAAGAGAATAGCAAGTTTCATTTGCTCAGTTAAAAGACCAAAACTCAAATACTGTTCACAGGCAGAATTCAGAATTAGTATGCTACTTCTTACTCAATTATGATTAGTTATCATTTGCTTGGTGCAATATTTACATGTAGCATCAAACCCCCCAGTCCTTCCTTAGGTGAAAAAGGTCAGTGGGAGTTTTAACTAAGTCCTTCGGGATTTGGGCCATATTGAATTAGAAACCTATATAATTCCAAACATTTTCTCTATTATATAGAATTCTTGCGTACTTAAGCAACTCTGTACTTAGAATGAATCTCAGAGCTTAAATGAAACTCGCATCTGGATCGTAGATTGTGCTTTATATTATACAATCTGCAGTTACTGGAAATGTTTGTATCCTTTACCGAGAAAGAATGATTCATTTCAGAGAAATTTTCATCTGCTATTAATCTTCCAGGATATAGTTAGTGTTCTGATATTTTCAGATATTGTTTTATGGAGGGATTTAAAGTAGCTCTCCCTTGGCAGCCTGCAAGATTACTCAGTGATTATAAGCAACTCAATACTGTATGACAGCATTTCCATGCAAGGGACTTACAATCATGTTTCATTAATTCGGCTTGAATGAAGCCTCATTTCAGGCCTTGAGGAGCTTAAGATTTATGTGAAATTAATAACATAACAGATGTCTTCACAATTTGGTTCCTCTGAAAAAAACTGATTACTTTGAAAACTTCAATGCTTTAAAATGCAGACTGAGGGAGTTTTTACTCTAGGGTACAGAGTTATTCGTTTATATCAACCGAATCTCAGAACTAAGTGGAATCTAAATGTCAGATTTATATTAAATAGTCACATTCACCATTATCACACGCAATAAACAAAAGCCTATCACTTTCATTAATAAGCGGTGTTGGACATTTAAACTAAAGCTTGGCGAGATAAGAGTCAGCACCTTTGCTAAGCATTAGGAATAAGTGAGGCACAAGGGAGGTGAAAGAAGAATATCCAGGAAGCCCTGGGTTTTTTATCTTTGTTTCTGATAATTTAATCATCTTTTCCTCATAGGAAAACAAAATGCATCTGTGCTCACACAAAACTCCCCACTTTATAAGAGTTGAAGCTGTCTCTTGTGGATGCACATGCCTAAGGCCAAATGCCTTCTTTCTTTCACAGGACACTTTAAACACCAGCTTCTCTCTTCCTCTCTCTCTCTTTTTTTTTTTTTATTCTTCATAAATTCAATTCTTTTATCTAGGCTTCAGCCACACTAGGTGCCTTGCAAGCTGAATTTTAACGCATGCATGAGCAAGGGGTTTATCTTTAAGGAAACTATCTATATGATTACTTCTCCAAGCCCCTCCCCTTCATCCCCCCTCACCCCCCCCCCCAAAAAAAAAAAAAAAAAAGAAATAAAAATTATCTCTTAGCTTTGCCTTTTGATCCGATATGCTGAAGGGCAGAGGGAACAATGCATTTTTGATTCACACGCTCAAGTACAGCTGATAGGATAGGCTCTGCGATGGTTCGATACGCAAATGTGTTACATTAAGGGCTGAAAAATTGACACGGTGCAGGATATTACAGCTAAGACACTATCAGCAAAATCATAACAATTAGCTGTTTGATTGCCACAGACACGGTTCACGCACCAGCCTCACATTTATAATGAGGTATCCCTGATCCCTTTCTTGTCTTGCCCCACCCTCAGCACCATGTCCACATTGATAGGATGCTTCGCCGAGAGGTAAGGGCTCCGAGATAAAGATAAAATATCAAAAGCATTAGTATAAATTACAATTGTACATTATTAGCTGTTTAATTACATGAGATATCAGAGTATAGCTTGCTGATTTCATGCTTATGTTAAAAGTTACCATGGCAGTATGCCTCCTCTGCGAGACAGCACCAGGAATTATTGTTAGCACATGCTAAAACAGACAAAGCAATGTATTCTCGCCACATTCTCTCCCTGTCTCTCTAAGTTTAATACCAAGGAATTCCTTAGGCACCTAAAAAAAGCACATGTCTGGCACGGGGCTGTGAACCAGGAGATCTGAATTTGGAGATAAAGTCGGCATGCTAGGCCTAAGGCAGATGGCTGCTGTGCTGACTGCGGAGGTGACTTGTTCTGCTCTCCATGAGGGACACACGGTTTCCTGTGCACCAGCACCTCCCTCCTCTCCCACACCCCCCCCGAGGGATGGCATTAGCTGTGCCTCCAAAAAAACAGCTGCTTATCAGCTCTTCTGGAGGGAGGAAGAAGCAGTGGGTGGCAGAAGGTTGCAAGGAGGGGGAAATGGAGGGAGAGAGAAAAAAAAAAAAAAAGGCAGGACCAAGAAAAAGAGACATTAATAAGGATGAAGGAAAGCGGGGGAAACTGTGTTCTACCCAAACATGCATGCAGACAAAGGCCTGATGAAGCAGCACACTTATTCAAATGCCACTGATTTCTTCATATGTACAAACATGCAAGATAATGCCTAAATATTCACATCAGTGCAGCAGAGAGAACAAACCAAGATGGGGAGATGGCTTTTGATGTCTTGCCTCTTTTTAAAGGAGGGAAATCAGCATTTTATGCTAAACATCTAAAAACCTCCTCTGCCATGAAACTGCTGGAGTTACACATTAAGTTTTCCCACCAAATTCCCCAGATGGCAATGTCCCATTTGAAAGTGGCTTTGCAATGCAGTGGCACACAGGCAAAGGTGCTGAGATTCCCCTAATCTTGCAGCAGGGAATGAGGTCATTCAAGGCTTGAATTTAATGCAAGGCTCTTACTTCTCTTTGGTCTTCAGCATGAGGTCTCAATGGATGGTTTGGTCAACAAGGACAGGCACTGACTTACTGTCATGCACCATGGCAGAAACCTTTCTGCTCAGAGAAGCTAGATTGAAAGCCAAATGAGCAATATGCACTAAATCAATTCATGAATCACATACAGGTGAAATGGCAAAGGCTGTCTTTAGCCCTGTGCAAGTTAAGAATTCTCACCCATGATCTAGAGGTTCTTTTCTGGTAGAAGTGGGCTGCAGCACACCAGAAACCTTACCTGCAAAGGAATTATCCACCACTGAACTGCAGACAAATGGACCTAAAGGTTCAGGTGTCATTTAACTGCATCTGTTTTCCTATGGCTCATAGAGATATCACATATTATGTTTCACATAGGAGTGATATGACCTCAGGTACCAGCTCCTTTACCAGTGACATGGAAGGATCAAAGGGCTTGAAGCTGTTGCTGGGATCATTCGAGCCCCAAAGAAGTTCAGATGATCTTTACCTTGAAGTCCTGCCCTTGCAATGTGGCTGTAAAAGGTAAAGTACAGCACATTTCAAGTGTTATCCTGAGAAAGAATCTGAAATATGAAAAGGGATGAGAAATCCTGAATGCAGCACTTTCCCACTTTTTTGTCACACTGATGTATTAAGAGAAAGAATAAAATTTAAAAAATCCATGCACTTTAATGCATTTTGCATTGAAGTACCCTAATTCAAAGGTAATTTTTAGACATTTCCCTTTGTCTGAGCACATCCATGGATAGCCCCAATGACCAAGTGCTGTTCCTCTGCTCGATTCGCCTTTCCTTCATCTCAGCTTTCTCTGGTGGTACCAAACATACAGATTCCTCATAATTTCCTTGAATAGCTGCACCTCATTTATGGACCTTCTCTTAATTCAAACATCATTTATCACGACAGAACAATAAACCCATTGTGTAGTGAAGCTGGGTTTCAAGGGAAAGTAGAGCAGCTGAATACCTAGGATTTAGGGTAATTCAGGAGCAAGTCACAGTTTTCTGGAAGTGGCAAAAGCATTTAACATGAAGATTGTGAAAATAATCTGTAAACCCCTTTGCTGCCCACCTCCTGGAATACAATCTCCATGCTAATGGGAAAGCAACCCAGGAACTGTTATTCTTTCACCAGGAAAGCTCAGAGGTCTCCAATTCCCCAATCATTCCATTTGACGTTAGGCCAGCAAAAGGTAAGATTTTGAAAAGTTGAATGGACAGATAATCTCTGACTGTGTGTAAAACCGCAATGTTTCATTTATGTCATAGGAATGATATTTAAATGTTGCCATATTTTCTTCTATTCTTCACCTAAACTAAAATTTCAGTGTTAAAATCTTATAAGCACAAAAGAAATGGAATACCGAAAGCCATTATTCTACAAAACCCTAATTGACACTAACAATTTCCCCACCAAGTTTTGGGTTTGTTGAACCAGCATTTTTGACCAACTGGAAAGTTCCCCTTCCATTACACTCAGCTGCTCCCACTTGTTTGGACAGGACTATTGAGATGCAGAGGAGAGCTGCTTGTTCTAATACTCACAGAACAAGTTTTCAAGACCAGAACTTTCAGATTTTGACTTGGCCTACTAGACAAAACCACTGTCTCACAAGAGAATAGTCCAAACAATACCAAAAGTGGGTACCAATGTTTAACCTGACTTTGTACCAAGCCTGTGGCGCGCTCTCAAGCTGCTTCATGTGACAGTAGTGGCCGGGACAATCAGCCTGACACAAGCGCATCTTGTCCTAGTACTGCCCCATGTCCAACCACAGGGTCTCCCTTGGATGCTCTACTAAGTTATGTATTTGAAGTGCCTTAATGTAGTCCCACCTTCTCATGTTGCTCATGAGTGGGTTCACAAATTGGTGTTATTCAGAGTCTTCAAAGGTCCAGTGTTAGTAAGCATCATTAAACTACATTTGACACATGGCCCTGTCCCTGAGTCCAAAACAGGACAAATCATCTCCTCTCTTGCCTTGAAGAAGCCTCCAGATATTAATACTAGATGCCGACTTGCCTAATTAAAAATATTCACAGCTATATCAGTGGTGCAGTTAAATGGACAAGAAATTGTTCATATCAATATTATCAGGGGAACAACATCCTTTCAGCTCCGACAACTTTAACACACACACACACAAAAAGATAGACAATCCAACAAACAACTGCCTCAGCCCACTGTAAATGGAGCCAAGTGATTTCTTCACATGCCTGTTATAGTCACTTTAAGGGGAAAAGTAAATGAAGACTATAATAGGAAAAACAAAAACAGGCAGCTCTAACTGTAACAATAAACACAGAACGTGCCTTATTTAATCTGCTTATAGTAAAATCCACTGAGCAAAATTATAATTTGATATGGCTCAGCTTAGCCAATAGAAACTCATAAAATGTCTTAACATTGTACAAAAGAATCACTAAGTACCATAAAACATATGGGAATATAGGTCTGTATTCATCCATTACTCTCTGCCAGTGTAGCATATTAAAATGGTTTCTATTTAAGTGTAGAGATCCCTAAAGTATACTACAGTCTTAATTAAAATGTCAATAAAATGCAAAAGTGCATTGGGGACCACATCCCTTTTTTTTTTGTTAACTCTTTCAGAGAGTTATTTCTTAATAGCTTCATTACACTACTGAGATTTGGAGCAATTAAAAACAAACATAAGTAAGCCATTTTTAATAATTAGCTGCAATCTGAGCATGATCTGTAGCCTTTCTCTCCAGCACAATTCCCTGCAGGAGTCGCTAGCAGGTTAAGTCAAGGCTGGAAAAGTAGGTCCCCATCTGAGGGCCAGGAAACAATGGTTTGGGTATTCACATTCCAACAGCTTTTCAGTACAGTTTAAACAAAGAAACGAGATCTTTGGTGACTCTCTGTTTGTGACCAGAGACCCTGACAAGGTAACCAGCTGTCTGGTTTTTGGTGGCACTCAGCGGACAGCTTTTACTAGGCATGGGAGACACTGCCCTGGGAGACAGGCTTGTCTATCTAAAGTTCTCACCATTCAATGGGGCATCAAGCCCACCATGAATGGAAATAAAAACTACACCTGGCCAAGAAATTATTGTCTATTTACTTTTTTTATCCATTCAATGAATTTAAAAGTGCCTCAGAAAAATCTGTTTTCAAGAAACAAAACAGGATAAATCACAGTGTTCTTCAAAAAGTTAAAAGAAAATTCACTCATAAGGAGAAGAAGATCTGCTGCAATATCGGAAGGATGACAGGGAAACAAGCAAGAAAGATTTTCTCTTCCCTCTTCCTCCATTCTCTCAATCTCTTGTACCAGAAGAAATGCTTTCAAAGATAAACTCACTAACCCCACAGTTCCCTAAAATGACGAACTATTTCTATAATATCTGATCTCCCTTGAGGAAAGGGAGAGAATATTTGGAATTGAATTTGCCATCAAAATCTTGCTGAAAATCATGATATTGGGAGGAATCCCAGAGCGCTGACAGGGTCCTGAATTGCCGATTCAGGGTAGGAAGGCTTTCCTGAGAAGGGTGAGGCTGACTCTGCTTCAAGATGCATGGAGAGTACCCTGGAATCAGTGTCAGTGTACAACCCAGCCTAAAGAATAAACTGAAGGATCAGTGCCTATGATCTGCAATCTTGTACTGCTTATGGGCAGTTTATTGATCTGGCCACAGATGCTAACTTGTTAGATAGGACTGGCAGCTACCTATCTGGTACCAAGACCCTAGGGAAAACAGAACACTTCTGGGTTTGAAGTCTGTGCCTGGTGGCTAGATACAGAATGCCTGTATCTTTTTATTAGGCCATAAAAGCAGAAAAATGACAAAATCAGAAGCAAATAAGATAAGAAAAGTTTACCAGATCAACATGGCTTTAGATTGCATTCTGATCTGTTTCTCTTTCTACTTCATCCCCCTCTAAATCCATTTTATGTCATGTGACAAGCAGTTGGCAGGTTGTGCAGATCTATTGACAATAGTAGACATATGATACAGCTGTGAAGACTTGTCTTACCAGGGTTTCAGCTGGTTTCTACTAGCTAACAGCCAGCAGCCAGATTTTGGGGGTTATGACCTCTAGTTATTTGGAAGAAATCGGGAGGGGGAGGCAGGCAACACATTTTATTCACTACTCTTGAGTTACTGGAATATTTTTAGGACTTGCTCACATAAAACTGACTCCATTTAAATATTCTGTAACAGAAAAAAAAACCCAAACAACAAAAAAGTGATTGAAAATGGTATATCTTGTGAAAAGAATTGGGAAATTTAGACAGTTACAGGGCTTTACCCTGTATGGTGCTGAGCAAGTGCTTCCTGCACAGTGCCCAATATTCTTACCTCCTAGTGAGTTATATGAGAGGTGAAGGTACTTAGCTCAGTATATTGTATTCCCTTTCTAGAGGATAGCTCACACTCGTTATCAGTTCCTCCAAAATTCTGGGTGGTTGGTTTTTTGTTTTGTTTGTTTGTATGTTTTTAGGGTGAAATAATAAAACCCTTGGACTTCTAAGAGTAGAGACATTCAGCTTGACTCCTGTCAACCTCATATGCACTCCATGGATTTCTTACAGAAATACTATTTTCCATAATCCTAAAGATCTTGTTCAATGTTGCTACATGCATGACCTCTATGTGATGTCACTGCACGAGTCTGTGAGGGCAAGGAAGAACTGCAGTTCCAGGATGAACCAGTGGTTTCATCCAAATTGACCCAAACTGGAACTTGAATGATGGCTCAAACTGTCCAACAGCCATACAAACTCCCACAGAGCCTGTGGACTTGACTAAGTTACCTCCATCAAGTGTAAAAGTAACAGGAAACTTGAAAGATATATTAACTGTCCATCAAATAACTTAACTTTAAAATAGTTAAAACACTGTATTAGGCTCAACAGAGCTCACTAACTATTTGGCTCTCCCAGTGAAATGTGTAGGCTACCAGAAAAGTCTCTACACTGGTTACTCTCAAAGTAAGGACAGTAGAAATCCTTCTAACAGCTTTAGCTTGTGTTCCCTGAGAAATTATGTACTTAGATAAATAGAAACTATATCTGACTGTGTCACTGTTATATGTGGGGGTTAGTTATTCTCTGTTCTCTGTTTCCACACAGTAATGTCCACGCTGAGCAGAAGTGACACTTTGGCAGGAAGGGAAGCGAAACACATCTCACCCGAAGGCACCAAGCAGATTGCAGGTGTTCCTTCACAACGTGGGAGCTACCATTGCTACCTGGCCAACGAAGCACTGAGTGATGGCAGATGTACTTGGTTAGGGCATGAGGAAATACAAGAAAAATCTAGATTGTCTGAATTAAGTGACCAATGTCAGGAAATCCCTTGTGTGTACCCACATCTGGACACGAGAGTTTGAAGGTTTTGGAGAGGCGAGTTGGCAGCCTGTAGAGTTGGCCACATTCTTCTGTGATGCGAGTAACACAGACTCATATATTCAATAGGTGGAATTTCCTTGGCATTTCTCTGCTCTTTGGAAGACAAAGGGGGAACTAAAACTTGACAGATGCGAAAAGGAGAAATCTTGTTTTTCTCTAAACCAGCCAGCTCCTTGTTCTTTGTTAGTGCCAAGAATTTTATTATTACTAGAGGACATACCACAACAATTACAAATTTTCAACTGAATTAGACTTCAGGAGACTGGGCTATAGTAACATATTTATATGATTGGTTTCTAATGTTTGTAGTGAATTATAACAATAACTTGCCTGCAGCTAACACATATGCATCTATATTTAAATAAGTCTTTTTTGGCTTATTAAGGAGGGAGTTAAAAGGCAAAACTGCTGTTGTTTAATGTTTACTACTATTAACCATAGACCTAAAACAGTGTGCAAATCTGTTCTTACATCTTTAAACACACCACAGTCAAAAACATCACAGATGGTATGTACAAACCATTACTCAGGAATGGCTCATGTGCCGTAAGCTTCTGTCCTATTCACATCTGAATGAACATTCACCTGCACACAAGTGAATTAGAGCACTGTGTTAGAGTCTCTTAATCACAAATGCCTCCTTGTCAAATCACAAAATAAACAGGCACAGCCCAGACATATAAGAACCTGCCATTAACATCACACCATTTGACGCTAATCCTGTCTTGAAAGAGCTCCATAACAAATACCCTACAGTATTTCTTTGCTGTATCAAACACTGTTAACATTCAGATCTTTCCAAAATTATCATACTGCTGGGGAGGCTGCAGGAAGTACTGAAGGAAAACAACGTCAATTAATCCTCCTTTCTTCTCTTCCCCTCCCCCCACACTGATGCAAAGTGCAAAATCTTCAATTTTGCAGTCATTGAGTCCTCCCTGTTGTTGTACTCCTTAATAAAAAAAGAGGGACAGGCGTATTTTCTTTGCCCATCAATAACGTTCCAGCCTCTCAGTGCAACATAACAAGTTTCTTTCCAGCAGGACACACATATTTCTGCATATGCTGCCAATTCTCACCCTCAAGGAGAGATCTTCCCCCACCTGACACCACCACTGTGCTAAGAGAATGTCCACCACTTTACATTGAGGTGATGCTTTAGCTCAGGAAAATAGAAATAACAAAGTCTTGGACACTAGGAAACCAGTCCCTTCTCCTATGTTGTTCCTTCCCAAATGTGGCAACTATTTCCCTCATTGTATCTCAACAGCAGTTGAGAAATTTTGTGCTGATAATTAAAGGGAAGGGATATTTGCACAGACAAAGCCTTGCCAAGACACACAGTGGAAAACGTTCTCGCTCACTAACCAGAAAATATGTGACATGTTCTCTGGCCATATCAGATTTTTAGCAGGCTTTGATTTGAAAGGCAGCATCTGTAAGTCAAACACTTCCATTTGTTAAGAAAACAGATGCATTTGTTTCCCAGCAAAATAAGGGAAACATTGCCAAGTTCAGAGGCAGGAAAAGTCCTGAGAGCATTTTGCCAGAGTGGAACTTTAACATTTTAGACTGCCTGTAAAGGTATGAATCGCCTTGATGTGCCCTTGATTTTTGTCCAGTACTTGAATAAGTAATTGACAATTCCCCCAGCAGAGCATGTGATGCTCAGGAAAAATATATATGAATTTCAGATTAAACCCAGCAATATTTCTTTATCTGTCAGACCTGTTTCAGGAAGATAAGTATATTCTTTCTTTAGCAGAACCTTTATGATGCCCCCAAGGATGATTCGTATCCTGGTCTCTGATGCATGAAGGTTGGAGCCTCAAAGTCCTAGTGAAGTCAATGGGACCCAACTCTGGTACAAACTGCATCATCATAAGCAGTTATGAGAGAAACTGTAACATTTTTCTGACTGAAAACAATTCATGTGTTATGCACTGTCATATATTCTATAGCAGTGGAACTCTTGGTTTCCATCAGAACATTTAGCAAAAGAGTATTCAAGGGGTTTTGATTGTTTTGACAATCCCAGCCTCGGGCTTTCAATGACAAGAGCCAACACTGCATAACTGAATAGTTAACTATCTTATTAAGCCCAAAACAGTAATAAAAGATGAAGCTGTGGTGTGGACAAAGAAGAAATAGGCAATGGCATACCAGCAGCAGAAACACCGAAGTGTACCTGATATCAGGAACAGAATCCTGCAAGACACTGACTGAAGACACTGGGAATATTACTGAGATTTGTGGCCACCCCATGAAGCTAGAGAGTGCTCAGCTGCTTTCAGAATTAAATGACTGTCAACTGCTCAGCGGTGCAGGTGGGAATTGCATTCCTTTTCATATGCTTTACTTGCAGCCCTTCAGTGTTCAAAAGAATCTTCAGGGTTTTTTTTAAGAAGAATCACAAACATAACAGAAAAGAGAAAATAAACCAACCAGAGCCGGGTAAGAAAATCCCTAAGCAGCAAGAGTAAGTACTGGCTAGTGCTGTTTGTGCTATTAGTGCAAAAGAAAGAGATGCTGGAAACGTCTTTGCTTCTCCCCAAACCACAGGAAAGCTCACGCTTTGTACAGCAGCTGCTGCCTGTGGCTGTGGGGCCACTTGTGTATGTTCACTCCCAAAGATCCCAAGTCTTTCCTACACTCAGGTAAGCCTTCCAGCCACGTGAACATGCATACAGAACATTTTCCAATACATATGTAAAACTGTTGATGTGCCTTTAAATAAGCTTTTTCATTGTATCCTGAGCATGCTAGCCAGGAGGCTGTCCACTTTCCTAATATCTGTATTGAAATGCTACTCTGTTACCAGGTTAGCAAATTCAAAAACGCTTACATATATTTGAGACATCATTTGGGGTGGTGGGTGGGGAAGGCTCATCTGCCAAAGTCTGAATGCTCAACCTTTGATGTTGTTGAGGAGAAAAAAACTGCTGCAACGGATATGGGCATCACCTCCATCCTCAGGTACTGCTAATGCGTATCAACTGCCTAGCTCCAGGGATGGGCAGGAGCTATTTGTTCTGCACCTTCTGAAAACTGCAGTTCTTCAGCAATATTTTTTTCTTCATCTTCTTTTTGTAAAGACAGATTAAGCAGCACAAAGCAGACTATTAGGATGTGGTTTAATGTCCATGGTGGTGTTAGGTCAATGGTTGGACTCAACAATCTTAGAGGTCATTTCTAACCAAAGCACTTCTATGCTTCTGCACTTCTACTAAAATATTTCCACAGGCTTCTCACGTGAGAAAGATCCTCTCAATATCTTTTCAAGAAGCCGAAGAAGGCTTTCAGAATTTGGAAGTTAAAACCCAAAGCCAAGACACAGGTTGCATAGCAAATTCAGCACTGTTCCGTGCTACACTGGGTATCCAGAGTAAGATAAATCAATAATGGGATCAAAAAAGGAGTAAAGAGACACAGAGCTATCACAGATGAGACAAAAATGGGATACAATGTATCCTTATTTATCAAACAGTACTTAGCAATTCAAGGATCACTGTATATTTGTACAGCAAGAGCCAAGTGTTGTTTCACCTATTAACCCCTCCCCATTTTGCAGAGTGGAGTAAGCAAGCACTAGTGTGCAGGTAACACACACAGCAATATCCTTCATAATCCTCACTGGGACACATTCCTGACTGTTTATGCACTTTAAAAAAATCTTTTAAACACCTGATTCTGCAGGTATCACACATCACTTAATCCTCAGTCACATCCTTTCTGATAGGAACGGCTACTCAGGGAGTTTATGACTGCTCAGAAAAGAGCAGGTCACAGGCCCTGGCTGTACTTGAGACATAATGCCTACTCTGAGCACACTGTGAGGTCTTGGTGATGTGACTATCAATTTTACCTGGTACTCTAGGAATAAAGCCTAATCTATTTTAACCTCTTCTCCAAGGGCCATATTTCTCTGCCATATATACTTAGCAATAAAAATTAAGAGCTATCTGATCACCTGCATAATATTTCATATTGAAGTACAAAACAGAGGGCACGGATCATTACTCATTCATCCCCCTACATCTTCCCTAATCTTGAAAATAAAGTCAATAAAAGACTCTCAAAAATACAGTCAATAAAAACACAAGACATGGTGATCCTCTCACTGACTGCCCAGCTGCCAGCCTCCCCCAGTTGCATTTCTCCACTATGACAGAGACCTTCGAAATGTTTATTTCCAACTGCACAGTTGGCAAAGAAGTCTCAGCCGAACTGCAAATGTTTCTGTTCCACAGAACAGCTCAAGCATATCTCCTGTAATGGACTGCTCAGGTTGGTGGAAAAAAAATGCTTTCAGCACTTGATCATATATGATTAAATACTCCATCATTTTCAGGTACCTTGTTTTGCTTTTACTTATGCTGCTCAAAGAAACTCTGTTGATGTATGTCATTAGGATACAAATTAAAGACTCTACAGTGAACACATGAGCAAGCTGTCCCTAAATGACCTTGACTTTCAGCCACATAATTTTGTTTGCAGGCCAGCATACATTAACTTGGGATGCTCCATAGATCATTACATACTGCCCATGAATTATTTATTTACTGCACTTGACTTCTGTGTATTCGCTCTCAGACTTGGAGGAAAGAGTAGCATGTGGAAGGACTAGAAGGTTCAATACACAAGGCTGGATGATAGGAGATCATGGTTGTAAATTCAGTGTAATGGCTAATTTGCCATGTCACCTCACTTCTCTGGGCCTTGGCCTCACCCTCCTGATTTTGCCTGATTTAACTGTGGAGATTATAGATACTTCAAGGAAAAGACTGTCCTTCAGCAGCTGGATGCTCCCACTCCTGTGTCAAGCTAAGAAAACTAGTGATAATTGCTGTAGGTAGGGAAGTGTTCAGCATTACAGGCCATCTTTAACAATGCTGTCTTCATACAACAGGCCACAGTAGCACCAGGTTCTAACTACCCTATACTGCTAGAAATCCTCTATCAGCCTTCTCATTCTTTTAAGTACAACCACCCCACAATGCATTCAGCTCTAACAAGGAGAACAGCACAGAGGAGAGAGACCCAGGGGTCCTGGTGGATAGAAGAATAACCACGAGCCAGCAATGTGGCCAAGAAGGCCAACGGTATCCTGGGGTGTACTAGAAGGGCTCTGGTTGGTAGGTCAAGAGAGCTCTCTTCCCCCTCTACTCTGCCCTGGTGAGGCCACATCTGGAATATTGCGTCCAGTCTTGGGCCCCCTCAGTTCAAGAAGGACCTCAGGGAAAGAGTCCAGCACAGAAACACAAAGATGCTGAAAGGAGTGGAACATTTTCCTGCTGAATAAAGGCTAAGGGAGCTTGGAGGAGACCGAAGGGTGACCTGATTAATCTTTATAAATACATGAAAGGCGAGTGTCAGTAGGATGGAGCCAGGCTCTTCTCAGTGATGTGCAATGATAGGGCAAGGGGTGCAAGCTGGAGCAGAGGAGGTTCCATGTGAACATAAGAGAAAACTTTTTCACTGTCAGGGTGCCAGAGCCCTGGAACAGGCTGCCAAGAGAGGCTGTGGAGGCTCCTTCTCTGGAGACATTGAAAACCTGCCCAGATGTGTTCCTATGTGACCCACTCTAGGTGATCCTGCTCTGGCAGTGCGGTTGGACTGGATAATCTTTCAAGGTCCTTTCCAAACCCTAATGTTCTGGGACTCTGTAAAGGCAGCCAGCTCCTTTTCCTGCTCAAATCCAGCTGCCCTTGTGCCAAAGCAGGAGGCCTGGATGTATCCTTCATCCTTGGGGAAGAGGCTGGAATTTGAAGTCTCATAATGGTTGCATTCTGTGGCAAACAAGAAGGGACGGTCTTGCAGTTCTCAGGGAACAGTAGCAATGCTCAGCCCCTGTGTGGATCCCAAAGATATGGGCTCCTCTTGGCTGCTGCCTGCCTGCGAGCAAACACCTCTCGCTCGCAAGTGTACCTGTCACATATACAGTGCCCCACAGGCAGGAATGCAGCCTGCTCATGCCAAAAGAGTGGCCACAACTACTGTAAGTGCTCAGCAGAAAGGAATTCAGAGGTTCCCGCAGCAATCAGAAAGCAAGTAAGGACAAGAAGTACAGACTCAAGATACTGTTTCCAAACCTCCCAGTGATTTGGTACTCTGATGGTCAGAATTGCTCTAACTAGGCAAAGAGCTGGGCAAAAGAAAATACTCTCATTATTCAAGACACACCTATGCAAAAGATTCTGTATCCTGGTCACCTATAGCTGCACTAGTGGGGCAGTTGTAAAAGGAGGACACACTGAGGGATGGCCATTCAATAAGCATCCTTTCAGCACTCACAATGGAGCAGTGGGAATCTGACCCACTGACTTGAGAACTGAAATCCTAAAGCCTGATCTTCTGCCAGTAACAGAGCAGTTGTGATAATAATGGCAAGAAATACATCAGGTCCGTAGGTATCTTATTAATGAGAAACATTAAGCTGAGTAAATGATAAGCTTCAGCTTTTATTGAACAGACACTCACAAATAAATATACTTGTTCCCACGAATGGGGATTCATTCTTCAGTTGAATGAGTCTGTAATTTAATCCATTGTTACACCCTAACCAGTGCTAACACTTAACATCTTTTCTAATCAAGCTATAATTTAATATTTTTTAATTTCTTTTAAATTAGTTGAAATCCTTTCATTTTTTTTCTTTTATGAAGGAAAGTTCTCCTTTTTGCCTATGATTGAGTTTGATCTGGCTTTGTTAGAGCCTTCTTAAGATATACAGTACACATTTTTGTTCTTCTTATCTAAGTTTCCAGGACTTGATCAAGAGTGGAGCATATTTTTCTATCCAAGAACTAACCAAATTCATTCAACAGATTATACATTAATTTTACCATTAGAACATAATATGAGCAGATAATCCACAAAAATGCTTCAGATTTTTTGAAAGTGAATTTAATTATAACTAGTAATGTGCATTTGAGAATTATAATTATGAAAAGTCATGTTCTATAACTCTGAAATGACAGATTATATTTCAAAGCCTTATTGCAGAGGAATTAGAGGAGCGATTTATTAGTCGTAAATGTCTGATTATTGCAGCTTTGCTGAAAAACACGATCACAGCATATTCTAGCTGGATTTAACATGTTTAATCCTTCTGACAAGAATCATATTTTGAACAGAAAGCAGCACTGTGTTAATTTGTTTATGAGAGAGATTTAGACAACTAATCTTTGTCTTGTGATCCCTGAACAGTAATAATTTAAAAACACTTTACATAGTTGTATTTTTGCAGCTGCAGACTACAGCTGATGAGGAAATTTACAGCCATCTATAAGCTTTATGATTATCACTTGGCATTAGGAATGGTGCTTCACATTTTTTGCAGTTTCTCTGGCACTAAGAGAGACCTTGGATACAAAAAGCCTGAATCACCTTTGCTAAGGATTCACCCAGGGTCGTGGAGAAAGCCACGGAGGGCAGCCATGATGTTGGGCATCTGTCTCCTGCTCCACACATGAGCACTGCAACTTGGCAGCAAATCCAAAAGCGACAAGCCAACTCAGTATGCTGACACTGACAAGACAGACAGCCCTTTGGTTAATTACCCAAACATAATGGGGTATAGCATGAGTCTCCCTCATGTCCACTAGGGTTACAGGCCCTACTGACTTTTCCTCGGGGGAAAGATGTGCTACATTTCACAATGAAAATTGACATTTTTGCACCTGTCCAGTAGTAAAGCTTGAAATGGAGACATTACTGACCTAGAAAAACTTGCTGCTAAACTATTTGATATATACTTTAAAAAAAAAAAAAAAAAATCTTTCTACTGGATTTAGCTTTGCTATGCATGGTTGTACAAATCTATTGCTTTCTGTCGTACAACTGAGCAGCGTGGAATCAAGTCTTTCTCCAGATGCCCATTATCTGCATTTTTATTAGGAACTAGAATTAATTTCAAGAGAACTTTTGCTTAGCTTTCTTTAAGCACAAACCCTCTCTGGTGGTTATTTCTTGGCCAGTGATGCATATCAGTGTGGGTACAACTTCTCTCCTTTGTGGGGAGCCCTGCCCCTCAGATGATCTAGCAGAAGTCCCTTGAACTGGTGGTGCTGGGAAAAGTTCATGCTCTCCAGAGCAGAAACTGGTAACTATGGCACAAACCCCCCAGGTTCCCAGAGACTTCTATCACCCATACACACATCCCTGTGGCCTAGAAAAGTAAGAAGCAGATGGTGGGATCATGCTAACATGGTTTTACATATTTTTTCCTATCTTAGGCACTTCCAAACCTCTACTCAAAACCAAAGGTGACAGAAGTGCTGCACAAGCTTAAGAACATTCCAAATTCTGTTCCTTTCTGGAAAGGGAAAACACATTTCTGCAATGATGATACCAGGCTCCTAGAAGCTTTAAATATGCCATGCTGTGCTGGTGTACAGATACAATCAGAGCAATAAAAATGAAACAGACTTTATCAAGTAAGAACTGAGAGATCCCATTACAGCCTTGTCATGTAGTTGTCTATCAACCTGCCACACGTTCAGTTGCTGCTACAGAGTTTCTAAAAATAGAGGAATAAATAATAATAATAAAAAAGTCTGGTGATAGCCTGAACTTCAAAAAAAGGGGAAAAAATTCCACCTCACTTCACATCAAGGATAATCTGGCAGCATTTGGCAACCAGTGATTTTATTCATTTACCACAGGTGCTGCAAACTGAACAGCCAGCAGAAGAAGCTGAGAGCAGGCTGCAAGCCGTGCAGCATGGTTCGACAGAACAGTATCACAATTCTTTATCGCCCAGCTGTTGCCAGTGAAAAATCAGAAGCAAAAGAACACTTGCTGAAAACCAAAAATGTGGGAACATTCCTGGAAGTCTTTTCTACAGCATCTTTCCCAGCTTCTACTGTTTATCTCCAGTGGGGGACACATTCTGTACTACGGAGTCACTTGAGGTGGGTAGCAATGCCTAGAGCTTGCCATTTAGTACAAGCCTTCCTGACAATAAGCAATTCTCCTCCCAGCTTTACAGATCATTGTAGCTAACATAAATAATGAAAATCACCTTGTGTAAAAATGATGAAAATCACCTTGTTTAAAAAATAAAAAACCCCTCCACCTCTACAAAGGATAGGGTTTGTCAATTTGACATCTTCAACGTGTATCCAGGGTGTTTCATTAGTGCTGTAATCAGGTCTGCAAATGTGTCTAACAAATGTGTTTTCAATGGACCTGTTTGTCACCCATAATGCCTGAATGCGGAGGAGAACCTTGAAGACACGTATGCTGAGACAGTGTGACTGAGCCCAGCAGGACTGCTCAAAGAGCAAGGTGCTCATGAGGGAGTTTAGCAGTCTTTGATGCACATCATCCGAAGCTCAGTAAGTTAGAGTTCCTGGTGGAAAAAAATAAGCTAACTGAGCTAACTATACCCATTACTGAAAGATTAAGATACAAAATAGTGCTTGTCCTGCCCAAATTTTTTTGTCATTTTTCTATTTGTTCAGCCAGAGCAAAAGAAGAAAATCTGCATCCTTCTCTTGGAGACCAGCGTAGATCACCTTCACTGGGAGACACATTCAGGGAATGACAAAGGTCTGACATCCTTTAACGAACACAAAGGACACACATTCAAACTTCAGCCAGCATAACACAGCAAAACCTACCAGAGGAGTTGGGGAAGGGAGGTTGTAGCCAGGTGGGGGCTGGTCTCTTCTCCCAGGCAATCAGCACCAGAACAAGAGGACACAGTCTCAAGCAGTGCCAGGAGAGGTTTAGGCTGGATGTTAGGAAGAAGTTCTTCATAGAGAGAGTGATTGCCCATTGGAATGGGCTCCCTGGAGAGGTGGTGGAGTCGCTGTCACAGGAGGTGTTTAGGAAGAGACTGGATGGGGTGCTTGGTGCCATGGTTTAGTTGATTTGATGGTGTTGGACGATGGGTTGGACGTGATTGATGACATCGAAGGTCTCTTCCAACCCACTTTATTCTATTCTAAGTCTTGTCCCATACTGAGCTCTGGGAGGCTTTGGTTACAGTCCTAACTGAACCCTGGCTCACATGCATCTGTATGAGCTACAGTCCTGCACAACTGCATAGCCATAGCCAAAGAAACACACCAAATTATTTAGGATTTGCCTGTCCGATTCCTGCTGAGTCAAGAGGCTGCTAGCAAACCCAGGAAGTGTAGGAAGTCCTACTGACCTACTTTTCTGGGAGGTTTAAGGCAAGCGCTCACCTTCCTTCATTCGGAATCTGACCTTTTTGCATGTTAAGAAGTTTTTAAATGATTGGTACATTCTGAAGCTAGTAAAAATGTAGTGAGCTGATTTTAACAAGGACCGTATATGATCCATATATTATATTCCACATCTCTTAAAGTAAAATGGAAAAGCTGTTACAGCCCATGCAATTGGGTTGCTCTGCTTCTCTTCAGAGAGTCCAAATGTATGCATGGCAGGCCAAATTGCTCCCCGGGGTTGTTTTATTTGCTTGAAGGCACAAACTTGGCCAGGAATATCATAGGAGAGACTCCAAGTACTCTAATTCTGCTTGCATTATGTTCCATTTGCTTATTTCTCTGTTTTTGGTATTCATTTCATCCTTCTCCAGCTTCTTTTTCCAGCTCAGCAGTTCTTACACTGAACTGCTCAGCACTTTGCTGTGGCACAAATATCCATCCCCTGACATCTTTACACAAGTCAACGACTGGAGGAAGCTGCTTCATCCTTTCCCTAAGGGAATTCAAACAACCAAAGCTGGTTTTGTACAGGGAGAGACAGAGGGTAAGGGGGCAGGGATCTTAGGGGTGCCTCTTGCAGCCTTCTCTTTGGCCAGATAAGCACCAATCTGGTACAAATTTGGGATGCTTCATTGTCTTTATTTTGCCCTTACCAGACACAAACACACCCCCTGCCACTGAGCTGCAGGAACATTTGATAGCAGCACTGTTACAACTACACTATCCTCAGCCTGTGAGCAAACTAGGTTGAAATACTTTTGCTATATTATGGTTTATCCAGATATGACAAAAGAACAGTCCTGTGGGACAGCTTTTGGACTTCTGCAAGCCATCATGGTTCAGCTGAAGTTAGTGGCACCATCACACCTTATACCTGGTGGGGGCCAGGCAACTGGCAAGTTAGCTGGGAAGCAACTCCTGAAATGCAGCAGGTAGCCTTCATAGAATCATAGAATCAGTCAGGGTCGGAAGGGACCACAAGGATCATCTAGTTCCAACCCCTGCCATGGGCAGGGACACCCTACACTAGATCACGCTGGCCAGAGCCTCGTCCAGCCTGGTCTTAAACACCTCCAGGGACTGGGCCTCAACCACCTCCCTGGACAACCCATTCCAGGGCTTCACCACTCTCATGGTAAAGAACTTCTTCCTCACATCCAGCCTGAATCTCCCCATTTCCAGCTTCATTCCATTCCCCCTAGTCCTATCACTACCTGATAGCCTGAGAAGTCCCTCCCCAGCCTTCCTGTAGGCCCCCTTCAGATACTGGAAAGCCACAATAAGGTCACCTCGGAGCCTTCTCTTCTCCAGACTGAACAGCCCCAACTCCTTCAGTCTGTCCTCATAGGAGAGGTGCTCCAGCCCTCTGATCATCCTCGTGGCCCTTCTCTGGACACGCTCCAGCACGTCCACATCTCTCCTGTAATAGGGGCTCCAGAACTGGACGCAGTACTCCAGGTGGGGTCTCACCAGAGCTGAGTAGAGGGGGAGAAGCACCTCCCTTGACCTGCTGGTCACACTTCTCCTGATGCAGCCCAGGATCTGATTGGCTTTCCGGGCTGCAAGCGCACATTGAGAGCTCATGTCGAGCTTCTCGTCCACCAGCACCCCCAAGTCTCTCTCCTCGGGGCTGCTCTCCAGCCAGTCCCTGCCCAGCCTGTATTTGTGCCTGGGATTGCCTCGACCCAGATGCAGGACCCTGCACTTGGTCTTGTTGAAGCTCATGAGGTTGGCTTGTGCCCACCTCTCCAGCCTGTCCAGGTCCCTCTGGATGGCATCCCTTCCCTCCAGGGTGTCCACTGCACCACACAGCTTGGTGTCATCAGCAAACTTGCTGAGGGTGCACTCGATGCCACTGTCCATGTCACCCACAAAGATGTTGAACAAGACAGGTCCCAGGACTGATCCCTGAGGGACTCCGCTTGTCACTGGCCTCCACTGGGACATGGACCCGTTGACAGCCACTCTTTGGGTGCGGCCATCAAGCCAATTCTTTATCCATCTAGTGGTCCATCCATCACACCCATGTGTCACCAGCCTGGAGACCAGGAGGTGGTGCGGGACAGTGTCGAAGGCTTTGCTCAAGTCCAGGTAAACGACATCAGTTGCTCGCCCCTCATCTATTAATGCTGTCACCTGATCATAGAAGGCCACCAGGTTTGTCAGGCAGGATTTGCCCTTGGCAAAGCCATGCTGACTATTCCCAATCACCTCTTCACTGTTCTTCTGAGTCATTAGTGCCTCCAGGAGGATCTGCTCCATGATCTTTCCGGGCACAGAGGTGAGACTGACTGGCCTGGAGTTCCCCGGTTCCTCCTTCTTGCCCTTTTTGAAAATGGGAGCAATGTTTCCCCTTTTCCAGTCTGTGGGGACTGCCCCAGTCTGCCATGACTTCTGGAATATAATAGAGAGGGGCTTGGCAACCTCATCTGCCAGTTCTCTCAGCACCCGTGGGTGTATCCCGTCGGGTCCCATGGACTTGAACACTTTCAGGTTCTTCAGGTGATCACGAACCTGAGCTTCACTTATGATGGGCAGTTCTTCCTCCCCGTCCCTGGCATCGTCTGCCATGACACCAGGAGTGTGCCTGGAGGCCCTTGCAGTGAAGACTGAGGTAAAGAAGTGATTGAGTACCTCAGCCTTTTCCACATCACTAGTGACTAATTCACCACTTTCCTTTCTGAGGGGGCCCACACCTTCCCTAGTCTTCTTCTTGCCATTAATATACCTATAGAAATTCTTAGTGTTCCCTTTAACCCCCCTGGCTAGATTCAGTTCAAACTCTGCTTTGGCTTTCCTAACCAGGCCTCTTGCTGCTCGGGCAGCTTCCTTATATACCCCCTGTTCTATCTGTCCTTCCCTCCACTGCCTGTAGAGTTTCTTTTTAAGTGATAGTGTGCCCAGCAGCTCCTTGTTCATCCAGGCAGGCCTCCTAGCATTCCTTCCTGCTTTTCTCCTTATAGGTATACATAGCTCCTGGACACAGAGGAGGTGGTCCTTGAATACTGACCAGCTGTCCTGGGTCCCTCTTCCCTCCAGGGCTTCATCCCACGACACTTTGGCTAGCAGATCCCTGCAGCGATCGAAGTCTGCACGCCTAAAGTCTAGGGTCGTAAGCTTAGAATATGTCCTCCTGATTGCCCTGAGGAGATTAAATTCAACTGCTTTCAAACAGGGCTGAGATTTTTGAGTGGTTTTTAATGGATTCAAAAAAGTGAAACCAGTCATAGCCTTACCCAGGTTGGCATGACACAGCCTGATACATGAACTTACATGGTTATCACAGATGTGGTTTTCCCATGTTTAGGGGAAACCATCTGTGTCCCCTTATGGTTACTGTATCTGCTTGAAGGCATGTGGGGATCACTGGGGACTGGAAGAACTAACATGAAAACAACAGTCTTTTCTAGGAATTGCTTAATAAGAAGTATAAATGCCACATTAGTAGCAATCCTGCCTAGCTGGTAGGGAATGCCTCCCTTCCTTCCCCAAGACTTTTGAGCAAAACCAGGCTTGTCAGTATGGCTAAATCCAAGGAGTGCCCTTAGACCCATTAAGCATCCCAGTCCAGAGTGCATTTGATTACTTGATACATAATAAATTATCCAAAAGCAACCTTTGAAGACATACAACCCCTAACACTTTGAAATTAAGACTAAATTCAATTTGGGAAAAATTGTAAAACAGTTTCCCTGAAATTAATCTTAAATGAAGTTTCTTGCTTGGCTTCTCACTTGCTGCAGATAATCAATCTCGACGTGGCTGTATGAGGAACGGAGGCTGCTGAAAGGGAAGTGAAATTAAAGAGAGGAGCTAGGCCAGTAACATGAAAAGAGATATCCTATTATCAGCATTTTATTAGAAACAATTAACTAATATTCAATTAGTTGCCATCCCTGAAGCAAAGTGACAGTTAGGAAAACAGAGAATGAATCTTGACAAGGTGTTCATTTTCTAATAAATGGGAGGCCAGGGGAATCGCTTATTAGTGTTTTACCCCTGGACAGAGCCTTGGGGCAACTCACCCAGCATGAGGCAATGGGACTGGCTGGTTGCCAACATTAACTGTACTTATTACATTCATCCCATGCAGAACACATCCATCTCCTGCTCTGCCTTGACATCCCATTTATTCTGAGATTCATTTGTCATGTCCCCAATCACCAAAATGAATAGAAACTTTCTAGCATGATGGATTATGGTTCTAATTAGGACTAAAGAAAAGATCCACATTCAAGTAGAACCCTTTTTCTTTTTTTTTTTTTTTTCTATTCCTAATAAAATACTATTCCTAGCCAACTTTGTAACTAATGTCCTTTTGTGGTGGTTGTCCACTGTAGGTCACACAGTCAAAAAGAAACAGTAGTCCTTCCAGAATGGATTTCTCCCCCTCTAACAACTACACAAATCATTATGGAAAGCAGTCCAGACACGCTGAGGACCGTGCACACAGTTTGTTGATGTGTGGCAGATGTCTAGAATACCAAACTTCAGACAACATTTGTCTCTTGTTTGTCCCAGAATTTCCTTTAACAAAATGCAGATAAATAGAAATACCCAGGATGAGGAGAAGCTGCAGCTTGCCTGGCAACTGCTAAAACTGTTGATAAATCTAAACAAAGTGCCATTATTCCAAACTAAGCCTAACATATACTTGTGTTTCCTCTCATTATCAGCACATACATCAGAAGTACGCATGCCCTGATAGAAGAGATATTTTTTTCAGTGTGCTCTCTGAGGTCTCTCTCATCTGTCTCACATATCAATATATTCAATAATTGTTTTCAGTAGGATGGAAATGCAGTTCCATTTTATAGCAATCGTGGCACATTTTCTGTTCATGCTTCTGCTTTAGAACACTGAACCATGAGCTCAAAGGCATCAACAGTGTGTAGTGGTGGCAGCTCTCAGCATTTTGTTTGAAAAACTGTCAAAGTTAGGGATAACATCTTATTGAGTGGTAAGTAAATTAAAAATGGTAATAGCACAAGCAGAGGACCTCACCCTATATATGAGCTCTCAGTGTGCACTTGCAGCCCGGAAGGCCAATCAGACCCTGGGCCGCATCAAGAGAAGTGTGGCCAGCAGGGCAAGGGAGGTGATTCTCCCCCTCTACTCAGCTCTGGTGAGACCCCACCTGGAGTACTGCCTCCAGTTCTGGAGCCCCTATTACAAGAGGGATATGGACGTGCTGGAAGGTGTCCAGAGAAGGGCCACGAGGATGATCAGAGGGCTGGAGCACCTCTCCTATGAGGACAGACTGAAGGAGTTGGGGCTGTTCAGTCTGGAGAAGAGAAGGCTCTGAGGTGACCTCATTGTGGCCTTCCAGTATCTGAAGGGGGCCTACAGGCTGTGGAGGGACTTCTCAGGCTATCAGGTAATGATAGGATTAGGGGGAATGGAATGAAGCTGGAGGTAGGGAGATACAGGCTGGACATGAGGAGGAAGAAGTTCTTCACCATGAGAGTGGTGAAGCCCTGGAATAGGTTGTCCAGGGAGGTGGTTGAGGCCCCATCCCTGGAGTTGTTTAAGACCAGGCTGGATGAGGCTCTGGCCAGCCTGATCTAGTGTGGGGTGTCCCTGCCCATGGTAGGGGGGTTGAACTAGATGATCTTTGTGGTCCCTTCCAACCCTGACTGATACTATGATAAAAGCAGGAACTGAAAAAAAACCCAAACACGCCCATTCTAATTTGCAGTTAGAAGTCAGAAGAAAACAGACTACAGTTACAAAAGCAATCAGGAATTCACAGGTATATGAATACTCCAAACCATTAAAATGGTCTCTTAATGTAACATTATCAAATCCACCACTAAACCATGTCCTCAAGTGCCATGTTACATTGCAGAATTTCATCCAGATAGAATGGGAGAATATTTTCATAGGCAGTTGACCTAATTCCTCCTATATCCTCCTGTAGTTTCGCCCCCATAGGTGTACCTGCAGAGACTTATACTCTCACCGGTCACACCAAGATATTTAAGAAGTAAGCCAGCCCATACTCAGCATGCCTGCCCCAAAAAAACATTTAGGTGGGTCTGCAAATAACACAGAAGTGTCTCTCAGTTGGCAAAGGCTTTAGGGCCTTGATGGCTCCCACACTGGCTCTAGCAAGTTTCAAAAAGATGTACCCTTCAGTATATTCCAAGAATAACACTCCTGTATAATTTAAAGAGCACTATAAATTGTCATTTAAATTGCATGAGAATCTGAGATAAGCTTGGCAGAAGATCCAGAAAGAGCCCTTGAGTGTCAGATTAACACAGCAGGCAAGAGACAAAACCCAGCACTTGCCTTTCTTTTGGACTAAAAATCTTTCATTGAGAAACTCAAAGCTTTTCTAATTCCTGACCTTTCATTTCAATGAAGAAGCAGCAATCTGCAATCTTCTGCTATAATTGATCGGTGTTTAAAATGAACAAATTGTAGATTAATAGAATATACTTAGGCCAGAAAAGCAAGATCTTGAAGAGCATTCTTCGAAGCAGATCCCTCGCTTCCACACAGATGGATAATTTAATCTTTGTCATTGGCCTGTCTCTGTCAAAGAGAACAATGGATAGTCTATTCACAATTGATGACTATATAGAAATTAATATTAGTAAAAGGTGTCCATTTAGTGTCTCACCTTCTGTGCTAAAGGTGACATCCATGATGGATGCATCCCAAGACAATGGATTTATCTTTAAAATGGAGTAATTACACAGTGGATGCATGGGTGACATAATGACATTGTGGGTTTATATTAATAAAAGAAAGAATATTCCTTCTGGAGAAGGAAAAAAATATGACTAACATGGTCATTTGTGAGATCCTGGCAGCTACTTTGTAACTGCAATGAGCACTTTTGAATTGTTCAGTTATAAATTGAAGTCCTGCAGAGTTTAAGGCATTCACAATTAGCTTTCACCTGACAGACCCACATTTACAAAATAGAAGGTAATCATGGGCTCCTGATTCTTCCACCTTTGTATGGGCACCTTGAAAACAGGTGGCCCCAAGTTACAGAAATAAGAGACAAAGTAAGAAAGATTTGAGAGCAGGAATAAAGAAACGTGTCCTTACTTCAGCTCTACTAGCCCCTCTCAGGGCCACTACTTTTCCAGTCAAGCAAGCGAACATCTGAGTGCTCCCTCTGCTGTCCCGTGACATGCAGGCTTGCCTCAGAGAAGCGCTTGCAAAAGAACCAGTCACTACAGGAGCTCTCGGGAAACTCATCAGGCACAGAGACTCTACTAAAACAGGCTTCAGGTTGCAAATTCTGTGTCCCAGCAATGTGAAACAGTGTCTGTTCATGGCACTATTTACTACTGCATTGTGCTGGAGCTTTGAAGAGTGACACACGTTTGGTGAGCTACGATCTGTGATTTGTTTTTATCCTGTCTCAAAATGCACAATTGTGCCCCTTACAAAAACATTTTTCATGTTCTGTATCTCATGTTTTGGGGTGGTTCATACTGTCTTTCTCAAAATTCAAAGCACAGTTCAAAATAGAGCATCTCCCCTCAGAAGAGCTGAAATTGTCTTGGTTTGAGCCTTTCTTTAAAACAGAAAACTAAATTTTGAACTGAACCCAGTCTTCCATTATGTTGGTCCCATAAAACACACAACTCGACCTAAATAAGACTTGTTCATTTCCCCAACTTTATCCTCAAGAATAACCCAGCAAACTGAGCCCAGGATACCTGTTATTTGTACAATCCCCAGTAATCTCTGGGACTTTCAGAAGTTTAAAGTGCAATCTTCGGCTGGCATTTTCCCCACCAAAATAGGTTTGATGGGGAACTTTTATTCTATACACACACACATATATTCCCACTTTTAGTGTTTTAAAACCGTAAGTAACTAAAAGCAAACAAAAAAAAATGAGTGGTCTTGTTAGAATTATTGTTTCATTTAAATTTAGTATTTAGCAGAAAGCCAGTAAACGTCCACATTATATTAAACAAAAAGCCAGAATTCACCCTCTGAAACTTTCCCGGGTTTCGGTGAGAATTCAGAGCAACCTCTGGATGCCAAAATCATGCACTGCTGAAGGCCAAGGAACAAGGCAAGGCTTTCTTTTAATCATATATCATACTTGGATTAGTTCTCACCCACACACCAAATTTTAAGAGTTCAAGAATGGATGGCAGTACGTACACACACATGGGAAAAAAAACCCACCACCAAAATTAAAGGCAGTCTGCATTGTAAGGCAGAGCAGAAAGAAACATGAGATTTCTTCTCTCAGGAAAGCCGACATTTGGCACACACCAGTCACACATGGACACTCTGCAACACACCTCTGCTCAGTGGTGAAGGTTTACCTACACAGCCTTTACAACAAGCTTCTGAAACTGCTTTCTCTGGGAGGCTTCCATTGCCAGCTCCCACAGTCTGTTAAAAAGGCAGCTAAAACCATTACACACTAATTTCTACTTTTCAACTAATCCACAGCTACAGCCACCACAGAGATTTTATGGATGAGGCAATGAGATGGGAGTGGACCATGAAAACCTACATTCTGATGTAGTCCACAGTCTGAAGTCTACATTTAAGGAAAGGAGAAATACTGGCTTTGAGTTTAAAGCAGGGATTCGATACTGTTTCCCTTTATAATTTGAATTAATTTACTGCTCCATGTACTTTCCTTCCAAGGCTGACTGTTAGTTTAGTAAAGGACACGTTTTCACCTGTTCAAAGAGGAAATGTTTCCAGCCCTAGTTAGACATTCAGCCACCTCTTCCCAGGTCATCAGACAGGAAGCTCATGACTAAACCCATGAGTTTATTTGAGTTTTGTGACTGCAATGCAGTTCAGGAAGACTAACAAGCCCAGCAGCAGTGATTTGGTGTTTCACCAAACAAGTTTGTAATTTTTTCATGCAAACAAACTCGTGTAAAATGTGAAATACTATCTAGAGACATCTCTCCTACTTTCAATCCATTAATTATCCTATTAATGTCAGTCATTTAAAGGCCAAGAAATGGTTCATGTCTTTAAAGGAGACACACAGCAACAGTAACAACAGCATTGTCTTTGCAAATCAGTTTAAGATTATGAAGATTAAGAACAAAATACATCCAAATAAAATGCTTTGTACATCTGTAAGCAATAAGTAAAAGACCATACCAAAGATACACAGGAGACATTAAGTTATTTGAAGGAATCTATGACCAGCCTATAAATTCTGGTTAAAATTATGCTGCTGTTATTTTGAAAGCAGTGCATCATGACCTAATGATGCTGGCAAAACTGTACCACTAAGTCAGAAGAGTGGAACAGAGCTTTGCAGTAGGGAGAACTTAACTTCTCGGAATGATCAACCAAGGTTGAACTAGTACAACTGTAGGAAAACAAAGAGTCTAAATCCAAGACTGCATTATTACCACCTTTTTTTTCGTTCCCAAGTGCCCCAGAAAATGAAGGCTTGTATATTTAAGGGTCAAATACTTTGACAGTGCTTCTGGGCAGTGGCCCAACATGGACTAACCACTATGATATTGGTCCCATTTCTTCCATTGGGACCAACTCCTTGCACAGGGCCAGTGCAGTTCCTTTAACTTTCACCAGCCTTCTACACTAAGTTCACTTAATATGGATCTTAAGCCTTGTGCACACTCACTGTGCTCATTCCCAAAGATCTAAAGGCCTTCAGCACCTTTTCTACACATGTAGCTACTGAAGTCATGCAAATAGTTCAAGCTGTCTCAGTATGTTCAAGAAACTATGGGCTGCACTGACCTTAGCTTTATATCATACTTGGTCTCTCGCAAGAGCACAAAGCATTAAACCAAAATGGCAATGATTTGCACTCACTTTACTCCAGTGCAATCCACAAAATGAGGTTTAGTGCTATTTGAAGAGCCAAGGCCTGGCTCTTTCTTAAAATTCTATTTCCAGGCAAAAAGGGAGCCACTGGGAAAAATTCCATCACTGATGAAATTCTGCAGTCTCATTTTACTCACGCCCTTCAAAAGTTTTAATAAAGTTGTAGTTATCACAAACATTTGCCCCTCAGAGACTTTTCCACTTTGAAAAGCAGCAGAGTGCTCCCAGACTGACTCTTACACTGCTATTCCACATAAACCTACAAAGTGCAATCTGTGACACAGCACCAAAGGTCATTCAGAGGTCCCGTGCCATGTTGAACTAATTATACAAAACAGGCAAGAGAGCAGCACATGACAGTTTTATATGTTTCAGAGATACCTTCTGCAGAACAATGAGAAAGAATCCAAACAACACCACCCCCCCTGCAAAAACCAGTGACAGAAGTCTATAAAGCAAATCTACCCTGTTATTTTTCATGTTTTCATAGCAATTACTCATTCATCATTATGAACACTACAAACTCCTGGCTAGCTTCTGACCCAAGCAGCATAATCTTATTATCGGCAGATTACTGTGCCCTCTCTACCACCAATCTCAATTTTTCTGATGTTCCAGACACATCAGATACAACTGGACATAATTCCCACCGACATCACCTTAGCAAAGGTAACAGTAGAAAGAAAAAGCATTGTCTTTTCTCCTTCCTAAATACATCACCTCTCCCCCAGTCCCACTGATAGGGAACACAAGTCTGGCATCCGTGCGACACTTAGTAGCTCTATGCTGTTAGTTCGGGTTACTTCCTCCAAAATGAAATATTTTCCCACTTCATGACCATGAATGCCAATTTTTTTTCAGTCAGAATACCATGATTGCCTCCTTGCTTTCTTCTATTCTCACCCTAAAACTCTCTCTAATGTGAGCACGGCACAAAGCTATGGTTGAAACAGCTATAAATCAACAAGTGTCGCTGCCAAGTGAGTTGCCTGGCTCTCATGTCAGGTTTTGATGTTTACACCTTGCTAGGCACGTGACCTCTTGGTTAGGAGCTGCACAGCTCTGAGGTGACTCAGCAACTGACCCAAAGATGCTCTCCATTTTAGGGAAACCCTCCCCACATTACAGGCAGTCTCCAGAAGGCTGGTTACTGCAGACAATTCAGTATGTCACTGGAGAAGAACTGATTATTGGGGTAATAGCCACTGGTGTATGCTTCCTTTAGGCAGCTGCAACAGATTACTTCAATGGTCTCCGGTCTTTGGATGTGCAAACACGAATGTATTCTTCAGCAGAGATCCACTTCTCAAGGTAAAAAGAAAAGTGCTTTGAATCTGTTACTTATCCTTTGTGAGCACCCTAGAGGTGACCCACACCAGACTGAAACCCACCAATTAGGTGTTTTATATATGTGTGGATGTGTGTGTGCATATCTAAAATCTTGTGAGCAAATACTTTCAGAGACTAAAAGATTCAAAACCAAATCACCTGTCTCAAAGAAAAGCCTGTCTCAAAACCAGAAGTGGACATAGTGTGCCTTAAACATCAGCACTTAAGATTTCAATTCTTCAGGATAAAAAGATCCCTGTTTCTGAGTGAAAAATGAGTATTTCGCATTGGCTTCAGCAAAAAGGAGACTTAACCCAAAAATACTACTTTGCTGGGAGCTTCTCAACCCAGCTGTTCCTGCAGGGGTAAATGCCTACCAGCCCTGCAGATGTACAGGCTGAAAGCAGAAAAGGAACACTGTATGGCAAAAGGAAAATGAAGGTATTTTATATGGGACAGATGTTAAGACATTGCTTTTTTCGCAGTCTTCTCTCCTGTAATGATGATTGCTTTTACACTGAGCACCAGGCAAGCCAGCCTTTCTGAACACTGGTCAGAACCCCTCCTGGGCCTGCTGCTACATCTGCTATCCAGAGCAGTCAGCACTTTGGCAATGAGCCACCCACGTCATAAAAACTCACATAGTTCACATTTTCAATCCAAGCAGAGTGTAGAAGTTACACACAGATGGTTAGAGGAACCCAACAAATGAGACACCCAGGTCAATAAATGAGAACACAAACAAAGCCCCAGAGAGGCATGTTTCTTTTCACCATTTTCACAGCAATTTCCCTATCACTGAATCATCCTTTTTAATGGATGTGATTTCATACACAACATACACCGATAGGAGAAGGAATAGCTGTAAGAAAGACCATACTAGGCCATCTGATAGAGGTGAAGTGGACAGCCTGTTGGATACAGATTTATCTCCTGATATTTATGCCTTTGAACTGAGTGACAACACTACTAATACACAAGTAAAGAGCTCAGGATGAAACTACAAGACAGACACTGAGGTGTTGGAGCGTGTCCAGGGAAGGGCAATGAGGCTGGTGAAGAGAGAACAGGTCTGGTGAGGAGTGGCTGAGGGAACTGGAATTGTTTAGCTTGGAGAAGACGATGCTGAGTGGAGACTTCACTGATCTCTAGAAGTCCCTGAAAGGAGAGTGTAGTCAGGTGGGGGCCAGTCTCTTGTCCCTATTATGAAGTGATAGAATGAGAGGAAAAGGCCTGAAATTGTGCCGGGAGGTTTAGGCTGGATATTAGGAGAAATTTCTTTCCTGAAAGAGCAGTCAGGCATTGGAACAGGCTGCCCAGGCAGGTGGTGGAGTCACCATCTTTGGAGGTGTTCAGAAACCATGTAGACATGGCACTTCATGACATGGTTTAATGGCCATGGAAATATTAGATCAAAGGTGGGACCGTATCTTAGAGGTCTCTTCCAACAGAAACAGTTCTATGATTGGAACTCAGTGCTGATCAAAGCAATGAAAACCTGCAACTGCCTTTCCTGGTGTTCTTCAATACTTAGACCCAGAGCAGTGTTTGGATACAGAGCATAAAAAGGATTTACTCACTACTGAAATACATATGTGAAGGAGGCCATGTATTTGGCTACTTGTTCATACTACCTGTGCAGCCTCAGACCTTACAGCTTCATAAGGTCTTATAAACCTTACTTATTTCCACTTTATTAGCTAGAGAAGTTTTATGTTTATTCAATGGAGATCACTTGATACAGCGTTTGCTTTGCTCAGAAAGGCCACATCAAAGGGTGCTTCTCCTAACATAGAAAGCAAAACAATCAACTGCTCCAGCTGAGAGTCACAACTCACCACCCAGCTGTACTCTTTCTAGTGGGCTGTCTTAGCAGCCAATACAGACATACAGAATTATAAGCCAGTCTGGGTTGGAAGGGACCTTTAAAGATTGCCTGGTCCAAGCCCCCTGCAGTGAACAGAGACATCTTCAACTAGATGAGGTTGAATATGGCAGTCAGGGAAGGATAAAAGCCATGATCATGCGTGGAAATGCAACAGGTACAAATAGACTGAAGGGAACATTCCAATTTGCAGCATTAACAGAAAGTAGTTTCCCTTCATTGCTTCTTTTCAACCGGACTGCCAGTAGAGAAACCAAACTTCAGAGGAGATGCAGTCCCAAGCAGCCAAGATTAAGTGGTAGCTCAGATAGAAACAAAAGCTATATGCAAATACTTGTTCTGAATTTGCAACAAGGAAATGAGATTTATTTTCCCAATTATCCCATTAAAAAACAACCAACCCACCCACCCCCAACAAACAAACAAAACAAAAGGGTCTCTCCTCTGAGGGTCAGGGGGCCCTCCTTACCTTTTACTTTTTCATAATACTACTAAAAAGTCTTCCTATAACTATGCAAGCAAACTGGTGCAATTAACATTTGGAAAACATGTATTAGACATGACCTGAATGTTATCACAGTCACATCCCTCGAATGTTATCACAGCCAACTCCTTTATGTTTCCATTTTCATGTAACTTGAACTCGGAATACAAGACACGAGCATACAGAGGTATACTATTAAATTCATAAAACACTATGCTCACTTTTGCCTGGGTAACATCCTGTGCAAAACTATAAAAATAGACTCAAGACACATTTGAAATGCCCTTCTTTTGTTGTTTTAATTTCCCTTTTTCATGGTTTTTTTCCAGAGGCTGATTTTAGCCTATTACACCTGTTTCTTGCCCTGTCAATCATTTGGTCATATATTTTACTGTTCATTGATGCTTGCAGATCTTAAGGTTTTGCATTCTGCAGCAAGTAATATGAAATACATCTGTTGATCTAAAGAAGAAAAGAAGTCTTTCAGACACGTGCTCTGGTTCAATCAGGGAAGTATTAAAATTTCTGCTAGTTTTGTGCAGCAGAGTACAGCACGGGGGGCGGGGGAGGTGTGTGTGTTTCAGACACTAATGGGAAGCTGGTGGCAAGCCCTGCAACCATTACCTGCAGCAGATCAAGATTTTTAAACATATCACTTCTTTTTCAGTCATTAGTGTCTTCATAAAACAACATCACGCTTTGTTTTCTTGATCAAAGTCACAGACTTAAGAGTTTGAAAATAAATTTCACTTGGGTGCTTTCCTTTCAAAACACATCAGTCTCATCAGCAGGCTAATCTTTGGTGATGTATTAGGATGGATTGCACTTATCCATGCAAATTGTCAATCTAGACAGTTTGCCACTCATTAGAAGGGATTATTCTCTCTCTCACACATACCCCAACACCACAAGCCTGCTTGCACATGGGTGAGAGCTAGATGGACCTAAGCATTCACAGATGAGTCCTGAGGGAACACAGCTTTCCCTGAATCAATGGCAGGGCTGGAAGCAGCAGTTTGGAGGAGGCTTCGGAGGCAGCTACCATCTCCTGGACATCTTACACCTGGGATACCTCCCATGCCGACACAGGCCACACAGACATGACGAACTACTCTGGAATGGCAAACAGCAGCTCTTAAGGCCTACCTTTGCAACTCATAGCATCTTGTATGTCCTTCTCATCTGTTTCCTACCTCACTAGCTGATTTATAACATCTTTACACAGTGGTTATTATTCACTAGTTTACTGAAGCACTTCTCTCCATTTCTGGGGCAAGATCATCTTGTTTCTGGCATTCAGTGGAAGCTTTGAGTAAAGGCATGATTCAGAGTGCTCTTTAAACATATTACAGCTCTGACTTATTTTAACACAAAAAATGGTGAGGAAAGAGTTAAACTCCTCATACATTTGTGTAATTCAAAAGTTCTTTACTTCCTGTTTGTTTCCTCTCTTCTCTGGTATAAAAAAGACAGACTCGACATCATGTAAATTTAGGCAGAGTTTGATACTTCAGAAAAAGGGTTGAATTCTTCAGCTGGGGAAGGAAAAAAGCTATCAGTGAAATTACTCAACACAGCTGATCTCCTGTTAAATCCCTATGCAGTCATATTAGAACAAATACCCGATTAATTATATTCTTGTGTGCTGTGATCCAGAATGCTTTATTTATCGCCTTAAACTGCATCTACAGCTAAACATCTAATGAGCAGTAGCTTTCCCTAGTAATACAGATAATCTCTTTTGTAGAGAATTAGTTCTTGGAAAGTAGAACTGCACCTTTGCTCAAATTGCATTTTATACTTTCCATTCCCAGGAGAATGTGGAGTGGCTCACAAGGAAGGAAGGGGAGAGGGAAAGACAGATTAAGGATGTTACAGTAATATTCTTTTTGTTCAACATCTGCATGCTAGAGAGATTACACAATCTTCAGCAGATCAGCAAAAGAAGATTTTAAGCAACTAGCGTTAAACCTTCTGAGCAACTGAAACACTCCTCCTTCATCCTTACAGCCCACCCCAACCCTTCCAGGTCCTCAACTAAGAAATATTCCAAATCCCACATAGCTGCCAGGATACTTTTTTCCACCTTTTAAAAAAGACTGAATGCCATACACTCATGGCCTTGGAGTAAGAGTAGGGTTAGCAGCACAGAGTCAAAAAAATCCAGCCCCTGCTGGGAGAGGGGACTGCCTTTTCCCACAGCAAGATCAAGCAAAATTCTAGGAAGAATTGTAGAATTCCACAAAGCACAGCCAGCATCTGGTTGGGGTTTTTTTTTTCATCACAACCCCAGAATATCTAACACACAAATGCAAGTTTCCATGATTCTCATCAGCAACACAGTCCATCCAGAAAATGAAGAATCTTTGAGCTCATGAAACGAGAAGCCTCAAAGCTTCCCCGCGCCCTACTATGTAATGAACGTGTAAACAGCGAAGGTTTTACAACACCTAAAAAGGACATATAGCTGACTGTGCACAAGTGTTGTGGGATAACCCTGATCAGGAGACCCTTATCATGCCCAAACCAAATTTTTATCATATTCATGATCAATCAGATGAACCAGCTGCTGAAATGCTAAGGAAACTACAGCTACCATTTGCCCAACGCTTGACACTCCAGGCAGGAGGCACCCAGAGGCACCTGAATTAATATAAAACATCCCTCCATCACATCTAATATTAGTTGCTTGTTTGTTCCATAGTCTGTGTTTACAGCAATATAACTAAATGGCACACAACAGCACAAGGAGCCCACAACTCATAATCCTCTAATGACCATAAATCCATCAAAAAAAGTACCAGTGAAGACACACTGGTACAACTTGCTTTCCTCCTGGGAGGCTCTTAAGAAACCCTGCCAGACTGTATCCCTACAGAGAGCAACCCGCCCCACAGCCAAACCCCCCAGCATTACAGCACCAGGACAGTCCTACTTCTACTATTATACAAACAGAGCAGGTATTATTTAAACCACATACCAACAGAGGTACTTAAGCACAAGCTTTGTTGCTGACGCCATAATTCATGAGGTACTGTTCAGTTTCTTGCAAGCTGAACTACAAGACAACAACGCTGCTAGAAAGTGAGAGATCATCCACTTCACCTCTTTAGTATAGCAAAAATAGAAAAATTCCATTTCAAACATTCAAAAAAACCAGGATGATGGGGGGAAAAAAAAAATCAAAGCACAATCAAAAGTAATTTTTTCCTCTTGCTTTCACAAGCATAGAGAAACAACAACAAACCCGTGTGTGGTAGATAGAGCTGGGCACGTGGAAGACATGAGCATACACAGGGCTCGCCTGTATGCTAAAGCCATAAGGGTATCAGTAAAGAGAATCAGAGGGGAGATGTTTAGGGGTAAAATGTATGTTTTGGAAATGTTTGTGCCATAACTCTGCACAGCAGGCAACATGGTAATCCTGTGGTGGGCTGCTTTGGACCTTGGGGGCTCATCCTCCTCCCTGGCAGCCTGAGGGTTACAGCCACAGCAGGAGGGATGAACACTCAGAAGTTGCTGTGGGGTTAACCCCTGTTCATGTGTCACTGCAGTAGGTCATGCCATCCGTGCAGCAACCTCACTTTTCATGGAAACAAAGCCATGTCAGCCATGTCCTAAAGACACACAAGACCCATTCACTACTCAGAATCCTTTGATTGTATGTTTAAAATACATTAACAAAGTGTAATTAATAACGACCAATTTCCCCAAGACTTATCTTGCAAGTAGCTCTTTTGTCAAATGTCTTGTGATTTTAATATTTGCCACCTAACATTTCACATCTGATCAAAAACTCCAAAGTGCTACTTTGACCTGATGCATAGTAATGTGGTGTGAAGCAGCCAGAGCCGATTTGCTGGGCATCACTGAGACATAATGTGGAGGAATACTGTGCTCGATTTGCAGAGTGAATCAAAATGCCTCAGCTTTCTCTTCTGTGATATCTGCAAATCGCTGAATAATGTGGTTCACTGACCAAGTGAATTATTTTCAGGGAGTTTGGCACATCTTTAATTACAAGATATGTAAAGATGAAATGGAAACACACTGTGCATATTTCTTTATGGCTGCTGAGTTTTCCTTATGGAAAAGCACCTATTTTCATTAAACTGTCTCTAGAAGGCATTAAATGTACAAGGTATAGGTTGACAATATATTTCTCAGTGCATATAACTTGGCAGCTGAGCAACCTTATAAGGTATGGATCAACCATGTATACATATTGTACCTACACACACGAAGCTACACATGCATAAACACACAAATATGCAGAAAATAGATTTCTTTCTACCACGAGGGTCTTCAAATGTAGGCAGCATACTAACAGCATGATAATGTTTCCCTTGCAACCAAGGAACACAAGAAAAAATAAATCACATCAGGTCCTCTTTACGAAACATTTATGTGCCCTTTATGCTTCAAAACCCAGGAATTTGCATGCTGACAATGATTATGTAAATGCCCTGTTTTGAGAATCAGGTCCCAGAGGATTCCCCAGCTGAAAGCAGTTCTCCTTTAAAGGTTTCATCATGGTCCAAACCAGTGGTTCTAAGACACCATTTTCAGTAATGCAATAACTACTGTCTTATATGATTGCCTTTTGCTTTCTTCTCTAGTAGTGAGACCTTCTTGCTTCACAAGAGCAGCCCTCAGTAAAGGGTCTCCGTTTGCTGATTTTGAAGGGCTGCAGCTGATGACAAGCATGCTTTAAAGCTCCACTCTGGGCAAAATGATGTAGTCTGGATTCAACTGAACAAACTTCACAGCTGACTCTGCTTGGAGGAGGAGGTGGGTCTAGATGAAGTCCCAAAGCCCCTTCTAACCCAAATTATTCCATGATCCCACAACCCTCAAATAGCTGAGTACTCCAGGCTGGGACAGGCATGCTACAGAAACACTCATCTAGTACTATTCTAGCCTCACCCTGGGCAGCTGGACTACTCTGACCATTTAACTCAGGGGTGCAAGGTTTCACCTGAAGTAAAGGTTCAAAATATGCATGCCATCAGTGTTAGTGAAGTGTGCCTTAGGTTTGGTAGTGAGCATCCAGAATGATGGTTGCTCAGTACCTGTTCTTTGCAGTGCTGGGTTTGAAAACTCCAAAAACTTGCTACCAAGCCTTAGAGCAGAAATAGAGATACACAGCACTGATGAATTCTGTACAGCTTTGGCAACATGCTCCAATTTGCATTTTAAGAAACTAGTTTCATAGAAAAAACAACCCATAAACACCCTGTTGTAACAGTTGTGGGGATTTTCCCATACTTAAAGCACCTCATATGAAAATATATCCCTGCAATTCATCCTATTTCAACAGAAAGATCATTTAAAAATAAGGCACATAAGACTTAATTATGACACTATAAACTATTATGTGTTAATCTGACTTAACTACAAAATTCTTTTGTTTGTTCAGGTAGGAAGAGAGCTTGGAAGGAAAGTACAGCACGAGTCCTCCTCAATCCACAGACAGAATGAATCCCTTCTCTTCTGCTTTTATACACCTGCAATCTCTGCTTATGGGAATGCAGAAACTAAGGGATGTGTTTCACTTACTAAAAGCATTCTGCTGCCATCTTGCACCAAATCGTGTCAACTGTTTGCATCAAGAATAAAACAAATACAGGGTGGACAGGCACAAGCAGGTCCACAGCTGCTGAGACACCAGCCAGCTTTGATACTGCTTGGGTCCAGTTACATGTGTAGCCCTAGCCGTAACAAGCTCAGCACAGCTTCACTGCCTGTGTATATTCCTGCTCTGACAATTAAATCATTGTGATTGCAGAGTGCAATTAGGTTAATGCCATCTTGAATATGCCTGGGGGCAGCATGCAGTGATGTCACATGCAGTGAAGGCACCATGCTTTCCAGGAACGCCTTAGCAGCCAGGGGTGGATGCCCTGCTGGAGCAATCCTGTTCTGTTGAGAAATATTTGGGCTTGGAACAATAACAGTTTGATCAGTGTTTGTGTTAAGCAACATAAAATAGATGACAGGCTTTATTTCTCATACATATTAAGCTGTCTCTAAGCAAGGGTACCTAGCATTTGCAGACAAAGAGCCCTGAGGCGAGAGAGCAGCAGGATGGTGCAACGACAGTGCAGCCTAAAAGCATCTAGTTACAGAATGGAACTAGACCTGCTCGGTGGCAGCCCACCAGCCCGGCGTGCAGCTCAGCACACCCTGGGACATGAACACAAGTGCACTATCTCCTCGTGTGCTTTGATTTCTTCTGGAAAGAAACCAAGGTGCAGAGAGGCAAGAAACCACAACATGCTCCCAGAGGTGCTGCAGTCTGAATGGGCAGAGGCCCAAGATCACAGGGCTTACCCAAAAGCCTGTGCTTCCCTTTGCGCCGGCACGACCACATGGACCATAGTGCTATTTCAAGGAATCCTTTTATTCCACCAGCTGCTACTACTGAGGTCTGAAACTGAGACCCAGTACGTGATCTCATGGATGAGTGCAAAGCTCACAAGCTCTCATGTCTTAACAGAGGAAAAGAAAGGCTGTGTTTAGTTGTGCCAGAATAAATGAAGTGCAAAGGTAGCTGGGATGCCTCCTGAAGCTGTTTAGTGCCTGCAGTCAATTTGAATCACTCTGAAGGAAAGCTTATGATTTCTTAGGGAAAGTTCTACGCCCCAGCGACTTTAAACCATTTTTGTACTTCTGTGATCCCAGGCTGCTCTGTACTGCAAGGATGTGGACTGGCTGCCACACATTCCTTCAGTTGTCCTCTGCACACAGCAGTGAGAGGATCTTTCTCCAAACAACTGTGGTGCTTTCCAGACACCCCTCACTTTTCCTGCAACTGGGTGTAGTCTGCCAGGGGCAGAGGCAGTGCTGAGGGGCTCACCCCTGCTATTTTATGGCAGTTCTTCAAAAGGGTCATCTGGAAATGTCACTCCAGCTGGGTTCAGATAGGGAAACAGAGAAGGGGGAAAAAAACCAACAGTGTGGGACAGTGAGTCCAGATAAATTTATGCATTATCATTTAAAGACAATAATTCAAAACCATTACAAAATTTATCTGCCAGGAAACTAAAGGAAAGCATTTGGAAATGGCTAATTCAGATTTATAACGATAACCAAGCTCCAATGGAATATCATTTTGTTACTCTTCATTTAGGAACTTAATCGAGGTATATACTGGCTTTTCATTTATCTGCATAAAACCTCTGGGTTTGGGTCCCATTAGCTACACAGTACCGTAGACACAGTAGACCCAGTGAAACAGTGACCCAGCCGGTTTGAAAAAGTATCTGTAAGCACTAAGTAACAACAACAATCAGTCCCTCTCCATGCTTCAGTTTACATCCACTTCTGCAGGAACTTGACACAGAAGAATGATACAAACCCCGCTGTCTCAGCCTTCAGGATGAGCACCAGTAACTATAAAATGCTTCCTCTCCTCCTCAAAAATAGTCAATGATTACTGGACAAAATAAATTATGTCATCAACAATGCTGCTTCTTTCTTCCTTCCTTTACAACTCATTTGTAAAATTAACAGCACCATGTAGATAAGACTTCTAGAAAAATAATTGATCCCACTGCCCTGGAGAGAAGTCACTTCACTGGATGCTGGCAACAATTATAATTTCATGCATATTCTCTCCGTCCTCAGAAGGCTGACGCAATGCACACATGCAGGCTTATGTGAGAAGTTCCAGTGAAAAAAAGTGTTTAAAGAAAACAAACCAGAGAAGTTAGCATACAATGTAAGACTTGTTGATTTCTGTGCCACCTTTTGTGCTGAAGAAAATAAACCATCTACTTGGTCAACATGTGCTACCAATAAGCTGGGCTAATTGATGGCAGACTGCTGAGAACCCTAGAAGCATTCCCTATCAGCATAGGAATAGGAACCCAAGTTGGCTTCGGACATTTAAAGTTACTTGCAGGAAACCACCTAGCCAGGTTGAGCTGCAAAGCCTGAATGTTTTTCAGAAAGAAGAGGGGGAAAAAAGGGGACACTAGTTCAAGTAATGCCAGGAACCATAAGAAGGTATATTCCGACCATCTGTGTGAACGCAGTGGGACATCTCCACTTCTCTGAAGTAGATTGTCTTCCCAATATTATGGCTAACACAAACTGTAAAGAAATAAAGAAAACCTTGTTATTCCAAAGGGTTTTTTTCAGAGGTCGGTAATAGCTGATTACAGTACATTTAGGTTTTTAATCAGTCTGCCAATCAGCATAAGCGCCCACTAGCTTCGATGCTGCTTAAAACCTGGTCATTTGTAGATGGTTCAAGGTGAACAGCAGCACGTGGTACAATAACCTGCAAGTTGCACAAATCAGTTATGTACAAATAGGGTAATCCTGACCTTGCTAACTATGCAAGGCTTCCTCCCCCTCCAAAGTCTAAACTATTCAATTAAAATGGTTGTGTCCTATCATCCAAAATCTCAGGTTTATAAAGATTGAAATTAAATGAATGGAGTCTTAAGGCTGATTTGCCTGGTTTGACAGCACAGCTACTAGAGATCTTCTCTCCCTGCAAGAAAATGAACTTTCCCCAGGTCCCTCACCTAAATCTTTGTTATAGCAAACTATCATCAGCACTGCCTAAGTGTGTGGTGAAGAGGTTCACTCGGGAAGTTGTTTAGGACAGCTTTTTGTTGGTTTGTTCATTTAAGAGGAAAGATAGAAGAATTTCACAAAAGAACTCTATCAACATAGATCAGTCACCACCAAATCAGCAGGCATCAAACATTCCTATTTCCTCTGGCTTTCAATGAAAAGAAAGCATTAGCTCCCCAGATTTGCCTCTCTCTGTCTTCTACAGTACTAACAAAACTGGAACTATCATGCAGGGGCACAGGGAAGTGAAATAATATTAAAACCAGCTTTCCCTGCACAAGGTAATGCATATGACTCCTTTCAGGAGAGGATTAACTTCTTCACATTCAAAGAAAACTAGGGCAAGCAGAAATGCAAGCATGGAAATCTAAAAATATTCTCTTAGTCCGCAGAACAGTAATTCTTTATGAAATCAGCGAGATAAGAAGTAGAACGTCTCCAAAAGAAACTTGCATACACTGAAGACGTAGAAAGGAAAAGTTCTTTGAAATGAAAGTGTGGGTTGAAAGCTCTAGGTACATTGCTGCATTAAAAAATAAAACTATTATGAGTAAAGTATAATTTCAAGGAACCCCAGATAGCTTGCTACACCATACACAAACACATGCTGTCAACCAAGGAAAACATCCATCACCGAGCTGGAACCTTGCAGACATTTAAGCCCACAGCTGAGGGAATTGCTGGTGAGTACATCTGTCCAGGGACTGAAGGGAAAGAGAGGATATAAAAAGATAGGAGATTTTCTTAAAACTGAATTTTAGGTAAAGACTGAAAGAAAAAATTTGTAACATTCAAAGACTCACCTATGCATCACTCTGGACAGTGGCTAAAAAGGCAACAAATGGACCCATTAGATCCATTGATCTCTACCTTTGCAGCTGACATGCCAGGGAAAAGCAACTATTCAAGAATGAACAATACCAGACTGGCTTGTTAGAACTAGTATCGCACCCCATTAAAACCTTGCTCCACCCAACCTGTGGGTAAAGAGAGTGATGCAGTGGGATAAAGTGTGCTGGAAATACGGGTTCGTGACACAAACACCAGTTGTGATTAACTTGAAGCTTTATGCAACTCAAGAGTGAGTTTTGTCACAAAGGAAAAAAACCATCAGCATTCTGGTTTTAATATCTGTCTAATTTCTAGTTTAATAGTTTTCCCCTTGAAATAACTTTTCAGCAGATTCCAGGAGCAGGTGTTATCTCAAGGTTTGTGGAGGAAAGATAATGTAACTATAATGATTTTCCAAATAAGAAGTGAAAGGCTATCAGGACAAATATCTCCATTTTTATTCCATTGAGATGATATTATGGTGATGGTAATAATTCCACAGAGGAATTACTTAGAATGCACACTCATCTCTGACCTGACCCAGCTATAACTCAGATGATACCTTTCCTAAGTTGGAAGAATTTATTTTCATTTTTGACTGAGCTCATCTAATCAAAATGCTTCATTGTGACAAAGAGTTCATTGTTCCTGTGCAAATTGCAGTTACCACTAAAGCCCTGCCATTAAGAACCAGACACTGCTATAGCAAATTTAGCCAGTGTGGAACTCGAGAGTTTTCAGATGAACAAAATAAACAGTACATCGTACTTTGTTATTAACAACCTACACATTTAACCCCCTCTGGCAGTAATTACATGTACTAATTCAGCACTAATAAAACTTAAGAATGGACCACTACCTGCCCCTAAATTCTGCCTGTTGAAGGCTGCCATAAGCCAGATGGCATGGCTGCTGAAGAGCAGCAGTGTGCTTTATAAAAGCCAGTGTAGGAGAACGTAAGATTTTCTCAAGTCCAGGACTTCACAAGTTTCTACTCTTCAGTATCCCACAATGACACCAGTCAATTCAACAAAAAACATTACCTTTTCCTCTTACGTACTCGAGAAACGAGGACTTGCTTCCAGTCCCCTGCCATGCTGTGTCATTTGGGCCGTGGCATTTAATCCTACTGGGGCAGCAACACCCTATCAGCACAGGAAAACATATTCTTCTCCTGAAAACACTGTTTAGATCAGCATCCAAATTGGTCTTAAGGTAAAAATTCTATTAGAATTTGGCAAGGACACAAATAACTCTAGCAACATCTGACATTGGAAAAAGAATGGCTGTCCAGAAAAACAGGAAGAATACAGACTTCATTGCTTTTTCTGCTATTGATTACACCTCAGATACACTGATAGACAACACAGAGAAACTTAGACCAGTAAGAACTGACCTGCTTGCATCCAAGTGAATGCAATGGTAGTTGTCCCTGGCAATAAGACACAGCTGTCAATAGACAACCCCAGTGGAGGCATGTTGCAGGCATACAGACTTCTCCTCTTTAGAAGATCAGGATATGTGATATTAACAACCATGGAACTTAAAATACAACTGATGATGGCAGGAAACAATTAAGCAATATGTCTAAATCTGCAAAACAAGCTTGAAGCAGAGAACATGCTTGGCATTCTCTGCCTATTCAATTATTGGCATGTATTTGTTGGTTGGGGAGGTCAGAGCTGCCTTGTCCTCATCCCACAGAAGAGGGGCATGTTACTGGACTCAAATCATTCTGACAAGGGGACTCACTCCTCCTTGAGCTCAGATCAGTCCAGGCAGACTTCCCTACACAGTCAGAATAAATTTTTATTCTTGGTATACAGATCAAGCCCTCCCCAAACAAGGCCCCATGCCAAACAAGCTTTCAGCTTTGCAGTTTTTCACAGGCCATAATAAGGGAAACACATTTTTAGTTCTTCCTTGGTATGAGAAAGTTAGTGAGAAACTTTTGCTCTCTCACACTGGCCTGCAGAACGGCTAGTTCTGGCCACTGGTGTTACGGTCTTCTGACTTCATCTCTCAGCAGCTGCAGCTTTGGTCTTGCATTATTACTGCTCAGCCCCATGCCACTTCTAAGTTACAAAGGGCTTGAGGACAAGCTGGATCAGAGTGTTAAGTAACAGTGATCATATTCACAAGGATTTACATTCTTGTAATGGCTGCCTATTAAATGGATACTCTGATGAACCTTCTGGAGTGTAAAGCTCTTGGTCCCACCTCTCCAGTTCCTGCCAGATAGGACTTTTCACTCATCTGCCACTTGCTGCTTCACAGTTCTGCTGCCACAGCAGGGACAGCAAGCAGACCCAGCTTTTGGGTCGTGATCCCAGGAGTATAGAACACTCTCCATCCCCGAGTTGAGCTCATTTTCTACCCTGTGCTCAGCAGATACCTTTTGAATTGAATACTTCTGCGTGTGCTGATCATTTTATGGTTTGTTTGCTTCTTGAGTATGTAATGTTGTTGGGCAATGTTGGTTTTAATTAGTTGGAAGAACTATTCTTTCAGAAGGCAGAACGCATTTGCTAGCAAGAGGTCTTTATAAATACAATGAATGTTATTGGTTATGCCTCCACAGATGGGTACTGAAAGCTGCCAGCCAATTTTATCCATGCTCAGAGTTGGACTGGACCCAAACCAGTGCCAGTGCAGCATTCATATTAGTTGCATTAGCACAACACTGGGCCCAAAAGCCTCTTGGATAAATCTAATCTGAAAAATGGCAGTGTTTCAGTTCTTGAAATAAGGTTCATTTGTTATCAGGTATTCAACAAATGTGCCATCAATTTTCACTTCTCCAACTGTACAAACCTACAAAATGATCATGAAATAATGAAGTTATCAAAAAATTAACATTTTCTACAGATGAAGATATGATGTATGTGGAGACAGATGCACATTGCATGTATGCATCAGAGCCCTGATTTCTTCAGTAGTGCTCCTTTGTGCCTCCCTGTGGAAAGGCATTAGAGGGACCACATGAGCAGGACAACTGGGTTCTGTCTGTCAGCACAGGAGAGAGAGAGGTTCCAGCACCCGTCACGGCACAGGACAGCCCTTGGTGGATAAGCACCTCCAGCAAGTCAGAGGGTTCAGATGGAGCTGATAGGGGAGTGCGAGGCCACCCCAAAAGCAATACTGGCTGCTCAGATTCTCTAATAGCACCAGATCACACCTGTTCTCCCAGAACTGGAACAAGGAAATATGATGCAATTCAAATTTCCTTCCTCCCAGGTCCACATTGCAGGTTTTCCTATAAATACTATTTTGACCTAGTTCTTGGAGCCATTGATCTGAATCTCAGTGCCTGGTGTAGTTTACAATGAGAAACTAAGCAGCTGGAGACTGAAGCACACGTGTTTTCTTCAGCCCTGACAGTTGTAACTTCCACTTGTTTTGCTCTAGAGTATTTTATATCTACAGAAGTGTAGATTATTATGAATACATACAGAGCAAGATAAACTATCCCACGCATGTATCTATTCTGTTCTCTCTCAGTAAGGAAATAACCCACTGCTGGAGCCCAGACCTTCCTGGCAGCTTGGAAGCCATGATAACGTAAGTTCTGTCTAAAGACAAACATCTGGTATCCTCATTATACAGAGCTTACACTTTTCTACGAAGAACAGGGAGGCAGAAATGTGTCTCCACATGGACAGGGAGCTGTGACCGAGAGCTGGCTCACTCTTTGCAGGTCACAGGATGGATTCTCCGTGATAGAACTAATTCTAGCACAACACGTGGCGTTCACTCAGTACAGAAGAGAGCAGAGAAATCAACACAAGAGGCTCATCCCTTGGGGAAAATAAAGAATGTGGGCAGAACTTCAACCTTGGAAACACCATTGCACAGAACAAAACATACAGCAGAGGATTTACTTGGTAAGCTGAAGGGCTTCTCCCTGTTTTGTTTTCCCTGCAAGTATAAATCACTTCTCATTTCTAGAAAAGTTGGTATCATAAGCGTCCAGTTCAAGGTGTTCCCATTGCTTTTGCCGCCCAAGAAACACCACATTATTGTGGGCAGTCATCTGGAATGTGTTTTTACCCTTTGTGTCTGCTAGCCTGCTCCTATTCTTATTAAATTCTCAGTATAATATTTCCTCAAATCAGAAAGCTAAGCAGAGATAACACAAAGGCGAGGCTCGTGGACACATTCTTTAAGACAAGCAGCATCCTACAAATCCCACAACAAGCACTCACTGGCACTCCCACTAAGGTCAATAAAATCTATTGGGTTCTCGGAAAAACAATCACTTCAGTCTTGTTATCAAAGGAGAGAATCTGGGTCACCAGATGCGTTTTGGATAGGCACCAATTCTTAAATGATTTAGTATTCTGATCTGTGGATACAAAAAGCAATTTCCTACATGAGCAGTACCCTTAGCAGGACGTGCAATTTCAACCTCCCACCTACACTGCTGTAATCATTACATGTTATAAAACATCTCTGATAAAAGAAAGAAAGGGGAAAAAAATGATTCTGATATATGACTATAATGTAAATCAGTGCTTTGGATTATAGTGTGATACCAGTTCAGTTATTTATATGTGTTTCAACTAAAAGCATCCAACTGGATTTCAACTATCACAAGATTAATCTCACTAATACTTTATATATACAGATGGTCAGACAAGAAAAATTAGACAAATATGAAAAAATAATATATTCTTCTTGTATAATATAAAATGTGATTTGTCTCTTAAAAGATTATAGCTGGAGCTTCTAGTACCAAAAGTAAACAGAATAACCAATATGTTCCCTCTGCTCTAGGGGAAGTTTTTTATTCTGTCCCAAATCAAAAGTTATTGTAAGACGCAGGAGATCTACAGAGCACATAAATACACCACCAAACACAGAGCATAGGTTTGCTTTTGCCTGGAAATAGTTGAGTAACTAATCAGAGTTATTTATAGCTAGAGGCTTACTCGCATTCATCCAACGTGTTCCAAAGACAGCAGAAGAGTTCCATGAATTACCTCTTTCAGCACTACAACCTGCTGTATGAAGAAGATGCTCTGTGTCAGCAGACTCTGATCACTGAATTTAACATTCTGCATCTAATAACGTTTGCAGTGCCGAGCAGAATCTCATCACTGAACAGAGGGCCTGAATGCAGGTTCTACAAGTGCTACTTATTGTCATGACTTACAAATTAATTTACACAATTAAAGACACAGAGAGATCTGGACAGAAACAAGTGCCTGAGAGACATACACTGCAAAATTCATCAAATTAAAGAACTTGATTCTCACAACCTGTGGCAAAATAGTTGATTTGCTAAAAAGAAAGAGTACAGCCAGAGCAAACATTTCTGGCAGCATGAGGATCAAAGAGTCTCAGATAGCCAGAAAAAACAAAGGATGCTGACATCGAAATATTGGCAGCTTTCATTGTTTCTTTTCTTTCCAAATAAAACATGCAAAGAAAAGGACTGGCTTTCCCATCCAGGCTCAATTCTCCAGTGAGCAGCATTCTGTAGCTGTAATTATAATCTTGTATTTGTGTGCACACTAACTAATTTCCTGGGCAAGTTACATTTCAGCTTGAACATGTTGCCATGTAGAGACCAACCTCAATAACAAAAATAGCTGCTGAGTTCAGCAACCTGCAGCTTTTTATAGTTGACCTTGCAGCTCTGCAAGATAGTGGCTCTGGGCCACTTCATTATTTCAAAGAAGGAAATGTGGCTCTGGGAGTCTCATGGGGACTAGCAAGACCCCAAAGATAAGTGGTTTCCTGGCTAAGTTCTGTTTGTTTTATCTTGGTCATTCTCATTTCAAAAATATTTTGGTCCTCTTAATAGCATTCTGGCTGTGAGTGGTGGAGCTGATCTTGCTTGCATAGTTTCATTTACTCCGTGGACTTTTCCTTGGTTTATGCCGTTTATTAGGCAGCTGGTTGCATTTGAACTCTCTGCCACGTCGTTCTCTGGCCACACCAAATAACCATCAGTGCAATCAATCAGATTTCAGTTTCAGTTTCAAACCCCCAAGTAATCATAGCAATAAAGTTATATATAAGCTGAGAACAATGAACAAATGCTAGGCAGTTGCACCACTGTCCAATTCTGTCAGCCTGCTAATCTGCGTGTGTCATTCTGGGAATTAGCAACCCAGCTGGCTACAAACGTGCAATGGGAAAGGAGGGTATAAACTTTGGTACGGTTCCTTCTCATTTGCATCTGAGGAGCAGGAGAGTTAAGAGAACCACAGTAGCTTTCTACTGGAAGTATGACTGCAGCAGGAGCTGGAGTTGTTCCCTGGTGGCTGCTCCACTGCAGATGTGAGCAACCAAACATCTCCTCTCCTCTACCTGCTTCCTGACAGCAGAAGCTCTGAAAGGATCAGATTTCAAACAGGAACACAACCTGTGACACCCACACTCTTGCTCCCAGTGACCTACTCATCAACACCCCCTTTTCTGCATCATTACAAAACCTTTAAGACAACATTTAAAATGCTTTCTGGTCCTGTTGATGGCATAGAAACCCCATCCTCAATCACAGAAGTACATCTATCAGTCACTCATATAATATTCATTTTTCAGTACGGTCATGCTCATAAAATCCCTTGCTTTGGCCACACTAGAAACTGAGAAAGGAAAGCAGCAGCATTGTCACTGCTTATTTGCAGAGTTATTGGGACTATTGCTGAAACCAATTCCAGGCTTACTGGCAAGAGATTAATTATGGATATACCACAATACAACAAGCAGAGAGCTACCTTAGACCGAAAACAGTGTATCTCCATGTTCTTTTACATAATTACCATGACAATAGCCCCAGTTAGGAGAAATGTTCCACTCAGGTGATCCCTGCCTCCAGAAGAGGGGCTTCCCAACTAGCAGGCATGTAGAAAGGCATATTTCCATTGTCCAAGCTGACAATGTTTCATTTGTGTAACACTGAATCCCAGCTTAATTAAATAGCTCCAGAGACCGGGCAAATCTCAATACACAGAAGCAAGTGGTCGATCAGCCCCATTTACATGTGTGTCACAACTCACTGGGTACCACTCCAGAAAGCATCTGTCTCAACAGTCTCATCTGATTCTTCCAAACAAGATACACTTTGCATTTTTGAATTTAACAAAGATCACACAGCTGCCAACATCCTATCAAAGACTAAAGACCAAATAAATGTCTGGCTTCCCTCCAACCATCCTTGCTGTTGTATTATTACCAACAATAGAGCCAGAGCAGCAAAAGCAATGAGATGGCAAATTTACACATGCCATGTTTTTATACACAGTCTACATTTGCTGCTACAAGACTGTAAGCAGAACACTGGCAAGCATCTTCAGGTTACAAAATCTGACCTATTTTAGGGCTGTCTGAAAGCTGTACAATGTTATTAGCGTATATATATTAAAAAACCCAACAACCTGCAGATGGGCAAAATGATCTAAGAAAAACAATTCAAAGGCGTTTTGTTTATTTTCCCACGTGGGCAGTAGAAATAGATCAGAACTCTATTCTCAGGGCTGTGTTTTGCACTTTTTGAAGAAATAGTGTAATATCCACAAAAAGTGAAGATCCAACAGTTGATGTTTCCCTCGGCATCTGCTCATTCCACTTTGATACAGACATTCCCTAGTCCTCCTGAAAGGAGCAGCATGCTTACACCCAAGGCTAGGATTTGTATCTGAACTGTATAGGAGAGCTCTGCTGCACTTTTCAACCACCTCTCATTGAAAGCCAATTGCATCTGCTGATAAGAAGTCCTTCTTATAGAAAGTAATATAACTCTTATCTGTATCAGATGATGAGGAGAGCGAACAAAAACAACTTCTCCTTTACTAGCTCTCCTGTTTGGTGAATTCCTGCTGCGTATGAAGATCTGCAGGAAGCAAGTGGTTGAGATAACAGAGCCAGATGCTGGAGATGGCTAATTACATAACCTGCAGCAGAGCCTAGGCTCAGTCTTAGGAAGTGCTTTGTGTGAAAGACTGAACATTCCCAGACATTGTCACACAAGTATGTTACCTTTCCCACTTGGCAGTCTCCTGTTGCCAGCTCACTACCAAGCTGCATCTGCAGTTATTAGTATCTGAAGACACAGGGCGACCCATTTGGCACTGACCATCTTGCATTGCTGCAATCCTCCAATATATGACATCTCTTTTGCAGATCCCAGCCACTCAACCAGAATAGGCTTGGCACACGTCCCACTTCTGGGATAGAGGAGAGTCCTATTGATGACCACTGCTCCAATTTCCAGCTTCTCACTCCTCCAGAATCCCCATTGATTTGAATGCAGCTTGCTCTAGACTTGCAAATTATACATCCCCTCCCCAAACAAACAAAAACATTGACAAAACAAAAAACCCCACAACACCAAACCCAAGACCAATGCTTTTGCTCACAAAGTTGCATTTATCCCACCCTTCAGGTACATTTCACTGCATTTTGGGAGGAGCAGCTCTTGGAAAGGACAAATGGAGCACAACAGAATTGAGTGTTGCTGGAAACATTTGTTAAAGACATCCTATTGCTCCAGTAGACACTGAAGCTTGGCATGTCTTTTTAATTTTTTTTTTCCCCTCCAAGTTGTCTTTTAATATGTTCTTACTTCAAAGTTTGTGGTATCTGTGCAATTTTTCAACCAGAGATTAGAGAGGATTAAGTCTCTGCTGGCCTGCATCTTGAAGGGGGCGTTTGCTTTCCATGGATGCTCCCTGCACCTTTCCAGCCCAAGTGCTGACACTCAATAGTTATGAGTAGCTATGACACCCAGTAGCAACGAAGAGTGGCTTATTTTATACACTACAGAAGAAAACCATGATCTGCCTAACTGTATATTTAGCTCCTCTCTGCTCTGTTCCTTGTGTCCTCTACCACCTGTGTGTTTTTTACATAAAAAACACTTCATGAAGTAATGGCCTTCATATTGTGCCAGCTGCCTCAGATGCAAGTGTGATTTACAAGCAACACTAAGCTCCAGCTACCTGATACAATGAGGTCTCCTGGGTCCATCACATACCTATGCCAGAAGGAAATTCCCTAGTTTTTTAGGTTTGTGGATAAAAAAAAAAAAAAAAAAAGAAAAAAAAAAAAAAGAAAAAGAAATAAAGAAATTACTTTGATTCAGACTCTTCTCCCCTCACAAACATTTACAAAGAATGATGTTAACTGACACCACTTTGTTCTACCTCTGCATATTTCCTCTACTAAATCTGGAGAAATTTAACTTGATTCTCTTGTTAAGCAATATAGAAAGAAACAGCAAACAGTATTTACACTGTTAAATTCAGCTTCACTTGTGCTGTGTGCCACACAAGCTGGTAAGCATGCAGCTCGGCTAGAGGCACTCAGTCCAGCTTCAGCCAGCCAAAATAGCTAACAATAGCAGGGACAAGGCAGTCAAAACAGCTAATCCAAGCCCTAGTCACCAGTTCACATGGAAGCCTGTCCTGATACTCCTACATTGCTCTGGTTAGCCATGACTTCAGGATTAAACTTAATGTATCCTTATCTGTAGAGATATCCACATTCTCCATCTCCCGAATGACATTTCATATTTCATATAATCACACTCAGCAGGACTTTACTAATTAAGTGCAATTGGTCAAATAAAACCGCCTTTTGCATATTGCTGCCTGTCCTGACTAGCTGAGTGCATAACAATTCCTAGACAGTTCAAGTTTGTTTCACACAAACTCACAACAGCACACTGAACAAACAAAATATTTATAGTCATTTTCAGCAAATATTATTAGAATGGCCAACCGGAGTTGTTTAAAGCAACCAGGTAGTCAAAAAGTTGGATGGAGTTCATCTAGAGTGGCTCGAAGAGACTACCATCCAGAAAAATAAGAATTTAAGGACAGTAGCAGGACAAGCAGGAATCAACAATTGTGTATCTCTTCCAAGCTTCTTCAGAAATTAACATAAATCTTAATTGAAGAACATTATGTTTTTCACAGTACATGAAAAGATAAATAAAATAGTAGTTTGGGGGGGGGGGAAGAGTTGCTCTGGTTATGTTGCCCAGACTCAAATTCCTTTATCATTTGAGATCCTTAAGTCACTTGCATGGTATAGATTACAGTTCAATCCTAAAATTCCTCTACATTTATGTTTCTTATGTTTTTTACTTTGATATCCTGCCTGTTTTAATGAAGAACAGGATGTGCAATAGCTTGTTACTTACGGCAGTACTTTGACAAGGAACCTGGATCTTAATAAAAAACAGGAAATAAAATCCTCCATATTAAATCAATTCTTTAAAAAATAAGCATGTGAATGACATATTTAAGATTAAAGGTATTTCTCTTTCCAGGAAAGGATCATAATAAGGTGGGCATGTGGCTATTTCAGAAACTGCACACATTTGGTAAAGAGATTATAGAAAACAGTGTCAAATCCCATATTGAACCCAGCTGCTGGTACTTACTTTTTGATGTAAGGCTTACTTCCTGCAGATATACATCAAATTAAATTCTTTACTAAGCTCACAATGGTGTTTTCCCTTTAAGCAGAAAGGCAATACTTACCTGAATGAAATATTATCTCTCTTTAACGGGTTTCTACAGTGAAGCCACATTTTACATTTTAAAAGGTGCAGTGATAGTAGGAATGAAGAGAGAAACTTGTTGTCTATTAAACCAGTTTATTTTCTTGAAAATAGCTTTAATGAAGCCAACTGGGGCTTGTTAACCAATGATGTATCTGGTGTCCTAAGAGCAATTTTGATAGGACTATTCCTATACTGTCACTTGGCCAATACCCCTAGCTCATACCATTGATAATTTTAAGAGGATTCCTCTGAAAGGAAGCAGAAAGCGTTGCAATGGCAGAAGCACCTCAAAAACAAGGGTAATGGACAAAGATACTGAGGCAAAGGAAGCGGGCAGATTAAAACAGGCTACATAGTTTTCCAGGCTTTGTTTCAAGGGCCTGAAATACTGAATTCTTTTAATTGCAGGGAAGAACTTCCACCAGATACAAACCAGGAAGACTTAGATTCTAATTTTGATTGGGTAACATCTGCAAATGTCTGGAGTGACAACAAAGCGTCACCTATTCAGAAAACAAATGAGAGGGGAATAATGGAGCAGAGTCACTTAAGCAGTGCAATATGTTATATATTAAGCTCCCTTATATTCTGTCAGTCTCCTCTGCCTTATGGATGTATTTATCAGCAGATTAGGATTCTTAGGAGATGTCAAAGAGTTCTAAGATTATTGAAGAGCAAGATGAAATACACAGCAGAACTCACCAATCATTGCATTAGTCAATACACACTCTTTCTGTGGCCCCTCATTTAGAAGCCAATCCATTTGAGGGGCCAGGAATCATAAAAATGGGGCAGTGGTAATGCAGGAAGAAGCATGTCAGCAATGCAACAAGGGGCTGGAAAAAGCTCGACCACATTCAGCTGATTTTCAGAAATTCCCAGCAAAGCCTTGAAGACTAAGGGTATGGAAGGCACTGGAGAGAGATCACTCTAACTTCATGTTACAATACTGCTTGTCTGAATGCTTTGTCCAGATGTGCTAACTCGGAAAGAAGATGGCTCATGGGTGCTATGAGCCAGCAACACTGCTGAGGAACGATAAAAAAAGCCCAGAGAGAGTGCGGAAGACAGCGCTTCCACTGCGTCTCCCACGTGCTGAGAGACACGTTTAAAGGGCATGTTAATTCTTAAAATAGAGTTGATCACCTATTAAAGAAAAATAGATATGAAAAAAATGCTGAGGTAGATGTATGCCTTGCTGGGCATCTGGGCAGTTCTTCCTGACAGCCAGGCCTGAATTGAGCGCTATTAAGAAGGCTCTTCCTAAATTGAAACCTGGCTCAGAAACTCCAAGTACTACTTCTGAGCTCCAAATTCGTCTCGTTTCAACCAAATTACCTCACTGTGAAGTTGTGTACTTCTAACATTGCCTTCATATCTTTACATTATATCAGCCCATATTAAACCCACATATCAGGGAGTGCTCACACATGAGCAATGCCATGCTGTTAACCCTGTCCTTCGGATAAAAGGTACGTTGTCAAGTATCAAGTTCCTCCTGAAAATGTTAGGTCCAGTTCCAATATGAGGTCAGCTGATGGAAGCATTTGACAGACTCCATCAGCACCTGCCTGTTTCAATAGCTTAAGCCAGCTCTCTGTCCAGCAGCTTTTGAATAAGCACTACTCTCACAAGTAACCTCCCCAATGCATTCAAGCAAAGCTTTAAAGAAAGATATCAGTAAAAGCTGCTCACCAGTTGTTTGTTTGTTTTACTATAGAAGACAAAAAGTCTGTAAGACCACCAGACCAAAGCCCAAACAAGCATTCTTTAAGGCTCTTGTTGCTAATATCACTGGAAAGCCAAAGCAGAACAAACCACTGCAATGATGATAACTACCATCTCAAATCTGCAGCAAAGCAGCTTTGCCAGACAAACTGGATTGGCAAAACATCACACAACTAAAATAATATTACTGAGAATTTCCATATTTCACAGCCAAGGTGCCATCACAGGATTTGAATCACAGAGTTCAACTTTCCAAATCTCAGCACACCAATCCAGTTCTCCCCAGTTGAGGACGGACTCAAAACTACTCTATCTGAAGACTGCCACAGCTAGGCTGACAACTTTTGTTGGAGTGAAACTCATGGAAGCACGAAGGCCAGCCAGGTCTTTCCTCTTTATGTGTTAGTTAACTTTGCCATTTCTAGAGCTACCTTTCCAGTAGCGCTGGCTTCCTGCTGCAGTGGAGACAAAGATCAGCTGGGCATAAGGATGCACATGGAACCAGGAGGATTTATAAAGGCCTGGGGACTTGTAGCGGATGAGCTGCTCTCAGTATAACCCAGCATCTCTCCCTCCCCTCCCTGCCCCAAATGCTTTGCTCAGACTGCTGTATACAGCCGCACGTCTACACAACACTCAGGGAGGAAGCTGAGATCTGGCAAATGGAACACTAGCTTCACTGCACAATTTTCTTGGGTTAGTTTGATTGATAGAGCAGACTTCTCCTGGCCCTGTGGGTGTTTGGCTGCTTTTCCTAGAGGATTTCTGGTAAGACTTCTCCAGCCACTAGTTATCTGCTACAGACAGCCATTTTCCATCCTCACAGCTACTTTCTCTGGTATATTTACTTTCACCAGACCATCAGTTATGGCTTCTACAACGCCAAAAATACCTGATGCATGTTTGTTTATTTTTAATAGCACTGTTGGTATACATGCACAGATTCATGCTAAACCAACAGCCAATGCCTTCTCAAGGTGAGACACACATATCTGGCTCCCCATCTTCAGCCTAACTTGCACTGCTTTCTTCCAAGCAAGGAGGACTTGTTTGAACTAATCCCATTTCCATGTCTTCCAGACAGGCCGCTTGCCATGCACATGCCTGGGCAAAGGCAAAACTTAAGGCTTTTTGTTGCTCACAGGGGTGTAAGCAAAACCTAAGCCAGAGCCCCAGAGGGCAGTATTAGGCAGAAGCATGATTAATGCCATGGTGCCAAGAAAAGAAAGCCCTGGGGAGGATCTGTGGTGAAACTCACCCAAAAAGAAGGAAAAAGCATAATTTATAAAAGGATGGGGCAAAGCTGAGCACAAACAGAAGTGGGAGTCCCTGCTAAACCACTGGCACACTTCAAAATAGGAGAGGAGATTTAAAATTTTTTTCAAAAGCTTGACTTGACCAAAGCAGTAGCAAGCAGCTCTGGCAAGTCTTACTCCTCTTGTGTATCGCTTTAATCACGCTGATTTCCGTATCGCTCCGATTTCAGCTGTGTGCTTGCAGGTTCTGTGCCTATTAATGTTTTCTGAGCAAGAATGACTTTAAAACACATTATGAAGGTCCTTAGCACAGCACTGATACCAGCAGACCACATAGAAACACAGCGGCAAACAGCCCTTCCAGCACAAGTCACAGCACGGCACCAGCATCTTCCCGGGACTGAGGAATCCCTGCACAAGACATTACTCAGCAGGGACAGGGAAGTCACAAGCTGCTGAGGTTGTTTCTCCACCACCACAGTTCACAATAGATTGAAAAACTATGTAACCTGATCAGAAAAGCCCTAATAGTCAGCTCTCCAGTAGGGATAACTCAAGTACTTATTTTAACTGATTTCAGACACGGCGTAAAAGTGAGAAGAAGATAAAAGGAGTACAGTTCCCATCCAGTGCTACCTAGTACAGCACTACAAGCTCTGCCTCACAGGCTGCAGAGCCACAAGCTCTGTGGCTGTCAGCCTCACTCCCAGCTGAGCTGCATCCACCCACACACCAGGATTTGCTTGTGGGGCACCACATGTGAAGCTGTTAAACTCCGGAGTAGAACCGTGTGTGAAATTCTGCTTGCGGATCACAGGGGCTCACAGAAATGCTTTTCTTCAGTTTCAATGCGTTCAATATGGGCCTGACATCCTGACATCCAAGGCTGAAATGCATCTAGACATGCAGAGTGGAGCCTTTGACAAAAGAGTCACGCAAAGCTGGGACAGTCATGTAACTCACAGATTTCCAATGCAATGTCCTCTTTGCTGCAGCAAAGCATGCAGAACAGGTAACATTACTGTACTGCTCACCAAACAGCACCCTGTGCACAGTGCTCAGGTAATGATGAAAACCCTTTGGCCAACTTCAGAAGACATGGAAGCTCAGAAGAAATGAAGAACCGAACACCTTCTGGCCAAACAACCTCATCAATGCTATCACCGAGCTCCCAATGAAGCTCAAAACCAGATGTGGCCTTTTCAGAGCATCGCAACAGAACATGGCTGGGCCGACCCATGAGCATTTCTGCCTGCCACCTCTTATGGCTGTTTCTGGGCACCTTCAGTTCCTTAAAGGACCTCCATGGCCTAGGCACCTGCTCCTTGGGCAGTAGTAGTAGCAATAGCTGCTGGGGCTTGGCCACACCTACCTCACTCCTTTTCTCTTTCCCACAAGCACATGTAGACGTAAAACAACAACAGGAAGACAAGTATGTATCCACATCCCTATTGACGATGCCAAAGAGAGGACAGGAAGGTCTTAATTTCTTCTTTGAACAACAAAACAAAAATGTAGGTCAGATGAAAGAACATTATTTCTTGAAATGTTTCCTTTCAAGACTTCATTATTACCCTGAAGACTTCTATTTTGAGTCATATTATCTTTTCTAGGGAAAACCTTCCATGAAATTTCTACAAATACTAATTCATATTTTTCTCCACAATAACAAACTACTCCCTTATCAATCCCAGAAACCTGCTGTTATGTGGGGAAGAACAGATAAAGAGAATTTTCATCTCTTTTAATAGAAAGTATCCCCACACTCAGTTCACTCGAAAACTAGATGGAGCAATAATTTAAAAGGCTCCGAGGTGACCTCATTGTGGCCTTCCAGCATCTGAAGGGGGCCTACAAGAAGGCTGGGGAGGGACTTCTCAGGACATCAGGTAGTGATAGGACTAGGGGGAATGGAATGAAGCTGGAGGTGGGGAGATTCAGGCTAGGTGTGAAGAGGAAGTTCTTCACCATGAGAGTGGTGAAGCCATGGAATGGGTTATCCAGGGAGGTGGTTGAGGCCCCGTCCCTGGAGGTGTTTAAGACCAGGCTGGATGAGACTCTGGCCAGCCTGATCTAGTGTGGGGTGTCCCTGCCCATGGCAGGGGGGTTGGAACTAGACGATCCTTGTGGTCCCTTCCAACCCTGACTGATACTATGAAAAACAAAAAAAGTACTCTACCTGTTTGTTAATGCTTCACACACACCTCAGTGCACTTTGCAACTGCAAAAGCAGCTTCCAAGCCACAAGTAATTTTCCTTTCCTCTCCCCAAGAAGCTAATGGGGAAAGCACACTGGTTTGAGGCCCAATATTCCTCCCATTCCCAGGATGCTTTACCACAAAAGTTTGCTAAGTCACACTTATCTGTACCATGACTGGTATGTCTCAAAATAAAGACCACCATCTTGGCATCTACTTTTCCCTCTTTCTGCAAGAGGCCAGGTAAGATAGATGCTCCTTTTGCTGATTAAAAGAGCTTTTTAGCTGAGTTAGGAAGATGAAATTATCCCAACCGGTTACCTGGGTGTTAGCACCACAGTTTGTGACTGCACAAGTTGACAAAGACTGAATTAACTTGAGGAGATGGTCTGTTCCATCTGAACAAACCTTTGAAATATATACACTTCATTCAAAATCATCCTTCAAAGAAACCTGCTGAAAATCACAATGCTGTGAGTGTGAAAAGACAGTAGAATTAGCACACTGACTTAAACTTGGCCTCTGGTTTTCTCAAAGAGGAACACATCCCTTCATAAGATCTCATTTCCACTGTAACCATGGAATTGTTACCCAGAGTGGCCCTGAGATACTCTATACTGTGGTAAAAGAACTACTTTGCATCAGTTGCTATCATAGCAACAAGCAGAGTGTTAGGGCTTCTCACAAACTGACTTCAGGACAGTAACTTATTCAGACAAACCTAAACCAATGAATGCTGCTGTTCACCTAAAAGATAAATTGAATTTTCAATTCTGCCTTTTCCAGAAGAGAAGAAAAAGATACATTACAGACAAGAGGATGCAGCATAACAACAAAAGTTATAGTAACTGCTGCATTTTTAAAGCATCTGAGGACCCCAGATGAAAAGCACTGAATTTTATAACAAGTCATAGCAAGAAACAATGGTTACAGATCCTCATTTACATGTACAACCTTCATGGAAAATAGATAAATATCTAGTCTGCTTTGCCCCTCTAATCTCAGTTCTTATGCAAAAGTTAACTGCCCTGTTTTATTAGAATTTTAGTCTGTAAAAGCTAACACAAGTAACAACTTTTTCTTACAAAACCAACAGGTGATTACATTAACTTCATTTGTATCTTGTCTATATTTGAAGAGATGTCTATGGGAACTTCAACTACTCAAAGAGGACTATGGAATACACAGAATTTGGATTTCTGCTTCTCCACCTGCATTTTAGCAGACTCTGGGTCAACAAGAGTAGGTGTGCTGGGTGTAAACACTGAAGTAAGAGAGATGCGGCTGCCTTTCTGCTCTCAGGCTCCAGCGTTTTGATGTACGCGGCCACTAGATGGTGCAATGAAACAAAAAGAAGGGCTGGAAACGCCACTGCCTAATGTGCGGTGCCCCGGAAAAATCTGTCCCGAGTATTCTTCGCTCTCACATAAACTGATAAGCATCCTAAACACTGTACAATCATGCATTTTCACACTCTTAACACGGAGGCGTTTTTGTAATTCTGTCCTTATATTCTAACGTTCCTTCAATATGAGCATTACAAATGCTGGTTCTCCTTATTTGGAGAAATCCAGACAGTAAATAAAACAGGCACAAACTTTCAGCACCGAAAGGCAGATCTCTAAATCCACAAAGGTAATTAAGTGTCCTCTGTGACACCTCAGTGCTCGCTTTCCAGTAGTGACACTGGGGGCAAACATGCTCTGGCTTTAGGATTATCAGCAGCATAGCTCCCAACTACACCATGAGGTTTTCCAGGAACTTGGGAACTGTTCCATGCAAAGCATAGTGCCATGCCACTTTACCTTCCCCAGTGTGATGCCAAATCTCATGTGCAAATCAAATGACTATCAGTTGACAGCTATAACTTTTACCTGCTGACATCTTCCTCGACAACACTCAGAAGGCAGCCCTGGGAAAACTTTGCACCTCGGTTTCCTTAGTGATTCTGTTGTGATTGGATCTAGCTGCACAAATTTCTTTAGCTGCTTCTTTTCAGGTGCTTCCCTCATATTTGTGAATTTCACCAGAAGGATACCTGAAAGCATTAGCCCACCCTGACATGCAAACCTCACTCTGCTCTCTGCGCTGCGCGAGCAGTAATTAATATAACAGAGCAACAATGGTCCTAGTCATTAATATAAGCTGACCTGGCTTTGAAGCTTGCTTGGCTCCCATCGGGCTGTTTGTCAGCTCCCTCATCTAAAATCCCCTTTGCCACTAGAGGGCACTTCAGGCCAAGATGTCATCTCAGATTAACACAATGCGGAAACATGGAGGGTTATGCTCGGCCTAGAAAAAAAAATCTCTCTGGCTCCTCTGTGCAAACGTGCACAGAATACCTAATACTGCCTTCTGGTGTTAAACAAACGTGAGAGAGACACAAACAGTTTCCTACATTTGGAGAGCCAAGATGCATCCAGACTGTCTTGCAAGTCTAAGCCAATGTAGTACAGAACAGCTTGTTTTGTTTAACATAATTTGCAGAAAACCAAGAACCAAATCTTTTTATTCATTGTTGCCTAACAGACTCAGTCTTACTATAATAAGCATTGCCTTGTTTGTTTGCTTTGTTTGTTAGCTTTTAACTTCTGAATCAGATTAAAATGCATGAATCAGGACTGAAAACAAATCATACTGAAAGGAAGCCCTAGACCCAATCAAAGACTAGTCTGTTCATGTAACTGATGCCTTAATTCACCACAAGCTACTCACTGAGAGCTGACTGACTTAATAACCATAGGTGAAATGGCTTTATCCCATGTATTTGATGTCATATTTGCCACGTTCTTTAACTGCTTGGAGCAGAAATGCATTAAAGTCCTGCCCAAGGTGTGTCATGCTTAAAAGCTAAGACTTGAGGAAAGCAAAGACTACTTTCAGAGTCTGGATAACATTAGACTTGTCACTATGTAAACAAGCAGTTTATTAATAAGACAGCAGGGCAGGCAGATTACCTGCCAGCCCTAGGGAAGTGAGCGTGACCAGTTCCCCATGGTTTAACAACATGAACAATAGTACCCAGTAGGCTGGAAATGTTAAGTAAGTTGGCTCTTACTTCTTGAAGGCAGGAGGGAAAAAAAAAACACAAAAAAACAACAAACCAAAAACAAATCCAACCACCAACTCTTTTTTCTGAAACTGATTTTCTAGGAAGCTGAAAGCAGCTTTGGAAGCTCAAGGACACAGTTGAGTAGAAAGGAGAACTGTAAAATACACTGAAGTGAAATACTGGCCTGAATACAACCATAAAGCTGGCAGCTGCTATCACTGTTACCTAACCGGCTGCTTCTCTGCTGACTTTGTAGGGGATCCCTCACATCAATGTCCATGCACAGAACTGAGAAGCATTCAGTCACTGCTGCTTTTCAAGACTGCATGACACCACTTTTTTATAAAGGGAGGCAGAAAAGGAAAGCCCTGAAACGGCAGTGACCATGTTTCTAAAAGCAATTATGAAGCCCTTGGACACATTCAAAGCAGATTATTTTCAGAGGGAGGTACCTTACCTTGGGCGAGCATACTTGTTCCTCAACAGCAGCCTATCATGGATGCGCCAGTGCTGATCCAAACGTCAGTAGATGACAAAACCCATATGAGACTTGCAAATATGTTCTGTATTTCCACGCTTAATCCAGAGTTCTGTCCCCTAGAAGTGAAAACAACAAGCTGTTAGATCTTGAAAACATATATGGCAGTTTTATCTGTAGAAACGTTTTATACATTATGTGCACATGCTTTAAATAGGCCCTCAATAAACATAAACCACTTGGCATGCCTATCATTCCAGATTTTAAAAATGTGAGTAACTTCTTAAAGTCCAACTTGTGTCCTGTCACATGCTTTGTGGATGTACTGTTCAGCTTCAATGGCTTCCAAAATGCGACTGATCGTTTTTACTCGCTGGCCTCCAAAGCCAGCAAAACTGGCCTGAGCAAATGACTCGCCAACCCTGCAGAACAATGTTGAATTTCAAAATACAATAAATTCAATCTTTTCATGGTTTAGTTTGTTTTGTCATTTGAAAGACATCTGCTCAGTCAGTTGCCAATACAACGTGATTGTCACTGTGGCAATGCTCGCTTCCTAAGAAGACCTAGCTTCGGCAGCTATGTGACTGCATGAGGCTATGGTTAAGCTGCAGCTGTTTCCAGGGCAATTAAAAGATCAGCGTTTGTGAAAAGTTGAAAACATGTACTGTGAATGATTACAACTTTGGAAGAAGTTACCAGTTAAAAATCCCAACTGCTTTCAAAATCCCATGATGTTTTGAGGGACAAATTTCAGTTTGAGAATGCCCTGGATTTGCAATATTGACTCCATCACAATGTTTTCAGCTACCGAGCAATCAGACCCAGACCCACCAGCTGCGGATGCATGGGACATGCTAACACTTTGCAATCAAGTCCCTTAAAGATATCTCAACGACTGTTCTGTATCAGACTTAGAGGATCTATGCTGCCTAATACCACTTGATTACCATCAGGAGTAGATTTAACCTCAGATTAAACTGCAATTTTTTGAAGAGGTCCTCATGGGAAAACAGTATTAACCATCTTCCCCGAGAGTCTGGAGACCTGTCAGCAGGGTACCACTTCTGTCTTTCCCTTTGAGGGGTGCAGGTGGGGAAGCCTGGAACAAAGCAGCTTTTTAGGAAAGAGCATGTGAAGTTCCTGCAGAAATCACCTCCGGAAGGAAACCCTGGGAGGCCACAACCTTGTGGGCATATTGGAAGGTTTTCAGAAGTAACTAAAGACCCTAAAGCTAAGGCAGTTCCAGCTGAGCCACCAAAGTACTGTACATAGGCTTGCATGCACAAAGCAGCAAAGCTCCCTTCAACTGAGAAAACACCAAGAAACAAAGCTTACTTTTATTATCCCTTCTGCCCCCCAAGTAATTGTAAAAAGAAAAAAAAAAATCTTGATAAAGCTGATCTCTGGATAAACCTGAAACAGAGAACACCCAGAAATTACTGTTTCTTTGCACTTTCCTGCATCCCATCTCACAAGAGCGAGGTCCTGTGATGCTTGACAGCAACCTGGTCCACCACTTGCTGGCATCCAGGGGGTTCACATTTCTTCTCCATGTGAATGAGATTGAGTGCTGCTCATTGAAAGGTGCTGGGGTTTTGAGTGCAGGGAAGTGCTCTCACATTGCTGATGAGCTTCAGGATTGGAAATTAACTAAGAGCGGCTAGAGTGGCTAACTGCCAGCACCAACACATACACAAAGGGTGTTGATTCAGCTTCATCACATGCAACTTTTACTGAAGATACTGAAACAACAGTACTGTGCAGTCCTTCAGAGACTGGGCCAGCCTTGCAGAAATCTTAGCAGTAAAAGATGCTCAGGGCCAACAAAAACATTGTTGCACACATGTAAAACTTCAGAACATGTTGGCTTGTTGGCCAAAGCTCATAAGCCGAAGAGATCCACGCCAAGTCACGTTCTGGTCACTCCAACTCTGTGAGATCAGAGTAGAAAACAACAGGATTTGGGCCTAAACACTTCCCTTGTCTTTATTAACACAGTATTTAATGAAGGTTTCTGGGGAGCAGCAGGTTTCCCTCCCCCCATTCTCTTTACTTCCGTAATGACACACTCGGTTCTATCCTATAACCCAAGCCAGTATGATGACAGTTAACCACTGCATGTTTTCAAACCCTAGAGAGGGCAATTGCAAAATTATAGAATCATATTGCATTGGGTTGGAAGGGACCTTTAAAGGTCATCTAGTCCAACCACCCCCACAGTAAACAGGGCCATCACCAGCTGGGTCAGATTTATCAGAGCCCCATCAAGCCTCACCTTAAATGTCTCCAAGGATGGAGACATGGGCAACATGTTCCAGTGTTCTACCACCCTTATTGTAAAAAGCTTCTTTTTTTCCAATACAGAAGAAAAGTACATGCTTCTGAAGAGCTAGTAAATTGTGTATAGACACTTACTTTAAATATGTATTAGCTTCTCTCTGGGTTACATCTGCTTCTGGAAGCAAGAAGACAGCAGTACGTTTGGGAAGTCAGATGAAGTCTCCTTAAATGGTTTTTGCTTTGGGCTGTACCCAAAGGCAGAAGCTTGCCCAGATAAACACTGGGGTGAACCTCATTCCCTGGAAACCAGCAGCACAAGATATATACTTCCAAATGACAGCAGATAGTTTTGGTGAAGCCTTGTAAAGAAATTCTGAAATCAACCTGAATAAACCCCTATTACCACCTCACACATTCTCTTCCTGCCAAGAACTGGTTCTACCACACTGAAGCTTCTCCATTTTTCCTCATTTCAGGAGAATATTGCATCAGATGCCATATACTCAATTAATCAGACAGGCTTTGCTACATGTACTCAAAGACATGCAGATGTCTCCTGGTGACTGAGCTACCCAAGTGTGTAACAAGGGTTTCTGCCATTCATTTGTAAGTAGAAGACCTACACTTCTTACCATTAAAGGCTTATCCAAGAAGTTAGTAATTTTCCTGTCTCACCCACAGCAGGAGACTCACTGCAGCTTTGTCTGAACAGTACACTGCATTCAACTCTTGTAATTTCTGCACGTGTCAGTACTTTAAAGCAAATAACTAGAGCAGATACTCAAGGAGACCCAGCTATTTCTAGCTTACTCATGGATGGCTGTGATCTTCCTATAAAAGCTTTAGATCACACCCTAATGTGTGTTCAGGTACATTTGCTACTTTAAAGGGAGAGGTTGTTCTGAAGCTAATTTCTTATAATCTCAACCAAAAGAGAAGACACATGAAAAGTCTAAAGTCCTGATCCATATGTGAACCAGACCTTATCTGCAGTTCAAAATTGTCCCAGCCAGCTACTGCTTCCAATTACTGTTTCTGGTTCACTCTATGATAAAGAGCATCAGGAGTATCTTCAGAAGACTACCAGATTACTCTGGAAGATCAAAAACAGTGGTGCATTTCAAAGCAGCATCTCAAATACCTCTAAAACTGATATTCACCTAGCACTAGAGAAAAGAAAATACCCCACTGTGCAAAGGAAAAATCCTTTAAAACAAAAACCCTAAAACCACACCATGCCTGGCCTTGCAGGTGCATTTGTGATCTCATTATAGTTATTCAAGCTGAAAGTGTAAATTGCTAAGTCCTTAACTTTAGGAAGGAAATCAAGGAAGAATAAAAATCGATTTAGTGATATAAATACTGGAAGCAATAAAGACTTCATGTGATGTTTGACCTCCTGATCATTTGTGCTGCTAAATGATTCCTAGTTTCAGAGCATGATAGAATGGTTTGGTAAGTAAGAGACTGCTTCTAACCATATCCATGGGTAAAAAGTACTTTATTCACTGCAGACAAAAGTCAGACATTGAGGACCAGAGTTAGTAGACAAAAAGGATCACACCCCATGTTTTTCTGACTCTGCATCCATCCAAAGGCTGTGGTGATATGACTCAACAACGCAAACTAATAAATCCAGGTGATTTTATTCCCTGAAAATGTAACTTAATAAAATTCCTATTAGCTTTTTTACAACACTCCTATCTATCTACATATCTATATCTATATCTATCTCCAGTGGTGTATAGAGAGATGTTTTCCTGTCTCTTGCAAGACTGGTCCCACCCTCTGTTTTCTACAGGCTTTGCATCAGGTTTTTTGACAACATCAGAGGGACAAAGGTTAGAATTTCCTTGACAAAGCACAGAGGGGAAATAAAAAGATTTTTTTTAAAAACAGAAGAAAGAAAGAAATACAACACACAACACTGTTAGATGCAAGTCAGGAAGCAACAGGACAGGAGAAATCAGGAGTTTAATAGTACCAGGCCAGAAGAAACAGGGCACAGGACCAGCACTCTAGGGTTGCTTTTCTTCTTCAGATTTATGGGATCAGCAGTTTGTATTCCCCAGGAGGACCAAAGTACTCCTTTTAAGTGTAAAAATAGCACTCCCAACAAGGAATAGTTCAGGAACAAACTTCAGTCCTACAATTCAGTGGAGGGCAGTGCGTGAACTCCTAAATAAGCTGGACCCCAGCTAGTTCCATGTGCTCACAAATTCCTCTATAATCCTGCTGCAGAAGACAACTACTATACACACACATATGGCAGCCTCCACTCAGGATGAATTTCTGTGCAAAAAATCCCCCACAACCCAGCACAAACACCATTCCCACCAAATTTCCTCCTCGTTGCAGACAGTTAGAATTCAATACAATTTCAGCATTTTCTGCACGTGGATCCTGTGTCTCTTCTTTCTCTAGCTGCATATAAGAGCCAAATTCTAGTGGATTTCAACAGGGCCTCTCAACAGAAAATTCAATTTATCTTCAACAGAAGCAGCAGAAACAATCCTAGAAATATCCTCTAGAGATTTCCAAGCTTGTCTTCTGAAAGTCATAAAACAAAGCTTGGTACAGTTGTATTTTCACCTTCTTAAAACTTCTCCTGATTGAAGAGAAGTAGACCATCTGCTTGTACAGCTCTCTCAGTTTTGGACTATTTGAGGGTTTGTTAAATTTTTTGAAGCACATTGTTAGTGAAAGTCTTTGAGGGCATAAGAAGAAGAAAACTGGTTAATAGAGGAAAAAAGTGAAACCTGCACAGGTAACCTTTGATCTGATGTTCCAAAAGCTCAGTTTCACAATGTTGATTGAGGAGCCACACATCAAATTTTATTGCCTACCTTGGGTGACTAACACTGGATTTTACAAATGTTGTGAAGACGAAGTTACACCATGCTTTCATGGCTCTCCTTGTTAGAATAAATTCCCTGAATTCATTTAGATGACCTTGATTTTTTAATCTTAAATCACCCTTGTCTTTCAGCCCTGGTACATCACAGTTTTACATGATGTCATTTCAGCTGAGAAGCCACAGAACACGAAAAGAAAAAGGTCTCCCATTTGCTAATTCAAGGATGCCCTGACCAACCATCCTGTGCGGTAGGATTCATTTAGGTGATATTCCACAGGAAGACAACATAGGAAGTATTTTAAAGCAGAGACTTCTCCCCTTTTCTTCATGATGTCTTTTCCACATGGACATGCACATTTTAGAAAGTGATAGAAAGCCTTTTCCCTTTTATTGCCATTCAGGATGAAAGTGATATCACACTAATGAATCCTTGAGCATTGTCTAATTAAGGATAGAGCATGAGACTGATAAAGAGGAAGGGAAGATCAATCCTGACATTCTCTCCTTGTGTGGGAGCAGAAGAGATGTTTACCAAAGTCAGAGGGACAAACAAACGCTCCACCAGCTCTCTTGAAGTTTGAGTACTGCCCATACAGACCCAATTCAACACCAAAAAGCAGCTCTCGTGACACTTTTGCCCACACACGAGCATCGCAATAGTCCTTGACTGCATGTCACCAAGCTCCAGCTGTCACTCCTCCTCTGTGCCCTGCTCAGAGATGGGAGACTCCAGAGCCACATGTCAACAGAGACCCTCACAGCAAGTTCACAGTCCCATGAGAATTCTTTTCTTAGTGCTGGGAGGTCAGGTATTTCACATGAAGACAACTAGAAGAATGAGACATTTCCTGATTCAGCTAAGAAGCAAAATCCCGCTGTCATCATTTGGACAAGCCACAGTTTCCGTGCTCTTTTACACAACACCACAAGATCAAAAGTCTTCCTGAAGTTGCTGGTTTTCTTGAAAAGCTGTTTACAGTTATTGGTGAAGCCTCAAGATAAGAGGGGGAGAGCAAGAGCAGGCTACTCACAGAATGGTTTCCCTGCCACATTTGGAGCTGGAACTGTGCCCACACATCAGGGACTTGTCCATCCAGCCACTTCCCAGCTGTGTACACAACACTGGTACTGCCTCAGAGTCCAAACATTACAGCCCTGTGCTAAGTGCAGAAATGATTGAACCCCATTTAAAATACAGCATCCAAACCAGGACTTAGTTCAAGACCCATGAACAGCTCTATCAGCTGGCAATCTGAAACCCAGGAGAGACGCTCTTATCCTGAGATAATACAGCCCCAAAGCAAGCCTGCATCATAGTTACTGGAAGTTACAACGAACTGGCGCTACTAGAGCACTTCCAAAACCAGCCTTTGTTTTTCTCCCTCATTCTTTCAGAATGTTTGTGAAATATCACCCTGGAGTTGACTGCAGATATCTGACCTTAGGAAGGGCACTTCAGAGCATTTACGATGTGTTAAGTAACACTGCACAGACCTGCCAAGCAGTGGATTTTCTGTGCCCCTCCAAGTCGAACGTCAAAGCCCCCAGCACTATTTCTTCCTCTTGTTCAGTGCTTACACCACTGCCTGTATTTGGTATCAAGAGGCTTATGAAACAGAAACCAACTGTCATGACAAGAGCAAAGCAGAACCTGCTGCATTACAGCATTTCAAACCCATTTAGCTTTGCTGGTATTTTTTCCTTTAAAACAAAACCCAAAGACACACAAAGGCCTTCTGCTCTTGAAGAGAAAATAAATACACAGAAAGGCTCTTTGAAAGTCTCAGGAAAAATGTCCAAACAGAAAACAATTTTGGATCATATTTACAACTCCTCTGTGGCTATGTAATGTCTTTCAGCCTGGGCTAAGTACCTGCTCCTGTGCTGATCATTTTAATCTGCAGTGTTTCTTCATGCTCAATAGCATCCCATTTCGCACTGCCCAGTTTATACCATGATATACCTTGAAACGCCCTCATATCCGCTTCAGTAGTTTTTTGGAGGCACAGAAGTTGCACTGACTTCTCTCAGTAAGGATGACACTCAGGTACACAGCCCTCTAACTTTTGACATCCATTACAACAATCACTACACTAAATAGCTGCCTCTGTGTTGCAGTAGAGTATTTAAAGATAACCTGTCTTTAAGGTCAATAAACAGTCCAGCAGATAAACTAAATCCCTTTAACTCATACAAGCTTTACACCACAAGATGTCCCACCTGACTTGAATTGTCTGATGGGCTGAAATAAACTCCAGCACAGACCTAAGTCACAGAGTTTAGATTTGATGTTAAACAGAGCCAAGGTTTAAGGTGTCTATTACAGACCCTGAACCATTAGGCTCTGATCTACATTTCAGAGATGAGAGAGCTGTAGTTTTACTGGGAAATTACTGGAAATACACAAATATTACAGGACATCTCAATTCACCTAACCCCTTCCCAGGTGAACAGCCATAGAATGGTGCCATTCAGTCATCTTCACACCTTTTATGATGCTGTTGATAATACAAACTTCTATCACTTTCCCAGCTTTATAGCAGTACCCAAAATTGCTTTGTAATTTTGACAAGTGTTCAGAAATTTATTTAGCTAGATATTTCATAGAATCAATAAGGTTGGAAAAGACCTCAAAGATCAGTCCAACCTGTCACCCAAGAGCTCATGACTACATTGCCCGAAAGCTGCTGCCCACCAGGACATTCCTTCCAAATGAATTACTGTTCTTATGCCTCCCACCCCAAAAAGCAATGCACAAGGGCAGGGGAGAAATGCTGTTACCTCCTGACAGCATCTGGAGTAAGGCAAGAACTCACTTTGTGGGCTGTGGCACTGGGGTCACCTACATTAACCAGAGCCTTGAGCACACCTTCATATTACAGACTCGGAAGGGTTTAAATTTCTGCTGAACTATTAGGATGAAAAGAATTTATTAGCGTTCCTTCCTCTGATTGCATACACGGGCAGCTATAACCTAGAGTTGAGCTTCACTTGCAAAAGAACTTTCTTCAAAGAACTTAGTTAATGGATATGGCCATTTCACAAATGAACCTTTCTCCCCCTCCCCTTTCATTCTTTTTGATTACATAATCTACCTTTTAAAAACATAATGATAATAGAAGACCTACAAGACCTGGCACAGCATGTCATAGCCACTTAAACTACTCTAAAACACAGATCAGTACTAAAGATCAGCACAGATCTGCACTATAATGCACAACAGCAGAGTAATTTATGTGCAAATCTAAGTGGATTCACATGGAAACAGAAGGAAAAAAATGGTAAGGTACAATACAGACAAGAGAAACTGCACAGAGTAGTATCTAAAATGTGAGAAACTCTTACTGACCGGCAGCAGCAGTAAAAGACTGAAAAAATCAAGTACTTCGATGGACTGACTGGGTTAAGTTTCCAAACTATAATCCCCAAAAGACCACAATCAACTTTCTAAAACAAATACATTAAAATTAAAAATCTAAATATGGAAAAGTACTGCAGAAGAGTTGGGGGTTGGGTTTGCTTTTTGCTTTGCATGCTGTTTGAAGCACGATTTGCAGCATTATTTTCCTGTGATTTTAGTGGACTTTTGATTAGTATTTTCAGAATGCTGATGCAGGGTTACAGTAGATTAATATGCACAATCTGGAACACTGCTTGAGGAATTGTATGGTAACCTTGTTCTGGGGAGGCAAAAGGTCCACTATGCTAGGGAATTTATGTTATTTGTTAACTGAAATCAAATGTACACACAATGAAGCTGTAAATTAAAAGACAGAAAGAAAAATAATCCATAGCAGTTCTTCAGTTTCAGATTAAGATAGCTATAATCCCCTCTGTGCTGGAGCACGCCAGATTTGTTCTAAGATACAGGTGACCCACATAAGCTCTGTATAGCTCCAGGTACACTCCAACCTCAAATGATCTTGTAGTATCATGGTGAGAGAACAAAAACAAACCCCACCAAACAATCAGAATCTATTGACTGACTCCACATCTAGAAGACTGGATCTTTTACTGCCTCAGAAGACCAGCAGTAAAGGATTTTCCTCAGAGTCAGAAAACTGTGTGCAAATACCAACTTTCAGAACTTGGAAAACTTCAATTCCCAATTTCTCTGTCTCCATCAGCCAAGTCTCATAACTTCTGGATTCAAGCAAATGACAAACGGTAGCATAAAAGAACGAGCAGTGAGTGCATCACATTCTAGTCCTGACAGTGGTTTAGGTAAAGTTGTCTTCAGATATGAATTTGTCTTCTCTTACATGTACACAGTAAAACTGAAAATACAGTCAGGAATTCCCTCTGTTTTGAGCACCTAGCAATATCCATTAAATTTTGAGAATTTAGTCCCTTAAATTTATGCTTGTCAAAATGTTGAAGTAATTTATTACAACACTCTCAACAGAGACCTGAGCCTGGAAAGCCAGACTGGCTCCTTCAGCCCAAAAGGCTGAAGGCAGAGGAGTCCACAGTAAGGTTTCAGGCAGTGGAAAAAAAAAAAAAATAATTAAAAATCCTCTCATCAGTGTATCTTTTATGTTGTCCACATAAGCAGCCTAGTGTTGATACTCCCTGTAATTAGAGGTAACCCAAACAGTCTAGAGGAAGTGAGGAATAGTTGCTAATCAAAACACATGGGCTCAGAATCAGCTCCTTTGAGTAAAGCCTGAAATTCTTTATGCTGAGATTACATCAATCTCCACCATGAGATACAATTTTTAAACAGGAACAAAATACTTGAGACATCATATTTCGTTAGGAAACATTCCATCCCACACATTTGTTCTCCTTTCTGCTCCAACGGTGAGAAGCCCAGATACAGTGTCTGCAGCACCTCCAGGGTCTTCTGGCAGAACTGCAATATATTATACTAGTAATAATCAGCCCAGACTCAATCATAAGTGCATTACAGAAATGCCACAATCATGATCTATCCTTACCCAGACTTGCATATTTCAAAAGAGTCAATTACCTTAACGGGAAAACTTTGCCCACTTTCAAGTTGCCCCAGCAGAAGTCTGGCTTTGTTTCCTGAGGGCCCTTTGAGACTGCTAAATGACCAGGCCGCTTTCTCGCTAAGACATCCCAAAACCACGTAAGCTCAGAAACGTATCATTACTCATCTCTTCTGCTCTACTTCACCTTTGTCTACAACCTGTCAGGCAAGAGACACATACAAGATACCTACAAACCTGACCCACAAAAACCCACTTCAGTGAGAGAAAATTGCTACCATGCTCCTTTGAGTCTCAGTGTGGCTTATCAACTGTCCACTAGTTTTACAGTATTTAGCCATGAAGCTTATTACATCACATGCAAAGAAAGATGTCTAGTTATTGCAATTTTGTGCTCTCTACACCCATTTGAAATGTTACCTAGCCTAAAACTACTACAGGGCTGCTCACTTCAATGAAAGCATTGTCAGGCAGGTTTTGTTTTCTTAGGGTTTTTCACTATGTAATATTGACACTAATTATTTCCAAATAGAAACAAACCTTTTTTTCAATTGGGAACTGAACTGGCATAATTATTTACAGCATAATAATGGAGAATATTTCTACTTGAAATGAAAACTTGTAACAGAGGTTTGCAAAACTCTTTTGCTCCCTAATAGAAAAAAAGAAAGGAAAAAAACAAACCCCAAAATCAAGAAGAATAAAACCACAGTCACAGATTAAGTTAATCTGCTGCTGATATTCAATCTCATGCTGCTGTCAAAATGAAGCTGGAGCAAAGTATTATGGGGCTCGAAGTTAGGATTGCAACATGAGAGGCATCTTGTTCTGGTTGCTGCTTTGGGGTTCTGGGTTTTTGAATATTGGCTTTTTTCTGCAGGGATGGCAGTTAGATGGTTGCTTAGTTCGCTCTGTTTTCTGCTTTCTGCTGGGTTTCATCTGCTTTCTGCTACGCTTTTTCTGCAAATAGGCTAAAGTAATTGTGCATCATTTATTATATCAAACTCTTCTAATGTTATCTCAACCCAGAGGTTTTTCATGTGTTACTTTCCCTCCCTTCTGTGTTGGGGAGAAACAAGCAGGTTCACCCGTCACATAATCTTTGAAACATAGAGGAAAACCAGTAACAATAAAAAGACTTTTAAAAAATATTATTGGATAAAACTTACTTTCCAACAGATCACCCCTCCAACAAAGACTCCGGGGTACTCCGGCATACTCCGGCGTTCACAAAGACCAACTCCTCCTTAGCAAGAGCAAACTTCTGGAGTGAGGAAAAGGAAGCCTTTGCTCCATTTGAAATACAGAGCTTCAGCTGTGGCATATCTAGGTAGCTCAGGTGATTTCACTTAAACAGGGATCACCTTAAATTACACCAGCTGAGGACATCCCTGCAAGTGTACTTACTAATGCAGCAAATTATTTAGGGAATGACAGTCCTGTCTGGGAAGACTATGTAGCTTTAAGTCAGAGGTCTATCAGTAGCCATAGAGATGGCAAGGGGCCGAAGTTGTTTGGGCAGTTCAGTCCTTGGTTACGTTTGCTTTACAAGCAGCTTGCTTTTTAAATTTGGTGCTATGTTGCCTTGTAAGAGAATTGTTCTACTTCCTCAGAGAACCAGGTAACAGACATTTCGCACACATCTCCCTACCTGCTCTCTGCTGAGGATGCACAGCAGACAGAACAGAGTGTTCTTGGAGACATGAAGCCTATGTATGATTCTCTGAGGTTTACTGGTCCAGTTTCATGCATCCAGCCAAAGCTCACTCCTAGGAATGCAGCTGCCTGAGGCTTCCTACAACAGAAGTGACTCCAAAAGTGTTTTGTCTGCCCCATCAGACCCTGTTATCCTTTATCAAAAAAAAACCACTTTGTTGTTTTCTTATGAGGTTTCAAACACCCCAATAGTTTTAACATTTGTACAAAACTCTACAAATAAAACTTACAGAAAAGATATTGTTTTGCATTTCAGTAAACAAAAGACATCCAAGGCTGGAAGATCAATTCAACCTATGATTTTTCTAATACAAATGAAGGAATGGGGGTATTTGTATGACATGACTAAAAGCTCACCTTGATCTGATCAGACCTAACTGAGAACAGAATTTGGCCTAGAGCTACCAAGTGTTCAAGTTTAAAAATCTAGTTTTATCCTCACAAGCAGCCTGCACTGCACAGACAAATGCAGTCACATGTAGATTTGGCAAACACTGTACTACGGGAGAGGGAAATGTCCCAGAGCAGCTTGCAATACAAATTGTCACTGTTCAGGCTAATAAGAACAAGCACTTAGCAAAGTTGATGCAGAGGACTAGACTGATCTTTACATGGTACCAGGTGACAGCAGCAACAGAGATATTTATGGAATTTGGAACAGTACATGGAACAAGGGGACCGCCGTCCTCCCACTGTTGAGAGTGCCTTAGGCTGTACACAGAAGCATCAGGCTTTAATCTCCTCCATACTGCTCAGAACTGAGACCGTAATCAGTATTAGATAAAGAGGCATCCTCATATTTATTTATCTTCTGGATGGCAGAGAAATACATGCCATCATTTGAAGTCTCAGAAATCACATGTGCTGGGGGTTTTGTGCATGTGTCACCAAGCATTAAAGAAAAGGATCTCTCACTAATTTACAAAAAGCTACTCAAGGCATTTATAAAACACCTTTATAATCATGTTTGTGGTGACTGCTCCTTTTCCTCTTTGATGCTGCATCCCAGATAGTACCTGACAGCAGAATACCTAGTGGGATTCTCACTCTGGTGCATACCTGGAGTTCATCTGCCTGCTTTTCTCTCACAGCCAGTTAGAAAAAGTAAGCCAGATCTTGCCCATGCTACACAGCCCTGTCCATTAATATCACTGAGTTCATACAGCAAAATAGAAGAGCTGGAAAGAGCATTTCTTACCACAGAAACCTGAGAAGATCATTGCTCCTCCATGTCTGAATGAGAAGTTGAAAAAGGATAGGAATGAGAATGAGAAATGAGAGGAATGTTTTATTCATGGCAAGACAAAAGCACAAACAGAATGGCTACAGGTTACAAATGTTTGCATTTTTTGCTGGGGTGCTGAAACGCATTTTGCAGATAAATGCAAGCGAAGTTCACGCTTTGAGGAGCTCAAAATCCAGCTGTTCAGGGGGATGTTGGTCTGTCCTTCAGGTTTCTAGAGATCAGAAAGATTCTTCCTAGCCATTGTTGGCATGACAGTTGATCTCTTCTTGATCTCTTCTATTGATCGTCTGACCTGCATCAGTGAATGCCAGACAGTGGGATGCAGATGCTGTACAGTAAGTCCTCACCACACTGTGAATGAGGGAGCTTTACAGACTGGGAATTAAGTGCCCCCTGTAACCCAGCCTGACAGGGCCCAGTTAGTGCAGAATGCTCCTCTCAAACCAAAATAGTAGAGCATACCTATCCTTTCAGGTCTGCTTCCCATTAGCTGACTGGTACAACAGAAAATAATCTTGATCTAAAAGGATTAATGTGGTGGGTTTCTGCTAAGACTGAGTAACTGAATCTCTCTCCAAAGTGGTGTCACTCCTAATGAAATTCTCTGTGACACACATGAAAACATTCCCAAGTTCATGCCAAGAGCCATTTCCTGTTTCTCAACCCTTGTATTCACATCCCTTCTTGAACCTAAAGTTAAATTTAGTGGGTGCCTTTAGCTTAAGAACATAAGAAAGGCTGTGACAGTTCAAAGAAAAAGTCCCATCTAGCTCTGTTGTGGCTGCCCCTCGTGGTCAGGAGCAAATGTCTAGAGAAGAACATGAGACAATAAGCACATAACATGATTTTTCCTTCACAAGCTTCTAAGAGTCAGTGGTTCAGGGGCTGCCAGAGCTGGAGGATGCCTTTAGACCACTTTGACTGATGTGGTCAACAACTGATCTGTGAACTTGGTAAGTTTAGTACTAGAGTTAGGATCAGATCTAGTGTTATTCACCATGACTGTATGTATTTTAATTGACATGAGCATTTTCTGCCTCATCTGTGGGCTGTGAACACCAATGGCAGAAGCTGCATTTCTCTGCTCAATACAAGTGAATGACACATAGCTGGCTAGCTCACCTCGACACTCTTATTTTGAGGTAGTCCATAATCTTTCTTGCTTACAAAACATAAGTATGGAACATAAGTTTTCATCACATATGCTCTTAATGAGCAACTAAAGCACCTGAGAAAACAGCCTACGTGGCAGTTATGAACAGCCATCACTCTTGGATCTTCTTCCCATGGTTCAGGGATGTGGTATTTGGCACTCTCACAATCAAAAGGAAGCACAGAGTTACCAATGTAGCACTTGGGTCACAAGGCAGCTTGCAAAACTGAGGAATAGCATCAGCTGCCCTCCAACCCTGCTCCCTTCACTGTGGACAGCCTATGGACTCCCATAAGTACTTTTGCTGACAGTGTAAGTGGAGTAAAGGTCTCGTTTATCTCAGACTAATTGTAAGTTTGGAACAAGAAGAATAAACTGCACTTTCCTTCTTTTACCCCGTTTCATTGTTTCATGATGCCATGTACACTTACCAAGTCTGATAACACTCAGCATAGTTCCTTTCTCCTGACCCTTCAAGCAAAGAACCTTTTCAGAAGAAAACCTGACCCAGATACCTCTAGAGTGGAAGCATTAATGCTTTCCAGTTACACACATTTCCAGGTGTTGTGTACTGCTCAGGTGCCCAAAAGTCACTAACAGTTGGCTGTAACTAACTGTGATAGATCTTAGTGCCACTTCAGACATTTGCGATGCTCTCCTTAGCACATGCTGCCTCCGGAGAGAAAACTATCTTGCACTGGCTGACACAGAGGACACATAAAATAGATGATAATGCCAAATCTTTAGAAAGTCTCTTTCTGCCGTTAGTATAGATAATCTTTGAGCAAAGACAAGTCTGGAAAATACATATTAACTGTATTTTCAGCAAATTCTGTTGTAAGAGAACAGAGAAGCTAACTTTCACCTTTTTTTTTTACTTGTCAGCTAGCTTCACCCATGTGTTGGAAGTATTGAGATGAACCAAACATTCTTGAATTTTTTGGGCTCTATATTCTTATAAATATTTATACCTAGTATGAATCCAAGGCAGTGTCTCCATCTAAATATAGCATTCTGATTTTGGCTTTGCAAACATGAGATGAGAAGTCAGAGCATTACAAACTGCACGCAGCAAGTGTGTGTAATTACGCTCATTAAAATACTCTAAGTGGAAAATATTTCATTACCATGGGCTACAAGAGAAGCAGGACAGACACTCCCTGGATCCTGATTGCAAGCAACTTTTACCCAGACCATGTGATCCTGTATTTCTAGCATCTTGCTCAGACTCTCAGGGACTTTCTTGTAGCCCTGAAACTAGAACCTGCTCATGCAGAACTGGGGCAGATGCATGGCCGCTTCCTGAGTAAATCCTTGCAAAATTACTCTCTGAGTTACTGGAAGGCTGATGGGGCAGCTTTGCTCTGGACTTAAAAGTGTCAGAGTTGGAATTTGAAAAATGCCACAGAAAAACTCTAAGCAAGACCTTGTCTTCCTTTATTGTTAGAAAAAAATTGCTTGACTGCAGCCTGGGTATTTCCTGTTGCCACTCAGTGGATTCAGCCTACAAGTGGGATCCTCTGGAAGCAGAAGTAAAAATGAAAACATCACCACCCTGTATTTGCATCTGTCTGATGTTTTGTGGCTGCCTTCATTAGAATGGACTTTTCACTTTCATTCTGCTACTGTCTGGTTTAACAGCATAAATCTTCAGTACACATTTTCTCTCCCACACATTTACACTTTTTCCTTTTCCCCTCCAAACACCTTCATGTTGTTTCCCAAAGATCCCAGTATGACTCTGCCCTACAGAATGATGGGGACCCTGATCCTTCTCACTTCTCTGAATGAAAGCACAGCAGGAAGAACTCCTGCAGTAATGTTTATTCAGCTGTGAAACAGTCTTCCAAGGGAAGTAGCAGAATTGCTAACACCTGAGTCATTTTATCACAGTAACCCAAAGCTCTACAGAATGTACCTCCTCCACTAGAGCAAAGCCGATACTCTACTGCCAAAAATCTCTACCTTGTTCAAAGAATGCAAAATAAAATACACTGATTCCTCTTACTAGGCAATAAATGCATTGTGAGGCTTCTGATTCTTGTTCTTTTCCAACCCATGTTGCAAGGAAATGTGCTCAGTTTGTCTTTCCCCTTGACAGGTGTTACTGTGCATAGCTAGCAGGAAATGTACACTGGAGAACACATACCTATTGAATGTCTGAGAGTAATGAAGTGACTGGAATTTAACAGGTTTAATTTAAACCTCCAATACACTTCCCTTTAGGTACTTAGTTATAAACCTAGCCTTCTTGGTAAACGACTCTCTCTTCCATCTATCAAGATGTCAGATACATTTTAATATGTTTACTCATTTCATTGGTCCAGGTATGAAGCCACAGGAAACGTATTTACAGTGCAAGCAATCACAGTTCTAGTACGTGTTAACTACAGCACTTCTCCTGTGTCCCAATTCTTTGGCCTGGAGCAGAAGCAGAGATAAAAGTTGTCAGATAAGGAATCAAATTCAGATAGCTCCATAATGCCCCTTGCCTAACATTTTGTCATGATTTCACCCACTCTCTGTGTACACATAACAGTAACCCAAAGGAGTGACCATTCAATGACTGGTCAGCCTGTAAAAGAAGGTCCTGCTTGTGTTCCTGGGTGGAGCTGGTGGCACTGCATAGGAACACATTTGAATGACCTAAATATTAAATCTTTTCACTAATTTCCTGTTGGTGCAATTGTAGAAACTTGGGATTACATGCAATTTGTACCTTCAGAGTAAAAAACATCACCCCATCCTGTGCTTGCTGAACTAATTCAGGCTCCAAATGGTTAACCTATTCTGAAGGGGGGGGTGGGGCAGATAGGGCATTTTTCCTTCTGGGCTTCTTCACTACAGCTGAAACTGAAAACAGAAGTGCTGCAATACCACAATAAAGGCTGTTCTTACTGTATTTTTGAACTGACTAGAAGAGACAGGACAATCGAGAAACCCTGCGAGAGATAATAAAAGACAAGGACTTGAAAACTGAATTGTGATGTGGCCACCAGAAATATCACTCTCTGAAGCAGAAGAACTTAAAAGTGCATCCCTAGAGACTGGAGTGCCAAGCCATGCTCTTTTTTTCCCAGCTAGATTATGCAAGACTCTTCTGGGAGCTCGTGGCAGGAGAAAAGCAGCAGTGGCTTTTGTCAAGCATCAAGCTATCACAAAAATCTAAGAATTACCATATTAGATTAGGCTGTGCCCCCTATCAAGTTCCTCTCAGCAGCCATTAGCCCCAGATGCTGCAGAGGAAGCCAAGACACTTCTAGTGTATCGTATTCCCCAGGAGACCTTTCGCCCCCGTTTCCCATAGTCAGCATTTGGATAAAGCACTGAAACATCAGAGTCTGTGTCCTTCTGTGTTCCAAAGAGCTCAGAGGAAAGGCATATAACTTGGCCCCTAACTGGTAGGTCTCTGGACCCTTTCAGAGTAATTCAGGGTTAGCTCTAGTCCAAAGAGCATTTCATTTGTAAGTGTTTCCAATAAAGCAATGTAAGCCACCCGCACTCCTCTGGGACAGTCTGGGTTTGTGTTTCTGAGCTCTTGAAACACTTCAAGAAAAAACTGATACCCTTTAAATGTCACATCAGGCCAGAAGTGAGCTTTTGCGCAGTGAGCTAATTATTTTTTTAATAGAAAGGAATCATCCAACAAGATTTTTGCTATGAACACACAGAACAGTAGCCCCAATGTTTATGCAAGCTCAAATGTTTATGCAAGATGAGTACACAGCCCAGTTTCTTCCCTATTACCTTTTGAGAGGCAGTAAGGCCGCCTCAGGCAGGCCTCTGTCTCCTTGGGAACGTCACTGGGGAGCTGTACCACTTCAGACTTCTTCAAAATGGGAAAGCATTTCAAAACCAACCACACACTTTAATTACTGGCAATTAGAAATTCCTAGGTTTGTGTTTACAGCTGAAAAATGTTAATGTGTGCCAGTTGTGTCAGAAAGTTTGATTAAGCTCTTTAGACTGAACTTGAAAAACTTAAAACACTCCAAACTCTCTATGATCAGAGTATCTTGGGGGCTTTCCAAAGTGACATGCAGAAGTCAGAACTGCTTTAATAGTCTCCTCAGTGCTCCCAGTGGACCATAGCTTGCCTTGCAAAGACACACACCCAACAGAATTGGCAGAAGGGATTTCTGTCTGGCAGTTACACAAAGACTAAGCAGCATCTTAATCACATCTAAGATCACTATTGAATGGTAAACCTGTGGTTCAAATGATTATAGCTGGAATGCAGCAGGGTGTGTGAGCAGCTCTGAAATGAGATAGAGGTGAGGCTGTACTGGTTAGCTTCTTTTTTCAAAGTACAGCAGAGCTGTGTTAGATTTTTTTAGAAAATTAAGACTGAAGGAACTAGCATCAATAAGAAAGTGATGTTAGACCAAGTTCATAAGCAAAATACAAAGGGAACAAAAGGTACTTTTCCTAGCCTAACACAAGATGATATTTCCATGGATATGTAAGGCTGATGATGAATGCTTGCTACAGAGCTCTCCATGTGTCATAAAATATGAGCAATAAAATAAAGTCAAAGAATTGAAAAGACAAATGACAAGCCTCTGTGCATCATTAATGAATGATGAGGGCAGAAAGGCAGAAGATAACCCTCCATGCATATAATAATGATGTCTTTGACTGGTGGTGCTTCTCCATGCCTGCACGTTTAATAAGATGTGTTAGAATTAAAAATTTAAAAATCAAGTCCATGTGCTCCATAAAATATGAGGGAAGAAGCAACTCCAGCCTCAGTTAAGATCTCACCATTGTAGGTCCTATTAAAGACTGAGATGTGTTGATTTATGCAATGCTCATAAATGAAGCATGGCAGTGTGCTGCGAGCGGCAGCCAAACAAGTCACAGGGTCAGGAATCTCACGTCTCTCTAAAAGAAGAATTGTCACAGTTAGCAAAGAGTTGGTAGTCCACAGGAAACTATCATCATTGCATCAACTGACATTTGCTCAGCTGCTTTATACCTGAGGCTGCTACAGGCACCAGGTTAACAAGTAGGGCATTTTTTTCCCGGAATATCCTGCAGTAGGAGACAGTAGAGTTCATGTTCTGCTTGTAGCACTGTCCATGGCTAAGGAACTGCATGCAGTTTAACGAGCAAACCCACATGGAACAGCCCTTTCAGTATCACTGGTACTTCCTATGGGAGAAATGAAAGCACTCAGAGTGACAACTTTCTTTTTCCACCTCTTTAGGAAGTATTTTTATGTTGTACTCTCTATTTCACTGAAATACAACCCAATGTTATCCACTCCAACATGCCTTTACTGAGAGTCAAAGCTGTATTTCAAACTTTTTCCAGGATTAATGGCGTTACAGGATTGGCTGGACATGAGTCAGCAATGGGCACTTGCAGCCCAGAAGGCAAGTATCATCCTGGGCAGCACCAAATGAGGCATGGCCAGCAGACAGGGAGGTGATTCTGCTGCTCTGCTCTGGTGAGACATCACCTGGAGTACTGTGTCAAGCTATATGGCCCTCAACACAGGAAGGACATGGAGGATGGCCACAAAAATGATCAGAGGGCTGAAGCAAAGGCAACAGTCAATGGTTTAAAACTAGAGAAAGGTAGATTTAGATTGGAGATTAGGAAGAAGCTCTTTACTAGGAGAGTGGTGGAACACTGGCCAAGGCTGCCCAGGGAAGTGGTGGAGGCTCCATCCCTGGAGACATTCAAGGTGAGGCTTGATGAGGCTCTGAGCAACCTGACCTAATTAAAGGTAGCCCTGCTTATTACAGGGGATTGGACTAGACAACCTTTAAAGGTGTCTTCCAACCCAATGCATTCTGTGTTTCTATGATTAATAATGGTTGGACTCAGTTGGACCCTTAAAGGTCTTTTCCAACCTAAACAATTCTATGATCTGTTATGTTTCAACAGGCATCCTCAGACAAATGTGATCTTGTGGGGAACAACTGCACCTCTGCAATATCCAGTTTGAAGGAGATTACCACCCTCCTGACACATTACCAGTGCTTACTGCTACACACAGTAGTGCTGGAGGTGGCACCTCCCCAGTTTACAAAGGGAGCGAAATAATTTCTTGCAAGTCAAACAAGCTACATGTGTACAGCAGGTATTTTATCCTGTGGACTAAATATTTAGTTATTTTGCAGATATTGCCAGTAAGGCCAAACGGCAAGGCACCTGGTGTTATCCTCATCACACCCAGCCGTGCTGGGCTGCTCTTGAAACATCCAGCAACATTGGGTTTGGGCTCTGCATTTGTTATGGGTAGGTTAAAAAACACAGTTTCACATTCTGCTCTCGTTCATATCTGCACACATCTGCTGGAGTCACTTCCCTACCTGTCCACACCTTGAGTACTGTGTCCAGTTCTGGGCCCCTCAATTTAAGAAGGACATTGAGACTCTTGAACATGTCCAGAGAAGGGCAACAAGGCTGGTGGGAGGCCTCGAGCACAGCCCTATGAGGGTTGTTTAGCCTGGAGAAGAGGAGGTTCAGGGGAGACCTTCTTGCTCTCTACAACTGCCTGAAGGGAGGTTGTAGCCAGGTGGGGGTTGGTCTCTTCAACCAGGCAAGCAGCACCAGAACAAGAAGACACAGTCTTAAACTGCTCCAGGGGAAGTTTAAGCTCGAGGTGAGGAGAAAGTTTGTCACAAAGAGAGCTGTTAGCCGTTGGGATGTGCTGCCCAGGAAGGTGGTGGAGTCACCGTCCCTAGAGGTGTTCAAAAAGGGACTGGATGTGGCACTTGGATGTGGTTTATTAGTCATGAGGTCTTGGGTGACAGGTTGGACTTGATGATCTTTGAGGTCTTTTCTAACCTTATTGATTCTATGATTTGTTGCCTGCCACATTACTGTCATCTCCATGACTCATTCACTCAATTATATGAAAGTGCAGGAAAAAACAGGTAGCATCTCCAGTAAGACACACAACACATTCTATACTCCAGACAGTATAGGCAAAAATTAGGGTGACAATATGACACTCTGGGACAGATTTCACTTGGCTTGGCTCCTCTGTCATCACCACCTCAGCTGACCTTGCTGGCTAAATGGTGCTGACAATGGTTCTGCATTACAAAGCGGGGGAAAAAAAGTCAAAATCAAAATCTTCTAACTCTGCTCTGTATATTAAGGTCCAGAATCTGGGAGTGGCTCAGCTTTCCTCCAAATTTATTCGATTCCATGTTTTCAGACTTAGGACAGGCACTTTGCAGAGCATGCAGCAGCATCTGCTTCCCAAGGGCTGGTGCCTCCAAAGATGGTGCAGGTTTGAGGAAGAAGAGACAACTTTGGAAACATCCCTTCTGGATGAAGCAGTGTATACATATTGCTCAGAGGTCTGGGATGTGGCTACACCATGGGATGGGAGGCCCTTGACTCACCTTAGCAACCATTTAGCAAGTGGCTTTGATGTGAAGCCCCAACAACCCAGTGGTTAAATCACAACAGCTTGGATTTCATTGTTTCAGCTGGCGCTAAATGTTGTAAGCAAATTTGCAGAAGCAACTAGTGGAGCTCGGAATTTGCACTATGATTTCAACTACAATTAAAAAAAATAAATTAAAAAACCTGCTGGTGATAGAAATGTCTTGTAGTGAAGTACCCAGCAGCACAAACAGCACAACCCTGATGCTACTCAGAAATGCCACTGCAAGAAGCTTTATACTGAATGCCAAGCACAAGCTGTGCTCTGGAGAGTATGCTGGAGGGGCAGGAAGGAAAGCAGGCGTGTGAAACCAGAGGATGGGGTGAGGGTGAAGTCCTGGAGGAGAAATATATCATAAAAGAGGTAATGGAGTAAGAGCCCGTCACTCGTTTTTAAAAGCAAGGCCCACAATCCATCATGATGTCTCTCATAACTTTTCTTTTCTCTCTACAAATACCATTAACAACCCTCTTCCCCCTTCCCAACCTTTGTTTGAACTTTAAAATGGTGAAAATGTGCTTTCATGACCCATTAGTGCACCTCTCAATGTCTTCCAGGCCAAGTCTGCTCAACTTCCAAAGCAAATTATTTTCTTTCTCCATTTTTTCCCCCATGCTGCCAGTTATGCAATGGAATCACCTGGAATCAGAAGTCTGCTCCTAAGGGCTCAAGTATCACCAACCAGAATAAAAATCTGGTAACTGGAAGTACCTGAGAGTGATACTGTTAATGTGCCAGACAGAGCAGAAAACCAGCTCACTTTCCCACAACTCAAGCAGATACATCAGACACGGGCAGCAGGTCTAGGGTGAAAGTGCCATTCTTTTATAGTCATTTCCATCACTGTAATGGCATTTAAGAAGAGCTTGTTTGTAGCATTAAAATAAAAGCAGGATGTGCATGTGGGCATTGAGGGAGACACAGCTGGACCAAGAAAAGCATCTGGCCTCTATACAATAGAAATCTTAAACCTCAAAGCAATTAAAGGTTAAGTAATGGACCCTGTCCTGTGCCCTGATGAAGTGAATGGCCAAGCATCCAAGGTCTGCAAGGCAGAGGAGTCCACCATCAAAACTTTCAGGAGTAAACCACCAGGTATTTCTTCTACTACACTTGAAAAATTCTTGGTCAAAACACAAAGGATTTTGTTGTTAAGTTTCCCAGTCATGCAGTTTTCCTTGGTACCCTGACATTACAGTTTACTACTTACTGAGAACAAAATTTTTAGCAGTATATTCTACACACACAAAAAGGCCTGCAGCAAACATAAACCCATTTTCATGACTCATAAGGGAAGGGAGAAGGAGTGGCACCTTTAGCTCTCCGGGCCTGGGATAGAGAGAAGCATCACCGGGTTGTGTGATAAAAGGTTCCGCTGTGCTTTAGGGGAGTATATTATGCATCTTCTCAATATACACTGCTGCAGAGTTTTCAGAATGAAAAGCAAGTAACAGTCTTCACAACTAGTATCATGTGTCAGTAGAATGGGAATGATTTTCCAGTTACCCTTTCCTATTCACACTTTAATTAACTTGGAATAAATTTACTTGGCCAGCCCAAGCTTACTGTTTTGTGGAAGTGACAAGCTTGCTGGAGGAGGGATTGGTACAGATGACTTTTGGAGGTCCCTTCTAACCCAAACCATTCTATGACTCTATGAATGCAGTAAAACTTAAATCCAGGGCTTGGTGTCATGGGAAAGAAAAAGGCAAACCTCTTATAAAAGGAATTTGGAGAATAGTAAGAGCTGTATTGAAATCATACTTTAAAATTATTTTTATCCAGCTGAATGTCACAGCTTGTCACTTCTATATAGTATAAATGACTGAATAGTTGGGATGAGCAATAATACCATGGCAGATTGAGTCAAGCCAAGATGTGATTCTTAGCTCTGCTACCAATTCATGCAGATAAATCATTCAAAGTCTTTGTGCTTTGACTTTCCCATCTGAGAAAGGAGATATTCAGCTTAGTTCACAGAGGTGTTGAAGTGTTGATCATTTTTATGCACACAGCAACGTGAACTCAATGGCTGAAAGGTGCTTTCAAAGCATTAAATATTCTTCTTGCTCTTATGCCTGCTTTCCTATTCATACTGTTTATGAGCAGTGCTATTATTTTGACTAAACTTCAGCCCATTAGAAATTGACAGTATAGAATTTACATTCTTTGCAATGATAAATGCATTTCATTTTCTTCAAGCAAATACATTCCAACCCAGCAGTTAAGCATAAGACTAATCTCTTTTGTTTCACATGACTATTGAGTAAAAACAAGTGCTCAGGTGCTTTGTCAAGCCGAGGCCATAAAGCTTTTTGGAGGAATGAGCTGCAACTGGCAGTTGAACTATTAGATCTGAAAAAAAGTTCTCTTCCAGATCTTGAAGAAACTATCAATAATTTGGCTCCCATCTCACCCAAATGGATGAGGTACAGTATCTGTACACACAGGCTAAAAAGTAAAAAAGATACAATTTTCCCATTATATCCTTGACTCTTCCACTAGAACTGCAGTATCACCCGTTCCATCTTGCTCTGACACTGAAGGGAAAGCAGCACTAAATGCCAGTCTATGAAGCTGGAGGGAAGAAACAGATTTTCCCCTTCACCATCTTTACAAGGATTGAGTTTACTTTTGCAGTTTTATCAGGTGTGGTGCATTTCTTAAATGCATTCCATAAACCAACAATGTCTCTGACCACTTCTGCTGTCCCCTTGTTTTACACATCCGTAGAAGTTATTTCTTACACAATCAACAAAACTGATCCAGGGCACAAGGAGGTTTGTGCAAGCTATGAGGTATAAATTGATTAATTCTTCTAGAGTGCATGCAGTAAAATGAGCTATAGCCATTGATATGGCATTGACTCAGAGCTGGATATTCACATTAATAATAAATAGTTGCTATAAATCTGTTCTCGCTATCTTCAATAAACCAGAGAGCTCACTTAGACTGATCTTCCTCAGATGCTGTGTTAGGTCAGAGCCTCAACGCAACAAGGGCTGCAGTTTGTAATCTGCAACATTACAGATTAGTAGGATTTCACTGGACTTGAATATGATTAGAATGAAATCCAGAAGGCAGAGGAGGATGATCACCCCTTCTTCACCCTCCCAGCCATCAAAATTTTGAGATCTTGAGATATGAGAAGCCAAGAGATCACAGCCCCAGTTGTGGTACTGGGAAATCCTCAATAGCTTCTTGGAATGATGTCATCAGCTTTATTGAAATGACAGACTTGATGAACTTAAGTGAGACAGATGAAAAGAGACTATGCATATGAGGTGATAAACCTAAGAAAGAGTCTAGCACAGAACAATCTCCAGTGGACATGAAATGGAAAGAACTAATGAAGCATTTCTGTAGCTGAGACATCTGAAGAGTCCCTCTCCTCTCAAACCCAGAAGTAAGCAAAAACTAAACTCTGTCATCAGGAAAGATATTGGATCAGATCTTGAAGGAAAATGGTTAAGATTAACTTACAACTGGCAGCAGCAAATGCTGAGTGTCACTACACTCAAAAAGGGGTGGTGAAGAGAGAGGCCTAGGTCTTGGACCAAGAGCGTGAAAAAGCTTCTTTTCTTAATGAGATCTCTGTAAACCAAAATAAAAGGTAAATCACTGAATTCATCATCCACAGAAGCCTGTATCTCCTACTTTCCCCTAGGGAATGTGGAAAGTGGGGTTTTGTTTTTAAGGTTAGAGATTTCTGATCTGTAAATTACCAGAGAGATTTGTAGACTGTAGACACAAACACCAGAGGAGTGGACAAAAGCTCAGTAAAGCACTGCACAGAATTAAACCAGTGCTCTGGGTAAACAGCACGCCTCGTCTCTGGTGACATATGGCCTGTCACTCCCAGAGCTACTAAGGAGATCAGGCAAAAGAAGATAATTAACTATGACTTTTGAGGTTGCAAAGACTCTCAATATGAAGAGGTGAAAGCAAGAGGAATTGCTGCATTTTGAAGTATGTCCCTTCCTGGAACAGGACAGTTCCATCACAGATGGTAATGCTAAAAAAATAAAGCAACAGAAACTGTACTGTAATACTGCACAGACACTGCCTCACCACAGAGGATGGCATGTTTTCAGTAATGCCTTTTAATCCATCATTGCACATGAAGTTCCCACTGCTTATTTTACTCTCATCAGAAAACATGTATTGATTTGCTTATGATCGTAATTCCTGACTCAAATCTTTGTTACATCACAGCAGGGGAATGTAGGGAGGAATCCAGAAATAAAACCCAAATAAATCTCCATTTGGATTTGAGAGTAAAACCTTAAGCACTTTATTCTTTGGAACAGATTAAAAAAAAATACATGATCCGGGTTGTGTGTGCAGTGGTAGTAATATTATTTAATATCATCCAAAAACTAGGAACAAAACCCAGGATTAAACTTATGCAAATGGCTCTAGAACCAGTCTTCCTGACAGAAAAGTTCAGACATGAGGCCCATGAGGTTGCCTCTGGAAGTAGTTTAGCCATTTATTTGCCCTGTATTAAGAATGGTCAAGTATGAATAGCTCATAAAAAAGTGTAGGAAGGATTGCAGAAATGTTGAAAGAAAAAAAAAAAGAGTTGGAATTTAATCCCTTTATAGAAACATTCTCCCTGCCCATTAAAATGCTGCCTTTATTCAGTCATTCCCACTACCAGCTATCCCAGATGGCTAAAGGACAGGCAGGTAGTGCTGCCGGTTTGGGTTTTCATCTAATGGAGGCTCTCCTTTGAACTCAATCCCTCCTGCTTAACCACGGAGGGCTGGGAGACTGTCCTCACTTCTTCCCTGTGGGATTCTCACAGTGCACTTAGATTTTTCTCCTTCTTGGGCATCTTTGGGGTTGTGATTCTGCTCCTGAGATCTCTGTGATGACCCAGCAACCTAGTATGTCTTGTTAAAGGAAAAGAAGCTGACCTTGATACCTAATTATCCAGGAAAGGAAGTCACTAAATAAAAGCCATGAACCCGATTTACACCACAGCCTGCTCAAACAGCTCCTGCTACACGTGCAGTGCCAGTAACTGTCTAAACCATCTTGGTATAGACACTGAACATACTTATGCACATCTCAGCTGGAAAGTAACCCAAAGCTTTTCTAGTACGATGCCACAAAATGCTACTCACTCAGAGAAGAGTCTGCAATTAAGTGACATTCACATTCTGCCCAGCCCTAACTGCCCAAACAATGGCTGGGAGTGCAGCAGCAGCCCAGTGCTAGTAAAACTCATCAACAAATACTTCTGACAGCCTTAAATTCCCAAATACATAAAGCCTTTTTCTGGCATTAAATACTCAGTTATGAGTAACAGTTTACTGTGGCTAATTCACAATGACATCAAAGGAAAGAACTCCCCTGTGATAGTGCCCAGGAACTCAGCTGTAACTCAGCTGAATAACTACGTGAAAAGTTAGTAATACAAAACTGACAAACTTTTTGCATCATTACCAAGTAGAACCACTGAATAAACCAAATAATGGCTCTTTTCCAGGGAAGTTATATTATATTTGTAATATGTTTTTATATAATATAAAATTGTCACTTCTGCTTCATTTATTTGCTTTCCTATATATGTAGTGGGGAGTTATTCTTGTTGGTTGCTTTAATTTGTTTGCTTCTGATGATCACAGATTGGCCTCTCTACACAGCATTGGAAATTTAACAACCCCAAACTCTTGACTAATCTCATGGAAAGGAAGATCTATCCATTAGAAGACCAGAGCAAACGATAAACCGTAAGATACAACCCACAGCTTTAAGATCAATGCCACGAATTGCCTTCTGAGGTAAAGATTCAGCAGACGAGTAACCAACATAGAATCAGACAGAATGATAAAGTTTGGAAGGGACCTCTGGAGATCATTTAGTCCAACCCTCACCACCAGAGTAGGTTCACCAGAGCAGGTTGTCCAGGCAGATTTTGAAAGACTCTGGAGACAGAGGCTCCACAACCAGCGCACCAGGGCAAACTGTTCAAAAGACCTGAACTGCACCTGCGCCTAGGTGAAAGCGCTGCTTCTGTTTCCTTTATGTGAAGTAAGAATTCTCTTACTGCCTTGACAGGAGTCTAGAAGTGAGTACCTGCTCCACACAGGGCATTTTAACACACCATCTCTACATAAAAGAGAATGTAAGTAACATACATGTGTGGGTTTGGGTTTTTTTGTGGTTGTTGTTGGGATTTATTATTTGTTCCTATCAATACCAACACCATAAAATATATGAGGATTCTCAAAGAACAAAAGGGAGAACCAAGTGACTGCAGGCTCCTTGGCCTTTCCAGTCCATAACAACAGGGACCTCTCTGTTGAAAAAAAAGAGCCCACTCTGTTCCCTCAATCTGCTGTGATGGAATGGAATTTGTATTCACCATACAGCACTCGTGGTCAGAGGGAATCACTGTCTCCACCAAAGATTGTGCACTTTAAATCCTTTGCTAGTTCAACTGCTATATATTTGACTTTAATTAAAGTTCTGTTATGAATTATAAAAGACCAGATCTTCAAAGTCATTAATTAAGGCCCCTTGGTGTCTGAATACCAACACAGTAATGACAAGTGAGATGTACAGTGCCTATCAGGATGCGGCTGCATGGCAGCAGCACAAAGCAAGCAGAACTATTATTCTGACATGTTCAGGATTGCACTTGCCGATTGTTAGAGCAAAGAGACCTCCCATGAATACAAACATAACAGCAGTGGGGAATAGTCCAGCTCTAGCATGGTGCTGCTTGTAAGCCTCCTCCAGAATCTGAGAAATGGGTCACTAAGTGAATTCTCCTTAGGGACTGTCCCTGCAGTTTGAAAAGCAGAAATTCCACTGCTCTGTACTATGTGGCTTAGGAACTGATCATGCAATCACATCAGCTTAGCTTTTACTCTTACTCTTGCTATGTGTGTAGTAGAGGCTAGCTTATTAGCTAAGGGCTAGACCCCATTATCCTTACTCACATCTTTCACTGCAAAATATCCCATTAAGATCAACAGACTCACTGACAAAATGCAAGGCAAGCCAACACCCATATGGCTAGCAGGATGTGTCCCCTATGCTGCTAATAATCATGCTGAGTTTACCAAGCTTAAGCAAATCCAGCAGCGTTGAGACTTCCATTTTCAGCCGAGCCACCACTGATGTGGAGTTTCTTTCAAAGGCAAATTAGTTCTGCACATTTTATCCACAAGACCCAGCTTATTTTCAAACAGAGAAGCCATTGGCCAGATATTCCTCCCCTGTTATTTTTAGACACTTCGCAAAGTGAAACATGAACACCAAATGGCCAGGTGCTTTTCATACATTGCAACCAACCAGGCAAGGTCCAATGGTGAATGACCCCCTCATATGTAAATTGCTGCAGAACTGGATGCATGAAAATGAAGGGAAGAGCCACAAGGCCTCATGTTCAAGTTACAAGAACTCACCAAATGTCATGGTATCCTACCACACACTTGAAACTGAAATAGTTAAAACAGGCAAGAATTACACTGGGAAAATGTGTAGGGAAAAGAGAAATAGTTATCAAAGCAGTCTGTATTTTAAACCTTCTCTAGACTATCTGGCAGTGTCAAGAAGGTACCAAGAAGTCTGTCCTGGCGACACTCTTAAACTTGGCCTGGGGTTTTGTCCAAAGTAGTTCATCGTAGTTCTGCTGAACTCATTCACCCACCAGAAGCTTTGCAATGCCCATTAACACCACCCGAGGACACAAGCAGCAATTTCTGGCTCAAGCAGAAGCACACTGAACACGTGCAATGGAAAATGCTTTGTAGAGAGTACAAGATTGACTTAAAATGAATTTCTAATTTAGTAGCAAGCTAACAAATTAAATCCACGTGTCAACAGAACTTCACATACTTGGAACCTAACTTCCCAAAACAGCAGGGATGAGAGAAACAAAAGAACAAGTATAATTGCTACCTTAACTACTGGAAAATAACTTCTAGTACCAACTGTTGACCCTTTGCACATTGTCCCTCTCTCACCCTCTGTGTAGGCACACATGTGTCCCGATTTCCAGCAGTTATTGACTCCTCCCTGGTGGTCAGACATGGTGAATTAGATCTCCAAGTCTCAGCCAGCAGCTGGGCAGGCAGAGAACAGATCTAGATAATGAATGATGTGAATGCTGAGGCTTATGTTCTGGTAGAATCAGCCCTTCAACATACACATCTTAGATGAGGTCACCTGCCTACAACAAAAATGAGTTCTCACTGAAATTGTTATTCCTTTTAAACTCAAATGGGCACTGCTGTGGCCAATCATTGCTTTCTGGAGACAACTTTACTTGAACAGGCAAACTACTAACACTGTGCCTTTCTCTGTTCCTACAAGGGTACATGTCTTCATCAGTCAGCAGCAGCAGACACCTAGTACTTCTGTCTGGGCACCAAATGGCAGGTACTTGGAGTTTAGTGTCTTGCCAGTGCCAAACATCAGGAAGAATACAGCCCCTTAGTATAGTAATACTACTATTTGTACTGGTCCATCTTCAGCAGAGGTACCACTGAGAAAGAGCAGCATGTAGATACATGATTTGTATGCAACTCTGCTTCAGCGAGGCTTCAGTCTAGCACCACACTGGTAGCTATTGCAGTCTCCTACAAGTCAGACATGGCTTAGTCCATTTAGCTTAGTCCAGCCCCATTATTTCTTCTGCTTCTGGTTTCCTGGTCCTTACAAACCTCTCTTCCTCAGACAAAGAAAGCAAGCACTGGAATGATGATCCCAGAGAAACTACAGATTCTGTGCGAGGGAAAATGAGTCACAAAGCAACCCTGGCAAACTGAGAAGGAGCCAAAGGCCTGGTTAAACTGCACCTGGTATAGTCACATGGGCAGCCTTCCTGAAGCCATGGCAAACTTTCCAATCACCTGAGCTTCAGGTTTTCCAGTCCCTTAGAAGCTCTGAATGAAACACTCTGAAAACATTGCATTAGCTCTGACAATTTTAATGGGTTATTTCTTTTCCAGGAATCCTGCTGAATGCAAGACAAGTCCACCTACATTAATCACATTTTTGCTTTGCTTCCTAAAATCTAAGCTGTAAACTGAGAACACAGAACCTAAAAGTAACAAATACAAAAAGAGTTTATACACATACCACAATAGTTTATTTAGAGAGACACATCCCACTGCAGCCAGTTACAGCCAGCTGACTTTCTAATCAGAGGATCAGCTTCTTTACTGAGATCTTAAATGTCCTGATTATTTAGTCTAGATCTTAATTATCCTGATGATTATTCAGTCTAGCAACAAGTTTCAATTTAAAACATAAAACCCCACCAAGAATAAATCCATCATTCTACCACCATGCACACTGATCCTTGGCCTAGTGTATTCCACTAGAACCACCAGGAAATCATCAGCTTCTGATAAAATTCTGGAATTACTGACAGTAGGGATTGCTACAGTGCATTTCAGGAGGAATGACTACTGCATCAGCAACCTGTCCAAGTCACCACCTGAAGTCTAATCCTGAAACTGCTGCATGCTACTGAATAATTTCAGAAATAATTTTCTGAAAGAGAAAAATCCTTTGCTAAAGGCAGCATACACAGTCATGTGCCTCACAGCACAGTCAGAGCTGCTGAGAAATACATCTTATAGCTCTCAAGATGTCTTGATTCCCTTTTTACTGTTATTAATGAAGTATGTCCTCAAGAGGGATTTGCCATCTCAGGCAGTGTGGTTTCTGCCATACAGTTTCTATTACTGTAGGCATTTAAAAAGCAAATCTGGTACCTTACGGATTTTTGCAATACAAAGAAGTTCCAGCCTGAAACAAACAGTAACTATGGAAAAGGTTTTCATGATTAAAGAGAGGTAAATTAATGTACATATCAAATAAATATAGTATCTAATATAGGAAGTTATATGCAACATTGAAAGGAATTCTTTCCACAAGTATGTAAAGACCACAGTTGTACTTCGAACTGTGCTCCTTTTCTGTAGCACCTATGTACACACACAAAAGATCTCATAGAGTGTTAAGGTAAGACAAAAGAGATCTAGTTACTGTTTCAGGACTTCCATAAAGGTGGTAGGTGCCTAATGCTTTTTTCTATGGGAGGCTTTTTCCTCCTTCTCTTTGTTTGGTATTGCTTAACATTCAGGAATCTATTCAGAAGACACTAATTAACGTTAAGAGTATAGGGTGCCGAAGAATGTTTATGCACTAAACATTAATAGCAGTTAAGCAGTCAACCAAATGCCAAAATACAGAATCTGTTCCCTGATTTTAAGCCCAGCTAGTCTGAGATCAGAAAACACATCATACCATGTCTTTTCAATTTCAGCAAGAGCAGTAAGATCATGGAGTAACATGGCCTGTGACAGCCCTCAGGAAGTCATCTAGCCCAACCTCTTGCTCACAGAAGAGGCCTGCCATCAGCAGAATTTCCCTGCTTTCAGGAGTTAGCCCCACTGCATTCTAGCCCGAAAAAGCAGCACCTCTGCAGTACGCTGACAACAGCACGATCCCACCGAGTTTAAAGAGAAATAGAAGGAGATAAACATTTCACTCGAAATTTAGTTGGAAATCGGACTTTTACTCTTGTAAAGAAGCACCACCAGCATTTATTTTGCTTGCTCACCTGAAAGAAGGCACCTCAGCTAGGATCTCATAAAGTGCTACTGAGGTCATGTGCTAATAGATGAGAATGCTTTCCCCTGCATGGTCAGAAACTCAATATATTGCTTTGTTCAATACCCAGAAATCCAATATTTCATTATGCATTGTTCCTTAACTGAACATAACTTGCTTAACTTCTCCCTAACTGAAGTATTACCAGCAAAGCAATTTACCAGCAAAACTGCAACCAAAAGGAAGAAACAACACCTCACTGCCAGTTTCTGGAAATGTATTTACTGGTTGATTGTAGGCTGAACATGAGCCTGCAGTGTGCCCAGGCAGCCAAGAAGGCCAATGGCATCCTGGCTTGCATCAGGAACAGTGTGGCCAGCAGGAGCAGGGAGGTCATTCTCCCCCTGTACACTGCACTGGTTAGGCCACACCTTGAGTACTGTGTCCAGTTCTGGGCCCCTCAGTTTAGGAAGGATGTTGACTTGCTGGAACGTGTCCAGAGAAGGGCAACAAAGCTGGTGAGGGGTTTGGAACACAAGCCCTATGAGGAGAGGCTGAGGGAGCTGGGGTTGCTTAGCCTGGAGAGGAGGAGACTGAGGGGTGACCTTCTTGCTCTCTACAACTACCTGAAGGGAGGTTGTAGCCAGGCAGAGGTTGGCCTCTTCTCCCAGGCAGCCAGCACCAGAACAAGAGGACACAGTCTCAGGCTGCGCCAGGGCAGGTTTAGGCTGGATGTTAGGAAGAAGTTCTACACGGAGAGAGTGATTGCCCATTGGAATCGGCTACCCGTGGAGGTGGTGGAGTCACCTTCACTGGAGGTGTTCAGGAGAAGACTTGATGGGGTGCTTGGCTGTATGGTCTAGTTGTTGGGTGGGTTGGATTGTTTGATGGGTTGGACGCGATGATCTTGAAGGTCTCTTCCAACCTGGTGTATTGTATTGTATTGTATTGTATTGCATTTAGAAGGTGACCTCAGCCTCTCGTCACCGCCAGTGAAGATAAGAAACAAAATACAACGAGATTCTCAAGCTGCACAGACCTCACACTCCATTCGAAAGTTTCTTCATCCATCTCTGATTCAACATTCCTTAGGACACACTGAGAATTGAACATTCACTAGATTTCAGTGAGGCTTATGAGCACAACCGGAATGTGCCAGGACACATTTGGCTTTAAGTGTTTTCACTGGAGCACCCTGCAAAATGAAAGCTACTAAGCCATCACAAATGGCATTAAAATGCTTGTGAACATGATGTGGTCCTTGCACTACAGGATTTACAGCAGCCCTTGACAAAATGCAGAGCACAGAGATAACTGCAGAACCCTGAGACACAACACAGTATTTTCACTTGCTTAATTGAGTAGCTAAGAGTAACTTGGCACATCTAACGAAGGCTTTCTTAGCCTTTTCTTCTTGAGCAGTTTCACATGGCCAGACACAAATATGAACTATCACCACAAATAAAGGAGAGTCATTCCCCACACCCAATGCAGAGCTGTGGAAAAAATGGACCATATTTGCAGAACTGCCATTTTTATTAAGGCAACTCTTTGAAATGACTGTGGGGTTTTGCCAGTGGGGAAAAGCTGAAAAAGAGGCGGCAGTTTCAAAGCTAAACCATTAGAGGCAAGTTGTTCACTGCAAGGCAAGTGCCACGGGAATCAAACATGAAAGGATGAGAGGACATAAATACAAAGCTACTTGCCTACAAAGATAGCTCCGTTTCATCTATGAAGTTCCTGTAACTTCTCTTTCTCTCCTGAGCTTCCCAGTGGCATGCATCCTGCTGCTATGTTGAGCTGTCCATGGAACACCACAGGCAGCAAAACTCCTGCTAATGCTTTGTCTCAACCCCTCAGCCTACCCATTGAAATCCTTGCCTTTATATAAGAATATGCAGTTCATGGGTGGTGGGGTGCAGTTACCAGAAGAGCCTGACATTAGCACAAATCAAAGAACTGTCAATATTAACTATTTAGTCAGACATCACGTAGCATAAGTAAATATCAAGCACCAGCAAAGTACTTCCTTTTCATTAACAGTCTTATTTGGTAACAAAAGTCATACATGGAAAACTTTCATTTAACATTCAAAGGAAAGCCATGAGCACCTCTCTGCTGACATACAGCTCAGAGGAGCTGTGATGGCTAGACTCATGCTTAATAGAAAGTGTAGACAGTTGGCTGGCCAGAACACAGTTTGCATTCAGGCAGAACTGCAGCTTCTCGAATTAGAAAGTCATGAGCTAAAACCTTGATTAGGGATATTCAGCTAAAAAAATTTTCACTTTTAACAATCTTGCCAGCTCAAAGTTGGCAGTGCTATGAACGACACAGCAAAAAGACTTTCCATGACAATAGCCATATTTAGACCCAACTCCCAGACCAAGGCAGCTGCACCAGCAGACCAAACCCACAGCATAAGAAAACCCTGAACACTATACAGTTGTCCTTGCATCAGCTATCGAGGATGATTTCTACTGCTGAATCTCCCTGATAATCTCTTACCCCACAGATTAGGGTGATACACCATTATGCCCGTTGGTGGCAAAACCTCAGGCTGGTTCTAAACCCAAACAAGCCACAAGAATCTTATTCAGAGCTCTGCACAGAGCAGGGAGGGAGCAATGCTCACACCAAGGGTGGGGGAGCCCTGTGTACACAGACCTACAGTTTGTGCAGCCTAAGCAGGAGAGAGACAAGCAGCCTTGCTCGGCTGCCCTGGCCCATGCAGGGTTTGCTTCAAAATCCAGAATCAAAGTATTTACTGTAAGGCACTGTGTAGGAGTGTAACCACACATGACTAAAGCAGATTAATATGCCTGTGGCAAAAAAAATAGGGGGGGAAAAACCCACCAACTACTTAGGTAGGAAAATAACGTTTAGGAATGCATTTATTTTCTTATTTAAAATACACGTGGCACACTTAATCTTCAAGATTAAGTCAGATTTTGCTTTTTCTTGCTGCCTGGCATAGATAAATGCTTTCGTATATGCAAATGGGGAGAAAATGCAGCCTCTTTCAGCAGTAATAAGTATCTGCCTGTTGCTACCTTAAAATCACAGGAATCACATCTGGTAACTGCCCTTTTCTCATGTTTCCACTAGTTTTCAGACTTCCTCTTGTGGTAGCTTGAGACTGCGCATCTGGATGTTTTAAACATACAAAGGAATTGCTAGAGCAAGCAAAAGAGAAAACGGTGCAGAGAGTTAAGATGTGCAGATAAGCAACTGGTGCACCCTGCAGCTAAAGTAACGGACAGGCAGCCCGGGAAAAGCTTTTTCCAAAGAGGAGAGCACAAGTCTAGGCAGAATGAAGACTCACATTGTCTGTGGCTTCGTCTTTAAAGTACTATTAATCCAAGTATATCTTTTGAACACAACTTTAGCTGCACCATCACCAATTATTAAGTTTCCTGGAGACAGCACTCCCAAAACAGACAAAGAACTAGCAGTGGTAAGTGTTGGTTTCATCTTTGCTTCAGCTTTGTATCGTCGTTTCATAAGCAGATGTTTCTTTCTTGTTGCAGCTGAGGCTGAGGAATGACTGTAGCATTTTCTCCCTAGGGTCTGGGGAAGTGCGAGCTAGCAAGGAAAGGTATCAGCTTTCAGAAGTTAAAACTAGAGCCAAGTAATGTTTCCTCTCTTCAAATTTTTAAGCTGGCAAAGAAAATTGTAGCTTTTTTCTTCCTTAAGACTGAATATACAAAATAATTTCATTAAGTCATCATGACTATAATCAAAAGATTGCTGTGATAAGAGGGGAGAAGGGCAAATAAGAGACATCTAATGCTTTTACTTAAATCAAGCAGAAGTATGGGCTGTTAAGACTCACTCAAAGCATGGATCTGAAGCCTGTTTCCAGATTGTTTACTGTGCATTGCATAAACACAGCTTTAAGGGACAATTACAAAAAGCTGGCTCAAGTTTCAGAAGCCATTGTGACTAGGTTTGACTTTGAAAAGAAATCTCATCAAAGGTTTAAAGAAATATTTAATATTTTTTTCCAAATTCAAGCTGGAACAAAAATCAGAATTTGGATTTCTGTGACATTAGCAAACTATAGCCATAACTCTACAGTATTTTATTGTGACCTTACTTTAGCCCTGTGGAACTCCAGAAAAATGACATGGGGAAGTCCATTTAAGGGGAGATTGTGATGGATTATCCTTATTTTAGCATGTAAATTACAGACATTTCTCCTCTCCAGCAGTAAGTCCATTTTAAGGAAGATTGAGATAAATTATCCTTATTTTAAGGCACAGAGATCTGAAAGTTGGTTGCTTTTCTTTAGGAGTTGGTGTGCACCTTGGAAAAGCTTGCCAGGTTAAAGAAGGTCCAGGAGAGGGTAGAAAGGGAAATTCCAGATGGGAGCTGTGGTGGAAAGTTTAGAAAAACAGACTATCTGACCCAAAAAGGACACTCCTCAGCCTTTAACCTAAATTCACCCAAGGTTTTGCCTTAGCAGCACAGCAGCCAGGAAATGGGGGGCAGAGCATGTGGAGAGGACAGTGGGGTCCTACACATCCAGCAGTGATTTTACAGCGTTTAAGTAAGACATTTTGCTGTTTAAAGCCAGGCTTTTATTCGGCAACAGTAATCCACATCTCCTCTCATCTCTGTTTCTTTTGAGCAATGCATTTATTCTGTGTACTCAGGAAAATTACAAGCTGGTTTAACACTGCAGTTCTTCTTTGTCTTCTTTGTAGTAGAGTCTTGGGTAACACTAACTGGCTGCCTTTCCCTCACACCCACCATCAGAACAGGCCAACACTCCGCATCAGAACACAAATTGCTATGTTGCAGCTGGACCCTGTTTCATTAATGGGCTGGATCAAAATTCCAGATCACCACAGCTCCCTGCTGACTCTGGGGAAACTGAATTGCACAGCCTAGGCCAAGATGTGGTTTAGAGAGACACTACATTTTCTTCAGGATTCTCTCCTCGCAGAACAGCTGGTTGTGCTCATTTCTCAGATTAAGTAAAATCTCCGTTTTAGGAAAAATCGAGAGGAGTTAGCTTTTTATTTAGAATCTTAGAAAGGAAAATTCTTTACCATGTCTCATGTTATATTTTTGGCTGTGCCTCTTATTCCCAAAGCTAAAATGGCAAGAGCAACATCCTGCTTCTGAGTAAGCTTCAGGTCTGATGTGTAGTATCATGGTACATCACTGGGAGATGCAAACTCCAATAAAATTAAAATTGGGGTAAGAACAGATCCTCCAAACCAGCCTCTTTGATCATGTTCCTAATGCATTTCACACAATTTCCACAGGCCCCATTAACTAAAAGCAGACAGAAGTATAGTAGTAGCATAGGCAAGTCATTCTGTGTCCATTATTTACCACAGCCACAGCCTCCACTGGAGGAACACCACATCAGAGGTTAAAAATCACACAAGCTAGACATAGCCTGTGTTTAATCAGAAAGCGGACGGAGGACCTTCTGCAGGACACACAAGATCTTGATTAAATCCTTTTTCTGAGTAAGCTCTGAACCATTTCCTATGCAGGGTAGATGAAATATGCCTGGACTTAATGAGGAGGTGGTGAAATCCAGACTTGACCAACTGCAGCCATGAGGCATCCTTTGCTGTATTTTGCAGATGTAATTGTCTTAACTCTAGTCTCCTGAACTTCAGTCAGTTAACTAGAGACATAAAATAAGGTTTTCCTCAGGAATACTTCCTAGCACAAGAACTTAAATGTGCAGTCATTTTGTCAGGCTTCTTCTAATCCTCAGCCAGAAATAATTCTCTCTGATATTTCTGACATTTTCAGCAAATATAACTTTATCTTTATTTAGGGTCTTTTCCTACCTTGGCTTTGTAGCTATTATTGTAGATATGAGACCTGAAGGATGCTTCTGCCTCTGATACAGACAATTCTACTGTAAAGACCTGTACCTTGCAGCCTCCTGTTTACCCTGTTTAATGGCATCATTGGCCATGGCACTTCTCAGCTCCATACTAAGCACCAGTGGGGGGGCCTACCCATCACTCTGGGGACATCTGACAGGGCTGTAGCTTTTCTTTTAGAAGTAGGGATAAAACACCACAGGCTCAGACTGCAGTATGGAGTTCCTGAAATATCTGTGCAAGAGAACCACAAAATTCACTTTACTGGATAATGCCTACAACTCCAGATAGTTTAGTCAAGCTGATTAGAACTTGTGACTGAAACTAATTAGCTAATTATAAGTTATTGTCATTATAGAAGTACCCAAACTAACACCTTCATCATTATTTATCTTCTTCTCAAAGAGGATATAAATTCAACAATTGAAAGCTGTGCATAATCTAGACAGCACAACTGAGGGTACCTGTGCAACAGCCTAAGCCAAGTCTGGATCCAAAACACTGAATCCAAAATGTCCATCTAGCCAACAGGCTATGTTTGCTAGTCTCATCAGGAACAGAGTGGATGAAGGCTTTTAGGCAGTTCGCTGAAGATACAATTTCTTGCCACTCTTTCATTTGAATGAGTATGTTTTATGGCAGGCATTCTCTTAGGGTTGGTCCCTACCCCAAGGAGCTCACAATTATTCTGCCACTCAATACTGAACTTATTTTTGTCTTTAACCGAACTTCACTTGCTAAACAGGTCATAAGGAATGGAAATGGAGGAGAGATGAGAAAAACAGGGTTTGTGCTGCCTTTTTGATCCCTTATGACCACTGCTTTCTAAGAGGAGGCAACTGTGATCTGCCACCATGGCTGTATCAGAAAGATCAGCCTGGCCATAATCTGCTGAAGCATTCAATGCAGTTTTGATTACGCAGATACTAATTGGCTGCAGTGTCCAGGCAACTGAGATGTTACCAAAAACCTTCCTCCTCAGGTCTTCACAGTCTGACTCAAACCCAAACACACACAACATAGCTCTGTGGTTTGAATAAACAATGGGGTTTGGTTGTTTTTTTTTCCCTTTCTCAGTTAAGGTGGTCTTATTTGTGTGGTTGCTTTGATACCTTAACGAGTTTCTCTGTAATCCACAGAGCCTTCCAAGAAAACAAATACACAAAATCCAGAACTGTAAGCAGATCTGTACATCATAGAGAAATCAAAAAGGATAAACCCATTTTTACTTTGTAATCCTACATTAAAGCTGTAGGCTCTACTTACTAATAAAGCAATTCATTAAGTAAAGGTGATAGCTAATAGTGGAAATGATTGGTTACTGAGCAAGCTGTGTGATGAAGGATGGCTTGTGTCAATTAGATTCCGCTGGTCTCTCAGTTACTAATAGGAGCAGGTTTTTGTAAACTGCCATGGAGTTTACAGTATTTGTTTGCAACGACTATTTCTTTTCGGAATTGTAAAATCTTTGCTCTGTGCTCTTTTTTCAAGCAATACCTGAACAAATACTATGGGTGCCCCAAAGACAACTGCAATTTATTTGTCCTGAAAGATACTTTGAAGAAAATGCAGAAATTTTTTGGGCTGCCTGAAACAGGAGATTTGGATCAAAATACTATTGAGACAATGAAGAAACCCCGCTGCGGTAACCCAGATGTGGCCAATTACAACTTCTTTCCAAGAAAGCCAAAATGGGAAAAGAACCACATAACATACAGGTACTGACTACTGACATTGGGTTTTGCTCATATATAACCACAGTTCTTAAGATCCAACCAAACAAGACACTTATACATGGAGTAACTGCTTAGAGGGCTAGACAGGACTTCCTCAACTCAAATAAATTTGTGTGGCAAGCATTCTGAGGGAACTAGAGAAGAAGCATCTCACCCATCCATGCACTCAGCAGGGACCACAATGCTCACTGACTACATATATATAGGAGAGCAAACTCCTCTACATTTAGTAGTCATACAAATAGAGATCATCAAATAAATTTTAAAACAAACCAATCACATTTTGGACAAATACAGATGGGATTTAAAGCAAACCTATTGCAAGTGGTTAGATATGCTTCAATGTCTTAGTCTTCTTCTGAAACACTCAGGGATCAATAGAGTTCTCACTGAGGTCAGTAATAAAAACTACCTCATTACTCTTAGATTGTTCAGGAACAAACTTTAAGCACCAAAGCGAACAAACAGCAGATTTTTCTTAGCTGCTTGACTTGGTCTGCTACTTCCTCACAAGTCCTGTGCTACAACTAGCTAACAAACACTGCAAATACCTGTGACAACTCTCACAGACCCTGCCTACTGATGTGCTTCCTTTGGTGTTTCCTCATTGTCCTTAGGCACAAAGTAGTTTCCCTCACTGTGCACAGCATAGTAGGAAACTTGTCTTTACACCAAGTCAGCTTGCACTGAACATCCAATTAAAATATATTAAGACAGCAAGGCACTTCAGAGTTTGTCCCTTTGCCACAAGAGGCCTACAGCTCTATCTCACACGCTCTCACCTTCCATTTCCACATGTATCCCATTGCCAGCGTAACCTACACATAAAGGATTAGCATTCAACTGGGATGAAACAATCCGCAGCTCACCACAAAGGTGAGGGAGAAGGGCCGGTTTACTGCTGTTATTATTAACGAGCCAAACAACCTACTCCTGATACTTTCAGAATGTTACTGAGGTCATTCTCTGACCTCTTATAAAGCTTATGTATCAAAATATGCTTGCATGTGCATGTCTGAAGCTACACTAACTTGATAGCAGCTCAGCACCAATGCAAAAGCCTAAGTGCTTTGTGCAAGGCCCACTGCCATGCAGGCTCTGTGCACCCTGGCTGTGTCCTTTAATTTGTACCGCTGCAACAATTTCAATGGAAAAGAAACAGCCACTGCCACGGCTAATCAAGTCTCTTGAGTCAAAGGAAGGTGGTTAGGTCTCACGTGAGCAATGTTAACTGGTTTCACTAACAAGTCTACTCAGTATTTTGATCAGTAAAAAACAAATACAGGGAGGAGGGTTATGTGGTATTTAACTCTTCCTTTTACCTCCAAGGATTATAGGCTATACCCCGGATTTGGATCCTGAGACAGTAGATGATGCCTTTGCTCGAGCCTTTCAAGTCTGGAGCGATGTCACACCCCTGAGATTTAACCGAATAAATGACGGAGAAGCAGACATCATGATAAACTTTGGCCGATGGGGTATACGTCTCCTTCTTTACATATGGGTTTGGGTTTGTTCCTTTCATTAATCCTTAGCGTTGGAACCATCTCCCCTCAGAAAGTAGTACCCATGAGCCTTTCTGGCAACCTTTGTCCTAGTTTGCACTTGGCTTGACGCAGCCTAAGATCTAATTTCACCAGGGTGTTTTTTTTCTTCCTTTCTTATGCCTGAGAGAGACAGAGAACTATGTATACAATATCCTTAGACTGTATTTATCTTTCCATAAGATAATTGCTAGGGGCAGGCTTTTATTTTAACCTTTATAAAGCAAAAATAGAACTGGGAAATATTGGTACAAATCTTCAGATGATGTGAGCTGGCTTCCTGCCACAGAAAAGAATGGAATACCCTCACACTGTTTATTTATAGCTCCATACTCAGTTCTGCAGTGATAGAATGGAGGTCCTAACATCCTGAGACTTAAAAATGGATTTGTGCCTCTCAGTTGTAAATCCAGAGCTGGCCTCTGCTCTTCAGCATTGCACAATGCAGGCCTCCAGTGCTTGCTTTGGTCTTGGAGAATTTAAAAATATGGACCCCAAGATGAATTATGGCTTAGTCCAGTGGATGATGGGTGAACTTGATTAATTTTTGTTGTACATGTCTTCCCAATTAACTCTGGTTTCCCCTGAAAGAATGTTTTTAGCTTTCCAGTGTAAACCTGAGGCATTTTAACTTCTTCCAGAGAGTCACAGAATTTTTAATATTAATGAAGATACTTGTGCAGCCAATCACTTGGGAGGTGGTAGACTTTGGACGTGAACAGTTCAAAGAATAACAGAGCTCTTTGTAGAAGCCTCCATTTCAAGCTGGTTTGCTTTGCTTTAGCTACAGACGAGTTGACCTCAAAAGCTTCAGAGGTCCTGTACAGAAGTCAAAACTTCAGATCCTCATACAGACTGGCTTGGCTCACAAAAAGAAGTCTTACAAAAGCAGAAGTGTTTCTGTTGGTTTTAATACTTGCTGGATATAGCCAGCTCAGAAACAGAGGGAGAAGAGCTTCTCCATTCATTCATTCATTCATTCATTCATTCATTCATTCATTCATTCATTCATTCTCATCACTTCAGCGCATGTCAGACAAGAGCTGAGATATCCACATTTTTAATTTTCCATCTTCCTTTCAAGCAACAGATCTACTTGGAAATAAATGGGAGTAAGAGATCAAATGTATGTCAAAATCTTCCTGAGAACTGACTCACTAGGCTACTGAAATGAACTGAACTAGTATTAAGAATGACACCAGGATGAAATGAGTGTAAGAGGGTAGAGAAACAGACCTGTGTATTTAGTGCTTCAGTTAAATGGCAAGACATCAGACCAAAAGACCTGAAATGATGCAACTGGAGATGCTGGCAGCCAGCTTTGATGCACAGGTCAGCATGGTGGGAAAGCTATGAATACCAGGGTTATGCCCTTGCCAGCCTGCCTTACCCACATGTGGTGTACTTCCAAGAAAAGCCTACAGTGTAATAACAGGAGAGCTTCTTAACCTACTGCTGCCCTGTGAGCTGCTTGTGTCTCAGAGAAGTTGTGGAGGAGGAATAGGCTCATTCACCAAACTCAGAGCACTGAGTAAGAGCTAGCTTTCCAGATAAAGACCACTGAAGCACTCAGCTGATTTGTTTTCCTGCTTAAAGTAGTTAGCATCCTGCACAAAAAAAAGAGCTCAATAGTTTGGGGTACAGCAAAAAAACAGAACTGCTTGCAAAAAGAGACCTGCCTTTGCTTTCCAGTCCCTGTGTTGGGACTAATACAAATTATCTTAAAATCCCCCTTACCTACAGTCTTTATTTTGCAGCCTCCTTCCCGTCTCCATTGATAAAGTGCAGTGTGTATGCAGTCATACATCCAATTTACAGTATTTCACTGTTCTTCACTGGTTTTGATTCCTTTCCACAATACTTATGAGATATAAAATCACATGCTGTCACAACTGCTATACTGACACTTAATGTTCTTTCCAAGAACTGGCTACATTTGGTCTGGTTCAGTCTTGCCAGCACAGCCCATGTCAATAAACTCAGTCCCTATAGTATTCTACTGCTGTCTTGGGTGGCAAAGTACACATGAAATCATCACTCGTGTATAGGCTGTGACAGAGCTGAGGTCATTAGACAACTGCTCTTTTTTGTCTGCTTCCTCCTGCAGAACATGGTGATGGCTATCCATTTGATGGCAAAGATGGTCTTCTGGCTCATGCCTTTGCACCAGGGCCAGGAATTGGAGGAGACTCCCATTTTGATGATGATGAGCTGTGGACTCTTGGAGAAGGGCAAGGTATCAGATTTTTAATGTTTTAGAACAAATGGCTCGCTGGCTTCTACGTTTTAATGCTGTTTCAGGTGCTGCATTGAATGTTTTCCTTGACATGTCAATACACGTTAGGGAGTGAATATTAAAACTAAATTTGTTCTCTACAAAATGTTTAAGTAATTCCTATACACGTTTCCCAGTATTTCACTTTCTACTCTTCTACTGTTTTCCCCTGAAAAACTGAATTAATAATGGACCTGAGGCTGCACAACCTTCATGAACTGAGGGAAAGTACAAAGCCACAACTAGGATGTTGAATGCTTCCATTCTCAGGGGCTCAAACTACGACATCTTTTAAGTTCATTTGTAAAAGGCAGATTGGTCAGCGCTTTTCTGATGTCATGCCATTTTCAGATGACTTAAGCCGTGGCTCCAGTTGTTAAGTTGGAACCATCCACCTGAATAAGTTTTCTCATACCCACAGTATCTGTCAGAATGAGACTATAAATCCCTCATGCTAACGACTGAAACAAAATTTGACATAAACCCATGGATTAGGAACAGTCCAAGAGATTTTAACAGGCAGCTCACCACACACTTTAGGAGAAAACAACTGAAGTCCAGACATTACCACCTGAACTAGACAAGACCAAGTATGAGTAGTTTGGAACCTCTTTGTGAATATGGCAAAGTGCAAGCTGAACATAGTACTAATTACAATTCTTATACTATAAAATATAGAACAAGGATGCAAACTCATGTTTGCTTTTCACTTCAAATTGCAGTTCTCTCACCTGTACTCACATTGAGAAAAAAAAAAAATAAAAATTGATCTTTAATACCAAAAGAGTCAAATTCCTTGCATTGGCTTTCTTTTAATTTGAGCAGAAGCACTGCACTAACTGGGCTTAGACTAACAACGAACAGGAGGAAACTGTTTTCTATATTAGTGGAAACACTGCATAAGGATACAGCTGGTTACTGCCATTGAAATAAACACTATGGATAAGTGAATTATCTATACATTAGCATATATTACAACCCCAGGATTGTAGTCTTAAATTACATGTGACAAACTGAAATAAAGCCCATGAACCTGGGGGTGTCTGCTTTACCACCCTATCCCCCAGTGCCACAGCAAACCTCACTCAAGTCAAACTGGAAATCCCAAAGTGGTTTCTGAGGCACAAGGCATGTTCAGTTCATGCTCAACTGCTGCCTGGAACCTTTCAAGCAATACAGAAGATTTTAGACCATACTACCAAAGAGACTAAATTATTCAATGTATTAACAGTACGTTTATAGGTTTTCCTTGCCATAGCAACAACATCATATACATTTCTCTGGGCTGATTTTAAGCACTGGTCATTCTAATACTTCGCCATGAGTAATATCCATGTAATTCTTTCAAAATTACCACTTACTATTCCAGCTATGATCACCTTGCCAATAGTGAGACCAGAGGGAGATTGAATTTCAAACTGGAAATTCAGACTGTGATTCTCTACCAGTATCCTCCCAGAAAAGATGACGTCCAACACTGTATTATTTTTAATCAGTTGATGGCTAATTTCACCACTGCATTTGTTCTCTTTGTAGTGGTGAGAGTGAAGTATGGAAATGCAGATGGTGAATACTGCAAATTTCCCTTCTGGTTTAATGGCAAGGAATACAACAGCTGCACAGATGCAGGACGCAATGATGGATTCCTCTGGTGTTCCACAACCAAAGATTTTGATGCAGATGGCAAATATGGTTTTTGTCCCCATGAGTGTAAGTAGATCATTGTTTCTATGGTTCTCTTCCTGGTAAACTGTTCCTTACTTATTTGCTCACCCACTTGTACTTTTTTGTTTTTTGCTTCCTTACTGGCAGATTTAGATTTCCTGCTCTTTAATGTCTCCTCAGCATGTAAGCAGACAAAATTCTCTACAGGCTCCCTTGGTGTAGGAGAGTTTGTAACTGATGGCAACTCATGCTTAAGCCTTTCTCTAGAAACAAAGAGATATGTCTGAAACAATGTCAGCCCCATATATACACCAAAGACACTACTGGCTGAGTTTTACAATCCCAGAATGGCAATCACCTTTTAGAATAAGGATAGTGCCAAATGTGGGGCTGGAGCACACTAAATGACAGAAATCCCTCCCTGACCTGCAGACTGTTGCGCAAACAGTTGAAACTGCATCTCCTTCAAGAGCAACTTTCAAAAACTAGCAGTTAGGAAGGGAACCCACTAAGCCAGACCCCCACAACTTTGCATACCAGTTTTACCAATTGGTGGCCCAGGTCCTCTGAGTCTAGGAACCCTTTAGTGTAACATGACAGCATTACTGTCACAAACCACATTTTAAATGACCGCATACTGCTTTGCAAAATAAAAATGACTGCATGCCACGCAAGTACCTAGGCTGCCACAAAGCTCCCTGTATGCTGGTAGAGTTCAAATTGCTGTCCAGGAGAATACTCACATTTTTCAGAATTTAAGTGGGGGTTTTTAACATGGCTCTTAGGACTCTTGCTCATGTAGTGCCAACAGCTCACTTCAGCTACAGCCATGACATAACTCTGCATTCATAACTCAGAATTCATAACTCTGTATCACTATCTGTACAAAACTGCTAGAAGATCTAGGAAAGCTAGGATTGCACTTGACTTCTAACGTTTTGGAGTGTGAAGAGAATCCTATTTCACAAGCAACTTATTTTATAGTTGGAAACACCCATTTACAGCTTAAACAATGCTTTAAATGCTTTCATGTAGCCATGAACATTTAAAAAATATACACAATATGCCTGTTATCCTTCAAATGAAGTTATGACAACATATCCCCCTCTTAAACATTGGAAGCATGGATTTATATGCCTGAAAATCTTGATGAGTCTATTGGATAGAAGATTTTGAGCAATTTATTACTATCTGAGTGTTGATTTGATCTTCTGCATGTCACACAGCAGGAAACCTTTAGAGAAGCAATTAAGTATAATGGGCTGTAGCTTACTGTGCTGATTTATCAGCACTGAGTAGAGAAGGTAAGGGGCTTTTAGCCACTTGTTCCATCTCCTGCTTGCCAGCTCCAGAGTTTGCACCTCTGTTCATATTCATTCCCCATACTGCAGTTTCCCACCTTTGCTATCTTCCCTTTGTACCTAACCAACTGCAATAAGATTTTGGTAGCAGGGAGTGTTCCATCACTCCTGTTCCCTTGCATCCTGAGTGACAGATCTGCAGGGTCACAAAAGTCCTGCCTGCTACTGCTATGTCATACCAAGTAAGAAGAGAGTTATGAAAGAGAATGAAACAGAAAACAATGAGGGTTTTGTTGGACTCATGTTAATCCTGCTTGGAACAACATTACTAAATTATTTATAATGTGATGGTGATGACATGCAGTCAGTACAAGGAAAGCGAATGCAGATAGCTGGAAGAAAATTATTGATGCTGAAGAATCAGAGCTAGCAAAACAAGTTCAGAGTTTTGCCAGAGCAAGAACGCACAAGCACAGCCCAACAAGCCCCAGACAAGCCTCAACTCATACTGTAAAACACATGTATGTGCATTAACATGCATGTGCCACTTAAGCACACATTGTTTTTCCAAAGATCACGGATATGTGAATCCAGGAAAAGTCCTGAGAGCCTGGATTCTAAACTGCTCTGGTGTCCTATTGTAACCAAACACTAAATGGAGTCCTGCTTGACTAATTCTGGGGAATCCTCAAGTTCATTTGTGAGATCATGTAGTTTTCAACACCGGATTCAGATGCTTGTGGTTTACAAATACAGTCTGTTGTACAACACAGCAGTCTTCTAGCCTTAACATGATAAAAAGAGTATTAATTTCCAAATCCCTAACTGCCCACTGTAATTCACATCTAGAGCTGAGATCTACCATGGTAATGATTATTTATACAGCTATAAGGGATGAGAAATCAAAGAGTGTGAACTTTAAATTTCAGTTAAGTATTAATTATTGTTAGTTACCTGACCTCAGAACTAGCTTCTTTAGCCTAACACTTATTTCAGGAGGTTGTATGTGTGCAAGCACACATATCCACACAATCATTTTTTCCTAAAACTTTGCCCTATCCTTCATTCCTCACATTTCCTCAAACCTCCTCTACTTCAGGTTAATACTTCCAGTAGGAAAAGAGCAAAACTGGGCTTAGTTCTTTAAAACACTCTGAATGCTTAAATATATTTGGAATGAAGCCCAGATTATAGGTAACTGGACATACAGATCCACATACCCTGACTGAAACCCTTTAAAAATCCCAAAGTCATACAAAAAGGAAAATGTAATCATTGAAGCACTCTCAGGGAGACCTGATTTGGAAGCTGATGTTCCTGAAAACGCTTGTGTCAGGGTTTCTGAAACGGAACAGAAGGGCTTCAGCCTTTTGTTTCTGATGTAATTATTTCGCAAGATCCTTGAGCAGTTATGGACAGATGTTTCTTATTAAGCTCAGAGCAGCATTGTTCACTCATTATTCCAAGACACCATTTGCTAAAATCCCAATAATAAATTCAGATAGGGGAAGATTTACATCAGGGAGTGCATGTTGGGGCAACATTCCCAGTTGTCTGTGCTTGTTTCTCTCCCACTTAATTCAATGACATTAGTTTCAGTTCTTCTCCTCACAGAGGCATGCTGCATGTTTGGAAACATTTTTAACATATAGTACTGAACCAAACTTTCCTAAAGTAAATCCCAGATCTGCACCATGATTCTGCAAAATGCTTCTACTACTATTTATCAAAGTAGAAGTAAGCAAAGAAGAAAGTTATTTAGCTACTACACAAATCTTAGGCACATGTGCTGAACCTCTCCTTTGCCATATGGCATCAAGGAATCTTCACCAAACTCTACTGACACTGCAGGGAGTTTAGGCTCCTAAATTTGGTCCCTCAATTTCTAACATTACTGATATCTGTACTCTGCCTGCACCTTCCTCACACTGGCCACAGTCCTTGTAGGCTGATGCTCAACTGCTCTCCCAGGCAGAGCCCTCATGAAGCTGTAGCTACCTCCACCTTGGATCTGTTCCACAGGATTTTAAGCAACCTTCCAGAATGAGGTTTCCTTACATCACAACTGGCTGGTTTTTCTAGGAAGAGCTAACAGTGCAGTCCAGTCTGAATCTGCTCTCACATCAGCATACCTTCCCTCATTTTTAAATGGCTTACCATGGTAAGAAAAAGAGTCAGGCCCTTTAAGTTCCCCTTACGAGTAAAGATTTTGGTTTGGTTTGGTTTGGTTTGGTTTGGTTTGAAGGGAAGCAACCTAGTCTCTAACTTTCATTTACATTAAAGCAGAGTTTTCTAGGACTTGAAAACTTAAAAATGATTGTTGTTACCATCACATGATGGTACCTTGAGCAAGATGAAAAACTGCATTTTGACTGTGACTCAGAAAGACTCTGTGCAAAGCAGTAAGAGACTGACTTTCCATAAAGTTTTTGTAGCCCAGCCACATTTGAACCAATTAAAAAAAAAAAAAAAAAAAAAAAAAAAGGAAAAGAAAAGCTATTAAATTACAGAGGTTGACAGATCTAGAGCTGGGAGCAGCTCATGTGGTAAATGAGTCATCTAAACAACTCAGTTTAATTTTGTCTTCCAATTCTATCTTTCCTTTATACAAAAGAAAGTCTTTCTTTGACCCAAATAGCCACAGTCCTAGCTGATGCATACTTCCTAATTTATTGCAACATCCGAGACAATGAAAACATGTGCAGCTTGCTCTTTTGGGAAGGCACTGTGCATGCTGCAGTTATCTTTGCCCTAAGGTGTAGGACCTCTGTGTGGCTGTATCCCTGTCCACAATGCAGATCAACACAAATGCAAGTTCAGCCAGATCAGAAATTCAATAAACTCAGGCACGCAAGCGAGGTCTGCAAAGCTCCCAGTGCTCTCCCCAGTGGGACTGGAACTTACTTCAGTAAATCACTGGTTCATGCCCCTGGTACTGAGGCCAGCTACTGATTTAAGTGGAAAAGGCAAAATGAGTCATCCATGTCACAATACTCTATCATTAGAACCCTTCCCAGTCACCCTTCAGCCAGAAAAAGTCTTGGGCTTTTACATATTACTACTGTAAGAAGTGAAACACACTCACAGACAATGCCTCTTCCCATCAATGGATCAGGCTAAGCAAAGGCAAATCCCCTCCAAGCCTAATCAAAGACACCAAGGCTGAAACAGCCTTTTGGTCATCAAAACAACAGTAAATTTAAAAACCAACCTGCCAAGGCTTCCCACATACACGTTTGGGTTCTAGCTGTAACTTCAAACTGGGAGCAGAAAAGGGAGAAAGGGGTCCCCTCACACACCTTAAGTAAAGGATTGTCTGTGAGAGTCTCTGGCTCTGTACAGAGTTTGCCATTCTCACAAACATTTTTGATGTAAGGTAGAAGGATCAGCAGAGCACTGAGGAACAGGAGTGACTTTCTCTGAATCCCTTCTAAACATTTCAAGAAGATGTATTAATTCCATGTTACGAGGCAGGCTATAAAGGATGATATCAACCCCCATTCAAATAGCCTGTTAGAATTTTCTTCATTCCCAGTTCATCTGTAAGGATCAATCAGTCATATCTTTCTATACACTGTGAGACAGTAACATCCCTTGTCTGTCTGGCCAAAGCAGCTCTTTGTTGGCGTAAGGAAGACACTCTAAGTGCAAACTGCGCCAGACATGACAACTGTCCAATCTCTGTCAAGACCTTTGCACGTTACCATCGGCACATCATGGTTTCTTGGTGGCATTTAGCATTCTGTGTTGACATTTTTCTCTTTCCTTATCCCTACAGCACTTTTTACGATGGGTGGCAATGGTGACGGGCAGCCATGCAAATTTCCCTTTAAATTCCAGGGCCAATCCTACGACCAGTGCACAACAGAAGGCAGGACAGATGGGTACCGATGGTGTGGAACCACCGAAGACTATGACAGAGACAAGAAATACGGATTCTGTCCAGAAACTGGTATGAGGACTATCACTTGCCTGAAACAGACTAATTTGTCATTGTTCTAAGTAACAGACCCCCTTTTTTACACCTTCACCACAGAAGAGGTGATGAGTGAGGCATAATTTCAGCATAGGTGGCCAAGGGAGTAACTACAAGAGGAACAAGCTACATAAATGATACAGTATGCCACAGCACACCAAGGTTATCAAGGATGCACAAATGTCCCTGAATCGTAGGACTAAATGTCTGCCACTTCAGGATAATTATGAATAGAATTTGTTCATCCTCTTTTTGGAAGAGAAGTCTCATGTGATGGAAGAAAGCATGAATAATATTTTAGTTTAATACTTAGCATTCACACTTGAAAAAGAGAAATCCTGTTTAGTATGTTAAGCTTGAGTTAATGGATCTTTTCAGGAATTCAAAAGAACTAAGTGAAATGGTTGAGCCAGGAAAATAGGTTTCTGCTTTCTATACAAATTTTTATATTCTTTAACCTGAGTTTTATTACATAAAAGGACAAAAATTAATTTATAGCCTTGTATAGATTGGCAGGTCTTCAATTCTAGGATAGAGACAAGAGCCATAGTATTGTGTAAGTTGGCTATGGCAGTTCTAAAATCTCAGGCTTCCAACAGAGCCAAGGGGATGCTACATTCACCCCACAGCACCCTGAAGCTGCTTTAAAGGCTGTGTACATCCTCGGGTTTGAGTGGTTAGAAAATGGCCTAACCATTTGCCATAGGGATTTGATGTATTGGTACTTGGCTTCCTGTTACCTCTGATAACCAGGTGCAACCCTTCAATTTCACCTTCCAGATGTTTTTTAAAACATTTTGTTAAAAGGATCCCATCCATTATGACTTGCTGCACAGTTAAGAAGAGGAAAATCTACATGGTAGTTCTAACAAAAGAACCAATGTATCTAGAATCTATGTAGCCAGAGCTTCGTATTCTTTTCACATCATGCTTATGATAACTACTTTTAACTGCAATTTTAAATTTAGCTGCATCTTCTTCCCTCTAGAAAATATTTGTACATTCATATACTAATGTCATTTCTTCTATATTACCACCTATATACTGCATAGATGAGAGCAAACTTAGGGGAAAAATTTACAAGTTTTCCAAAAAATAGCTGTTAAAAATGAAGAAGTTATCCGTGTTTGATTCCTTTTTCTTTAGAACATGTTTTAAACCATATGCTTTTAAGCTTCACCCTGCTGTCAGAACAAAACAGTTCCTCAATTTATTCAGTATGACTCCTGAACCTTTTGGGTTTTGGTGGTTTTTGTTTTTTTTTTCACTTCAAAGCTTATACCTGAGTGAGACACCTCCTAACCAGTCGGATACTCAATAGGCCTTTAACCTTTCTGACACTAAACTTACCTCTGATCTATTAGAGGCACACTTTAAAACACCACCAGGAGAGACCATCAAAAGATACTTGCTATGCAATCACCTTCCACAAGCCACTATTAACTGCCGCTTTTTCAAAGCTCTGAACCTAAGTCCAGGGCTCATTCTTGCTCCCACCCAAACCGTTGGCAAGGACATTGCAATGGCAATGCTTTGACTTTTCCCTTATCTTCTGTCAGACAATTTTCTTTTCAAATATTACTTACTCCTCACATTCTTAGGAGGATTGCAGATCTTTTGCTTGCCTGCTGTTTTTAATGAGTAGTTCAGAAGAAGGTGCATCAGCTTAATCTCACAAAAGGGATTCCCTTCTTACCGGTTTTCTGTCATTCTCCACAGCCATGTCAACAGTTGGTGGAAATTCAGAGGGAGCTCCTTGTGTATTCCCCTTCATCTTCCTTGGGAATAAATACGAGTCCTGTACAAGCGCAGGACGCAATGATGGCAAGCTGTGGTGTGCTTCTACCAGTAGCTATGATGATGACCGCAAGTGGGGCTTTTGTCCAGATCAAGGTAACAGAGCCTGTCAGAACAATACAATGGTAACTGCACGGCGACCACACCACTAACACCACACTCGCCATGACCTCATTCTCACACTTCTCACTCCTGTTTGCAGTACGTCTCCCACACTGAAATCTGAGCAAAACCCCTACATTAAAATGTGTGACTGTTGTTAGGAGTCATACCCAGAGCTCATCTGCCTGAAACATTCAGATTTTCTAGAATTACAACTGTGAAGCATATTTCCAAAGCATTAAAAAAAACCCCTTTAATTGAAAAAAAAAACCAGTTTTCCTTCTAGGGCTAAAGGCCACAAGCACTACAGTATTGCACCAATTATACTCTGATGTTGGCCAAATGAGGAACAAATGCTACATATAAAAAATATTAATACATCTTTGACTGACCTGGCCAAAGATGAAAAACACACAAAAAATGAGAGAGCCAGTATATCGTGTGCATGCTGAATGGCAGTGGTTCCAACTATTTTGTTAATCTTTGTCCTCATTTGTAACATGGGTGAAGTTAAGTATAGCACCAGGATTTTTACATATTTGCAAACAAATGCTAGATGCAGATTTTATCATTCTTTTAGCAGGAAAATAACATCCAAATTTCAGAAACTGACTGGACATAACTGATAAAATGTTAGCTTATGTTTTTAACCTGACAATATCTGGCACAACAGTGCTGATTCAGGCTCTGCTCACAGACACACAAATACACAGACCTGTTTATCACTTGCATGCCATTCCATGAAGAAAAGATTTGAGGTCTAGATTGCAAATTTAATTCTTCTGTCTTAAAAATAAATAAATATAATTTTAAAATCTGACTTTGTTTGCTCAACTTCCCCTTTTTCACAGAAGTATTAAGACCATGGTCAAAGTCACTTGTATATGAGACAGCAGCATACATCAGCCACATAAGAGGCTTCAGAATCTCTTTAGAATGAAAAGTCCTATCAGGCAATACATATGGAATCCCTCACTGGAAGCTGTAAATGCCAATTATATTTCTGTCAGGAGATTCTGATGAGTACCTAACAAAATAAAAGATTATGAATAACCTGCGTGCTACACTTCTATTAAGAGGCAAGCAGCTAATTCTATCTTGCTGTGTTATTTAGGATACAGTCTCTTCTTGGTTGCTGCTCATGAATTTGGTCACGCTATGGGATTAGAGCACTCTGAGGATCCAGGAGCTCTGATGGCCCCTATCTACACCTACACCAAGAACTTTCGGCTTTCTCAGGATGATATTAAAGGGATCCAGGAGCTATACGGTAAAGTCCTCCATCCAAAAAAGCATACAGCACAGGTTTAACTTTGGGACTCAGGCCTGGTAGTGAACTGCATACTGCACAATACCGCCAATGCCAGAAACACCCGCTGTTCCTTTCCTCCTGCTTTCCTCCTGCTCCCATTCCAATCAAAGATCACAATTTAGGAATGAAGGGTCACTAAACTTGCTGAGCAGGAGCCCCAGAACTGCCCATAACCAACCTTTAGCTTAGCCTTTACTGGGACAACAAAATGCTGGGCTTTCCTCTAGCTCGAAATACCTGATACGGGTTGGTTTGGGTATTTATTGTCCACAACACCCTGAGCTTCCCAGATTGCAACTCCTTGTACAAGGAGAAGTGAGTTGTTTCCCATCCTAGCATGGAAGCAATTCACAGTGCCTTCCCACAATTCAAGCTGTACCTTCACAATAACATTTGATATTAGAGAGTGTGTTATATACTGTGGTGTTGAAGTATTTGTCAAGCTCTTGGAGCTTTGGCAAGCATCTAGATGGTGTTGGGTGATGAGTTAGACTTGATCTCGAAGGTCTTTTCCAACCTGGTTAATTCTATTCTATTCTAAAAAGTGGATGTAAGTGTTCTTATATTGGTACACATTTAAAACACTGTTTTCTCCAAAGACTTTTTAGTACAATGCTTAAGTATTATTATTAAAGTTCCTTCCACATGTATACTTCTACCTCATAGATGCACAAGTATGCTACAGTCAATTAAGCAGTCAAAGAAAAATCTATACCATTTCTTTTTGTGCTTTTCACTTTTCTACTGAGATATCTTCCTAATTGTAAGTGACTATATTCTACAGTATTCAACACCTCAGGAATGATAATAAGACTATACTAAAATGATTACCATGTGAGACACTTTTTTTATCAAATATCTGATTTGAATCTTTATTTTTTCCTTGTTCTTAGCTGCTTTAATTAAGACTGGGAATTGAGGCATGGGCAAGGTTAAGTTAATTTTCTAAGCTCGCACAGCATATCTTTGATAGAGTTCAGAATTTAACCCAGTTCTCTCAAGGCACACTTCAAAACCCAAGACAAAACTATCTCTGCTGCATCTTTATAACTGATATAACCCTTTGCAAGCTGCTTTCTGTATAAAACAGATATTCAAAAACCCCTTTGTTTTCTTCCATTATAATTATCTCGAATCAGTTGCACTCTACTTAATTTCATCACCCTGATGTTTCTGAGAGAAAGGCAGATGCCTCATGAAGCAATACAGCAGCAGCCAGATATGACAGCAACAGAAAATAAACCAGAGGGCAAAGTGCATGTTCCGAAAAGCACATTGTGATTACCAAAGAGAGGAGAAAGATCATTCAAAATGGCTCAAAATGCATTCTTGTAACTTGCAAAACATTGGCACTTCTAGAAAGAAGAGAAATCCACTTTGACATCTCTCAGGGGAGTTGCAGATAATTCTGAACAGGTAGACTTTGAAATTCATTCATCTTACTTTTAGAAGCCAGAAAAAAATGCCTTGTTTTCATTTGAACCCAGTATAGTCACTTCTGAATGTCTTTCAAGGTAAATAGGCAGCTCAGCATGCCCAGACACTCACACAGGCACAGTGTCTTAAAAGCAGCCAAAGAGCATATTGAGGCAGGACTGGAACCTAAGGGCTTCTCAGCTGTACTTGACCACTCTTCCCCTGAAAACATTTTCTCCTTCAAGCTCTGCCTCCAGATTATTTCCCTTCTAGAGATTATTGTAATTCCTGTTCTCTGTGTGTCCTATGCAGCAATGGACTGCACTCTAACAGAATCTCCCTGTTCACCATTACAGAAGTATCAACTGATGTTGAACCTGGACCAGGGCCAGGCCCAGGGCCAGGGCCACGTCCAACCCTCGGACCTGTCACTCCAGAGCTCTGCAAGCACGACATTGTATTTGACGGAGCTGCACAAATTAGAGGAGAAATATTTTTCTTCAAAGATAGGTAAGTGAGATAGATTGCTTACCAGTGGGGCCTCAAGTGGGGGAATCTGTCAGAGCTACTCATCAAAATTTAGACATTTACTCTTGGGCACAACCTCTGCCCTTCCTTTTGTGTGTTCAGAGACAGCCAAGCGTCCTGAATCAACCCTGGGGGAAAGAGATGGCAAGTTCTGGTTTTATGGTTAAATAATATGGCCTTTTTTGCCACAAAAGGATGCTGTTGGGTCACGGCCAACTTAGTTTCCACCAGGACCCCTATGTCCTTTTTCACAAAGCTGCTTTCCAGCCTTTTGGCTTCCAGTATATATTCGTGTTTGGGGCTGTTCCTCCCCAACTGCAGAACCTCGAAGTGACTTTTGCTGAACTTTGTGAGGTTCCTGCCACTCCGTTTCTCAAGGGGTCAGAGTCCCTCTGGATGGCAGCACAGCCCCCTGGTGTATCAGCTATTCTCCCAGTTCTGGGTCATCAGCAGACTTGCTGAGGGTGCACTCTGCCCCAACATACAGATCACTGCTGAAAATGTTATGCAGTGTGCTACCCAGTACTGATGCCTGGAGCACACTACCCATTACTGGCCTCCCATAGGGGCCAGACCCCGTAGGCCTGGCTAGTTGGCCAATTTTCAGTCCACCTCACTGTCTGCTTTGCTCACCCATACTTCAACAGCACCTCTGTAAGAATCTTGCTGGACACAGGGTCAAAAACCAACCTTTCTGACCTGCTCTTTCCTATCTATCAAGCTAGTCATTTATCAAAGAAAGTAATCAGGTTGGTCAAGCACAAATTCCCATTTGAGAATCCATGCTGACTACTCCAAACCATCTTCATGTCCAAACAATTGTCTGTCAATTAGAGAGAGGTGATATTTTAAGCCATAAAATCATATTTTCTTAAAGCTACTCTTCAAACTTCTTTGAGAGCCTGGAATTTTCAACTTTGGTCATTACCTTAGGCAGTTCTGTAGTACATTTTAATTTCTGCTTTCTGCCCTACACTGGCATTGTGCATGCCAAGATACAACGACAACTGGGCTAATGGTAGCTCTAGGGAAGATCAAGACAAGGAAATGCCACAAACCACGCTGAAAAAAGACTGTTCTCATGATATTTTCTGCCCAGTATTACCAATTAAGGAGCAAAAAGTAAACTCTGGTGTCATCCCTGCTGATTTCTGTGGAGTAACATGAGGGCTGCTGTGGCTCAGAGACACATCCAAACTTCTAAATGTTTATGCAAACCAGATATGACCCCCAAAATCTTTAGAGATTTATGCATCTGTAATGTTAATCACAAAGTCAGCAATGGAAGAGGTGCATTAACTATTGCCTGCCAAAGAAGGATTTATACCCTACAAATTATTTCTGGATGCCTTTTCTAGGAAAACCTACAAGGGCCACAGTTCAGCAGTGGAAATCACTCCACTTCCAGTGAAATAGAGCTCTGGAGGCTAGTGGAAATAATCTCCAATTCCTCTTCCACTGTGGAGACACCCTTTTAGCAAATCTTCAGTTTTAGCACAACTGTCACTACGACAGACTGGCCTAAAGAGGATCTGTTCCTCTCCCATGTTCATAAAGATACAGTCATAAGAATCTGTGAGCAAAGTGTTTTCCCTGAGTGTTTTAATCCAGGTTGAATCCCAACTCATTAAATAACAGCATTATGTGACTCACGGCTGTTTGACATATCAAGGACACTCGTGACTGGGATAGGTTCCATGTGCACAAGGCCTCCAAGGCAGAAGACACAAAAGGCGTTTTTGATGTAAGAGCAGAGACATTTCTGATAAAATGAGGTGGCTGCACAGCTGCTACTCCCACTGCTTTTGCCAGAGCCTGTATTATCCAGCTGCTCAGCACCGAAGAGCATCTCCTAAGGAGTACAGCACTTGGCAGCAATATGGTGAGAGAAACTAAAGCTCCATTTTCCTGCCATAAATCAATGCCCAATTTAAAATCATTTATCCTCACTCACCCTGAATATTGTCTCCCAAAGCCACTGAAGATCTGGGCCCAGGCACATTCACTACATGTGTCCAAATCAAACACTGCCTCCTATCATACAGAAACATACACAAGCATCTGAAACCGATCGAGGTATTACAGTTCACCTGTTCATTGCTCCTAGCTGACATTTTGAAGAAAGCAGGAACAACAAACAAGATTCCCTTTGCAAAACAGCAATTTTATAGTTATTTGTGTCTCCTGGGATACCTTTTTGTACTATTCCTCCTGGTCCCATCAGTGCCATGCTAAGATTCCTTACAATCCAGTGATCCCTAATAGCAAGAATCAGCCCTTTCTCGGCTACAAAATCTCCCCACAGGACCAACAAATCTGCCTCACAGAAAGCCAGCAGCAGACCCTTCCACTAACAAGATGCACAGAGCTGACCCCACCATGCTGGCTTACCACATCTGCCAAAACCAGTGCCCTCTTTTGACAGCATAGTCATTAGACAGTCCAAGTCTTCACTTCCGAGGAAGAACATATTCTCACAGCAGTAAAAAATGTTCCACAGTATTCACAGCATTGTGATTCTGTTTTGCTCACTTTTTGCCCTGGTTTTCAGGCAGACCTCCACCTTGCTTCTGCTTTCGTAAACTGGTAATGATGCAAGGCTTCATCCAACAAGGAGTGATTTAAAGTCTATTCCTAAAACTCAGCAATTCCATATAATCCCAGCAAAACAGAAGTATTTCACATTCAGATACAGTTGGTCAAAGAACTGTGCAAATACCAAAGCAATCTGCTCAAACTGACTCATGCTTTATCTAATGTGCAGCAAAACCAGACAACTGTTGAACTGTTTTGCACTGGAGTGGCTTTGTCTGTCAGACTTGCAGCTCTCCAAGTATCAGGCAAGCAGCATTATGACTCATTTTTGGAATTCACAAAAACAAAGGTCCATCATGTGCCATGTGACTTTTATGATTCATGAAAATGACCATAGCATCCAACTGTCAGATTACACAGGCAAAGCGAGGAAAGAGAGAAAAGGAGGTCAGGTCAGACTAATGGTTTCAGAAAGTATTTTTCTTTCCCCCATCAGCCCGAGGAAATAAAAGGGAATTTTTGGAGGTGCTGTTGGCCATAGAGAACAGATGAGCTTTTCTACTGGGTACAGAATCATTTAAAGCAACCAGAGTGCCCAAGCGTAGCATTTACGCTTTGACAGAGTTTCCCTTTCCACGAGAAAATCTCACCATTTTAACAAGTCCCTTGAAATGTGTGCTTTAATAAAAGCCTTGGTGTTTTACTCTGTTCACTCTGGCAAGTTTGGAACTCATGCAGACAGAAGTTATTAGTGCTGACTCAGACATAAATCAGGGCCAAATTTGATTGAGGATTCCGTAACTTGGGTTTTTTAAGGAGCTACTTTTATGAATATAGTGTTAGAAAGACTTGCTACACAGATTTCCATTTCATATCATATTGGATGTGCTTTATGTCTAGAAAGAGACGAGGCATAAAACAAATGTCATTTGTGTGTAAACACAATATTCATTTATGCTTAAACACTTTAAATGACTGTTCAAATGGTCAAGAGCAAGAGTAATTAGCTAAATGCCTTAATTGTGGCTTTCTTTTTTTTTAATGACAATTATGCTGAGTTATGCTCAGAGACATTCTTGTGCATGCTAAAAATATATATATATGCATGCAAAATGAGAGTAAGTTCACACAATACTATCTTAATTATGAAAACCATACATCAGGTTAAGTTAATAAGTATTTTTAATCAAGAGACAAAAAACCCAAAGCACTTGCCAGTTGTGCTCTTCCTCATATCAAACACTATAGATTAACATAACTTAGTATGCAACAACTCATCATACTTGTAAATGTGTTTCTAAATGTTGGATTTCTCCTAGCTAGTTCTGTTTGCAGTCAAACTTCTGTTTATAAAAATACTGCAACGTATTAAATTAATTTAGGACTGCTCCTCCAGGTTTTAGACAAAACCAAAATTCATCTCCAGATCCTGGGTTTCTCAAAGGTATAATTATTCTTGGTAGGGACGACTACTTATACTCTGCAAAAAAATGGGATGCCAGTAGTACCTTGAGCTTCAGCAACATAATAATGGTCAAAGCTGTTTGACCTGGGATTATAATAGCTCTGGCTTGGTGCAAGATTGATCCCACCAGCCTTCCGATTCCTCATTTTATGACCATGGCAAAACTTTTGTTCAGCTGGGGAAAAAGTTCTTCATTCTGTGGAGGAAACAGCAGTGCCATTTGTAATAGCAAAACCCCTCAGCTCAAAGCTCTGCCATTTAAAGATAATTACAGCTTTTTAAAGCTTAAATCAAATTATGGTCCTCCCTATACATAAAATAGCCAATAAATTACCCTTTGCATTTCCCTAATGAACATTTTTAGTGCTAGCAGTTTCTATTACAGTCAAGCTCACTTCCAAGTAGTTTGATGTACCATTATTAAATTTGAACTTTTAGTCACTACAATAGTAATTGCAAGAGCAATTCACGGAGTACAGATCTCTGCTTTTGACACACCCTCATCCATTTGCTTCCTGCACAACACCAGGAGAGCTCTAATCAGTCAAATATGCTGTAAATTAGTTTATTTGTATCCTGGAATCACAGAACACATTTTGCCCTGATGCAAAAAGAACTCCAAAGCAATCAGTACAAGCAATCTCACCTCCAGTCCAATGTGCAGCTTCTTGTGCAACTTTCAGCAACAAGTTTCTAAATGAATGATTTGGCTTTTTGGCCACTGTAGGAAAACAGCTCCAAGGGTGCACTACTGCTAACACATGTGTGTTTGTGTGTGCATGCACAATTATGTGCCTTTGCCAGGAATGATTAAAAACATATGTGCTGGTGAATTGGTTCATTGTAAATCTTGCACCATGTTCTGTTCTGCTTCAGATTCATGTGGAGGACTGTAAACCCACGAGGAAAACCCACAGGTCCTCTTCTTGTTGCTACATTCTGGCCTGATCTGCCAGAGAAAATTGATGCTGTTTATGAATCCCCTCAGGATGAGAAGGCTGTCTTTTTTCAGGTATTGTTCTGAAGTTTTAAAATATAAGTACCTATTTGAATAAATATTGCACTTGAGTTCAGTTCCCTCCAAGCTGTAACCCTGCCTGATAGCCAAGTGAGCCAGCCAGGGTGGGTGACAGATCTCAAACATTGCTTTAGAACAAACACTGGATCTGGAGGTCTGAACAGCATTGAGCCTCCATTACATGAAAGGGCAGCTATAAGCACCTAGAAAGATACATTCAACGATAAGCAAGGCTAAACAAGAACTATTATTTAAAACAAAAAGCAACAATAGTGGGAGTTCTGTTTCATCAGTTACTGCTCTGTTTTTCGTCTGTTTTCTCTCATTTTAAGCTCTTGTCTCTTATGTATGCTGCCCCTCCTTGTTTTGTTGTCTTTGCCAAAGACTGACTTCCACTCTGGCTTCCAACTATCTGCCTCGGTGGGGCATCAGGCAGAGGACAGAGGCAGCCATGCTAGCTGTCTCCATGGGAGAAGAGTATAACAGGAAGCACACCTCTGTCATTTTAAGTCACACACATGGTTCAGCTGTACTGGCCAAATTCATGGGGCTGGGAAGCTGTTTTCAACATGAATGACTGAGCCAGCAAAAACTGGGCTCCAGTATCTACTAAAAATATGACTAAATATCTCCAATCATGTAAAAACCATATGGCAAACGCTGCTGTACGTTTTCTGTACAGGAGGGGAAAAAAAAGTAATGATAATCTATTCCACATGGCTCACAGGCCATTTGCTTAAGTTTACATGGAGAGGGGAAAAAATACAAAAGCTTAGAAGAGTTTTATTTCAGGCAAGCCAAAACATTTTAAATGCTGCATATACTATATATAATCCTGTTACATCTAACCCTCTCTGCCTCTCTTTGTAATTTCCAGGAAAATGTAATCAACATGCTTCAAGAACCCCAAATAATTAACAACTATCAAACAAACACGGATTGGTTTGAAAGTTACATGTAACCCAACTAGCTTAAAATACTTACTACTGAGACCCCTGCCTTGCAACTTCTAAGGAACTCAAAGGCTACACTCACACTTTTCTCACATTAATGCTTTACTTACATTCTTTCCAACTAGCACAAAATCAAGAGACATCATTTGATGAGTGGAACTTTCCATGGCTTTCACATGAGGGTATTTACTAGATAAATTATAATTCCATGTACTAGTACATCTTCCACTAGTATGTATTTGGAGAGATATCAGAAAAGGTTGTATGACAAAAGACACCAGAAACAGGAACTCTGGGCCAAAGTTTCCTGTCAATCACTCAACAAAACAGCTGAGCAAACCAGATATTGGACACAAGATTCTGCATTGACAGAATGCACAGACCATCTTCTTGTTTCAGACCATGTTCATCAAATAAAAAACCCTATACAATATTAACTCTTTCTTTTAATATAACCCAACTCTACTAAGACAGTGTCTCACTCAAAGATGAGGCAGCTAAGAAGGGAGGAAGCAAAAGCATGCTGAGGTGATGTACACCTGCATTCTAATTCACAGCTTCACTGATGGTGAAATACTCCAAAGACCAGTAGTACAGCTAGTGCAATAAAGAGTGGCATTACGAAGCACAGAATAATTACTTCTCTGTATCTGATTAATAAACTCCATGTGTTTGCTTTGTTTTCTCCCCTCTTTAGGAAATGAGTACTGGGTTTATTCAGCCAGTAACTTGGATAGGGGCTATCCAAAGAAACTCACCAACCTGGGACTACCCCCTGATGTGCAGCGTGTTGATGCAGCTTTCAACTGGGGCAGAAACAAGAGGACATACATTTTTGCTGGAGACAGATACTGGAAGTAAGATGCATTGAAGTGGTGGTGATATGCTGTTAGCCAAGCTGCGTCTCTAGGGTTAAATGCATGCAGGTTCAGGAGGCAGGAGCCAAATGCAGGGCGTTCATTCTTTAGGAATACAAAATGGGGGCTGCCAGGACAGCACTGACAGCAGCGATGGGTGAGGATGCTGAAACAGGGAATACAGCTAGGAAAGCACTTCAGGTGGGAACTAGCATGTACTGGAGAGAACAGCTTGCAAGGGAAGAGGCTATCTGGGAGCATGTCAGGCTGCTCAGAACTAACAACCCATTCTCCAACCCTTATGTGTCAGCAACTGCCCCACCTCAGCCTCAGACTCTTAAGAGGGACAAGTGGTCCCTGCTGTCAGCTCACGATTGCTTGGAGCTAACTCCAAAAGAAATTCCTTAAAAATGGACGGGTCTCAAATCACTTGAAGTCAAAGACTGACCAGATTGTCTTTGAAATTCTTTCACTAAGACATCAGGTTTGGACTGCTGGGTGTTAAAGAAACAGCAGTGTGGCCAGCAGAGCACACTGGGGATGACTGTGAATCCTTTCAGCAGCCAATGTACCAGTCACTAACACATTTGCTCTAATAATAGAGTTGGCACTGAAGAGATCTGAACAAACCACAAGAAGCGTGTCTGTTAGTACTTTGGGAAAAATCTTAGCTTCAATTCATCCTGACAGCCTCTACAACCCTTTTCCTGTTTCCAGTACATGCTCAGAGACGTTTCTATTGCAAAGGACACCATAGATGTGGTGCTTCACAAACACCTGTATTCGCACTAAGGCTCCTGTTCCAAGACCGTATGATAAGCAAAACATGCCGCAACCAAACTCAGGTGACCTGCTACCATGCTCTATCCAAGAAAGATCCTGGCCTCCTAGATTAAGGAGGAATGCCTTTAAAATGTCTCAAGGCTATTACTGTGGTAGAAATAGATATTCTACGTTACACATCATGAAGAGTTGATTAATTGTATTTCATAGAATTTCATTACCATAACTGGCAGGAAGGAAGATCTGGCACAAAAGATCACATTAAGACACAGAGGCACTTCACAGTGCTTTGAGGAACTGAGTGAGATACCTTTGTGCTGCCAATCAGAAAGACACAAGAAGAAAACAGAGGCACTAAATCCTGCCTTCACCACCAGATGTTCCTTTCAGGCATGCAGACATTGCTTTAAGAGGCTGAAAGTCAAACCATCCACTAACTGACACTGTAAACGTCAGGAACACCAACCAGAAATCTAAAAGATTCTCCAAGCTGTAAGGGTTCTTTCTGACAGATGCTCTACATAAAATATCAAAGGAAGTCTCACTGTAATTGAGTCCATTTTATGTGAACATTAATTTCCTGTTATGATCAAACTGGGTAAGTGTCTTTATTACACCTTAATGGCTGTGGATTCCTGTAAGTAAATAAAATACCCTATCATTTAGATGATAATTGCCACTTGATCATAACTTTCAGTTACTTTGAGGACAGTACTCTTCCCCATTATCTAAAGAAAAAAAAACCAACTACCTAAAAGCTCAAGAATGTTATTATTTTTTTCACATATTATTCTAGAGGCCATCTTAAACATTTGCAAGTAGGTCTGTTTGCAATGCTTTGCAATTTGCAATACTGCAGACTCCCACTAAATCTTACAGCAAAGCTGCTGCTCTCCTCTGTACCAACTTCTGTTCTGATTACCTGTATCCCAGAGCCTCCAAGTAATTCATCACTCTAACCACAGACAGTATTTCTATCAAAGTTCCTTATCAATTGCAATCACTGCAGAATGTATTATTTATTGTTAAGGAATCAAAATAAGCTTAAGGGACTGTATGAAGAAGAAAGCAAGTGGCTGACAACTATTTCAGGGGGGAAAATCCAGACATTATAAGCCTTAAGTATGTGGCTGTTTTATTTTATACAAGAACCCTACCACATAGAAGCAAAAGAGCAACATACCATAGTCCTTCCTGTGCTATTATCACACTTACTTTAAATGGATTTTCTGGAAGCCTTCTCCTCTCCCTGCTTCCAGCCCCAAGCTATTTTAGTGTTATTACAACAAGATTGCTAAGCAAAGCAAAGTTCTGTGAAGGAGACAAAGAGGAGTTGGCTCAAATTGTACAGCTGAAGTTTAAAGCTACCCAACAAGGCACTAGATTTTCTGTAACTATCCAAGAAATGAAAGAAGTTAAAAAAAACAAACCAGTAAGCAATTTTAATTACTCATTTAAATTGATTTGGACCAACCTATTGCTCACTTGTACATCTGGATATAATCCAGGTAGTTGCATAGAATAATAAGGGAAAGGTAACCTGAGATACATACAGTTATGGATAAATAGAAATCAGGAAAAAAATGCTTCCCTCCCTCCAGTACTAGTCAAAGATGTCCTCTCTGAAGTCCACTGCTCCTGAGGAAGTGCTGCCAGGGTGACTAAGGTGTCAATATACATGGGAAGTCTGGTTCAAACTATATCCCACGCAACTGCTCCTTAGGACATCTCCACTCCTGATCAGCACTGACTCTGATCTACAAACCAGAACAAGATAAATCAGGCCACAGTGCTGCTCCTTCCATCTTCACTCTCAAGAGCCTTGCATGCCTGGGACGTTTGTTCAAATGGGAGACCCTGGATTACTTGTTTGTGGAAGGGCAAAACAGGCTTTGCAGAAACCTTTCTTTGCTTTCTACAGTGGAGAGCACGGAGAGTAAAATGAAACAACTGGCCACCTGCAGATGTGGATAGAGACAGATCCAGTCACTTCTGAAGGAAGCTGTAAACTAAATCCAACTTCCACGGAGCTGGGAGGATTTACATCAGCTGAGCTTCAACTCTTTAGAGCACAGACTGTGAAAGCAATTGTGGTTTGGGGTTTCCACTCCACCCCCCATGAAAGAAAATCACATATTATTAGCTTGGCATTTATCTGTTCATCATCAGTGAGAGAGAGACTTTGTGAATATAATAGGAGTTTTTAATGAAATGTTAGGGAAATGTGTTAGTAATTTAATAGCAATCCATCAATTACATGAATGACAAGCATACTGCAAGCAAGAGTTTAAACAGTTAGCTGTTTCACATGAAAACCTGCTATCTTCAGAGGCGGGCTGCTACCTGAAAAGAGAAAGTTACTCTTCCTAGAATTATGTTTTGAATTTTAAAGCTACCCAAAAAGGATTTTGCCTAGAAAGTGTATTCTCAGTTCAGCTAGAACTGCATTTCCAGAAGACATAAAATCTCACAGGGTTTAAAGGAGTTGGGAATAATTATAATGAAATACAATCAATATTACAATCTCAGTTATTAAATTTCTGTTTGACTGTTTTATAGTCACATTTGCTGAGGTGTCCCTGAAAAATTATGTTACATTTTAACATTACATACAGATTTGTAATGCAGAGATATAATTTACTTTAGGTACAATGAAGAGAAGAAGAAAATGGAGCTGGCATCCCCTAAATTCATTGCTGACTCTTGGAATGGTGTTCCAGATAACCTCGATGCTGTCCTGGGTCTTGCTGACAGTGGTAAGCTGTCTTTCTGAATTCAGTCATTAACAAGCTTTCTTATTTGTATTATTATTATTTATTGGAGATTTTAATTTATTGTGGTCTATGAGTAGGAGCCAAATTGTGCCATTGTTACCAAATTGTTACCACTGAGCTTTGCAAATTACTGGTTCAAACAAAAATCTTGTGCCTCTTTAGTTTCTCATTAAATATCAGTTGATAAACATTATACTAATCACAGGTTAAACATTTAAAAAACACATCTTCACCTGAACATTTTTATCCAAGCAAATAATGAGTTATGCAGATTCCCTTTTCATGAAGGTAATTTACTTTCAATCTGCTACTACTCTTTATCATTTACTTCCTTGATGAACACTTTGCAAAGCTTAACAAGGGAAGAAACAGATTTTATCAGCATCTTCTCCGTTTCCTATGTTGCCGCCTTTGTTTTAATTTAATAAAACACCAAACCTATGTACTATCTTGTCTAAGGGTCTTGAAGCATCTCACTGCTTTTCATTCCTACATTGTACAGGTCTAGAAAAACAAATGTCAGACAAAACACATACATCTTGTGTTAAGATGTCCCCCAAAGCTCAAGGGCATGGGCAAAATTAGCTGTGTGGAGAATTCTCTTTCTAGCATAGTTTGAGACAGCGGCTAAAGCAACTCCTGCCACCCAATGCCTGATGCATGGGATGTCCTAACACCAGAAAGCATGACCAGGCCAGTCCCTATGGGTTGGAAATTGCCAAACCTCTCAACAGCTCCATAGCTTCCTCAGTACCAACATTCAGTCACAGCACCATTTCAGCACTACCATGCTCCACCACAACCTTAACTCAAGGACAAAAGTCTCCTTGATCACCAGCACAAATGGGTTGTATTTTGCAGCTGAGAGTCTGGCCCATGTTTTTGAGTGGCCTTATTTTGCACAGACACACATAAATGTCTGGAAGCAGCACTGATATCACATGAGTCTCAGACTCAATTACATTTTCAACAACTATTTTGCCAGCAAACATTTCTTCCCAGAAATTCTGGCTCACAAAACGGTAATCTGACTTCAGGCTCCTTTTAAGACCTCTTCTCCAGGACGGGAATTTTAATATATTTTTAAAGCAAATCTTTGCTATTGCATTTTTCAGGAACTAAGTCTTCTAGTTCAGTAAGTTTTATGGAGTCAGACAAAAACGCTTTGATCAAGAATTACATGCTCCATAAACTGAGTATGCTTTTTTCCTACCTTCACAGGATACACCTACTTCTTCAAAGATCAGTACTATCTACAAATGGAAGACAAGAGTTTGAAGATTGTTAAAATTGGCAAGATAACTTCTGACTGGTTGGGTTGCTAAACTGTATGAGATATTAATAACCAAATATTTACTTTTTTGTTATATGCCTTATGTGTAATTAGAAATAGATCTGAACGCTAATTACTGGACCAGTCTGGTACTGGCACCAAAACAGTAAGTACCAGTACTGTACACATCAGATTATTTAAGAGTGTTTGCCTCCTCAGTATACAAAAGATGTTTACATATATATTCTGGTACAGTTTTTCAGTTTTCATGCTAGTCATAATAATGCTAGTAACAGAACATCCATCATTCTTGATTCCCTTGGTGCTTAATCAAAGCATTGAAAGCATTGTAGACTGGATACACGCCTGTGTCACACACTCCCAAATAGGCTCAAACCAGATGTACCAGCAGTGCACTTTGATTTTTGTTTGTTGTTTTGTTGGGTTTTTTTAAATACAACTCTGTTATAAATAGATGGTTTGTCTTGATGTTCTCCACCCTCTTGCAAGTTTGATCATCGCTTCCATTTATTTACATAGTAAGCCAGAAAGACTGTCAAGGGCACGGGTTGCCTCGAGATTTGATTTGTGTCGATGCATGATGGAATCATGGCAAGAAACTGTGTTAAAGAATTGTTTTAAAGTACATTTTATTTTAATACCTTAGTTAAATTTAGCAATTTGCTTCATGCACTTTGTTACTACTCTGTAACTTGGTTTATATGGATGGAATGACTCAGATTTTTGCAGTCAGTGCGTTATACATAAAAGTCAAGTATTATTGTTTAACTTGTTTTATTTTTCTGTTCTTTATAATATTGAGGAAAATTTTGGTTAGGTTTTTTGCTTACCCATTGGGCAACAGAAAATGTCCTTTTCAGAATCTGATGGAAGTTTCTCATTTAAAAAAAATAATAAACCAGAGAAGAATGTCCCACACATGACGTGCCAATGATACAAATAAAATCAAATTACACTGTCAACACTTTTCATGGCCAGGCTTCATTGTATCATCTGCAATGAGAAATTCAGTAGCATGTTATAGTGAAATACCTGTCATAGGATAGACAATATTAGCCCAGTATATAACCACATGCTGGATTCATTTAGAAACCCAGGTTATTTTCTCTGTTAGTTCTAAGATGTAACTGCAGCGGTCCGCCCCAGGCCTCCCTGAAGCCCGCTGCCTGCTCAGAACAGTTTATGTGCCTGTCCATTAGCCAGGCTCTTCCCCTCACTAGCCAGCTACTTCACCATAATCCTGACAGGAAGAGTATAGACACAGCAGTGTGCATCACCTATAGGGAAGGTATGCTTGAGAAATGGAGATGTAAAACCTGAGTTCTGCCCATGAGATCAGATGTCATTTGGCCATGGATCCTATCTAGCTCCACACATGAAATGCTTTGTGAAACTAGGGACTGCATCACACAACTGGTCAAACCAGATCCTTCTCAACACATCTCTCACACTGAGTCCATGATTAATAGTAGTGACTAGTAACTGGCCAGTTTCTTCTCATGTGCTCCACAACTTCATGTCTACACTCAGTGCTTTCCTCTTCTAAGCAGAGTTTTTTACTATTTTATTCTGAAACAACACCACTTCTAAAACTGCTGCATTTGCCAAATCATCTTTCCATCACACTCTGTCCAGGTTTGGGACAGTTTGTTAATTACTACTGGATAAACCATCTAAGCCAAAATAAAAGATGGCTTATGTCCCTCTGAGCATTACTATTCTCTCTAGAAATCATTAATTGCCCTCCCAATTAGTCCTGCATCAGAGTCAACAAAATAAGGCCCAAACCAAACTTTCTCAGGATAGCAGGGTCTCTGGAGCCACTGCAGGGATGTATGATCTGTCCTGACTGTAAACATCTTCCTCTACTAGTGCTGAAAATACTCTTTAGCTTTAATGACTGCCAGGAGTTCCTTGGAGTGATGCAATAATTTCTCCCTACAGAATTTAAGCTCTGTTTTAAACATCCTCAATAACCATCCCTTCAAGATTTTTATGTTCTTGTGTCAGTGCTGCCCCAAACTGCATGCTCTACCATCTGTATTTAATATGGAAGTGTTCTGAAATATAGATATACCACAGGAACATTTCCAAAGGGCCTTTTCAGCTCTGGACTTGCCAAATCAGATTTCCACTGACGACTCAAATAGTTTCCTTCTCATCTACAGCTCGCATATATGTTTTGCAACATTGGCTAATCTACCACTTCACCTTCTGTAATAATGCCACAATCCTACAAAAGCCTGCACATCTGGTGGGTTCATGGAGTTCTGCTCAGCTTCTTGTTTTGTTCTTGTCTGTGAAAATCCATTCTCCAATGACTACATCACTGGCAGAAAACCAGAAATAAGCTTTCTATCCTTAAACCAACTCACACTTCTTTGGGTTCAGTTTCAGACTGGCAACCTTAAGCTTATCACAGGTCATTTGTACACACATCTGTTTCTGTTCATGAACTGGAATGTTTGCCAAGTATAGTATACTGACCCTTCTTATTAACCTTTCTTATTTGGCCTGTGAAATGCCAAAAGTCACAAAATGTGTCCTGAAAAGGTCTTTCAGTCTAATTCTGCTTGCTGGCAGCCAGTTTGAAAACTGTTAGAACCCAGAAACAACCTGCTTCACCTAGGGTATCACCTATTCATGATAATGGAGAAGAAACTTTAAAGTTACTTTGATGTATTTTCTGCATCTAGGGATGCTTTGCTTTTCCATATGGCCGAAACTCAAGAAACTGTACATTTCCCCAACACTTTTGTACTTCCTGCTAGTAATGAGGTAACCATGAGATGGAAAGTTATTGCCTGAGCTGGACTGCAGTTCTGCCTGTACCTGGCCCTGTCCTACGCTGATCTGTCCCACTGATCTGCTTCCCTGTTTGACTCTGGACTTTTCTGGTCACCTCTGGACTCTTGGCTGAACCCAATTACCCTCCCCAGTCCTGCTCTTTTCACCTGTCTTGGGCACGGCGAGACTGTGCCCTTACGACTGAGGCCACTGCCTTTGCATTTCTTGCCCTCAGAATGTTCTTCTAAGACATTTTCCAGACAGAGTTATGATTTTTACTTCCTTTCTTTACAGAGGAGGAAACAAATGCCAAAAGCATAAGTATTGATCTCAAAGCCTTTACCTAACTTGTTCAATAGTTTCATTAAGCCAAAGTCAGGGTCACTTCGGAGTTTTTGGTGTCTGGCTAGAGTTGCACACAGGCTGCACAGGGGCTTGTTGCAACACACACAGTCTCGCTCCTTGAGCTGAAGGCAATTTTCTCTCAGTTCTGAGTAGGATAGGCTGTTTGCACCCAGAAGTGCAGTTCTGATCCAATGGAGAAAATGCAGTGCTTTGGTAACCACTGGCACAATACAGAAGAGGCAGTCAAGGCTATAATGAAATGCCATAGTTTAAATCCTTAATGGACACAGCAGCCTGAACTGTGAATGATGCTTAACAGTTTGTGCCTCACTAACACTCCATGTTCATTAAAAACAAGTTTTCCTCTTGCTCTTCTGTCATGATTTTACAAAGCAGCAGTTACCCATAAATTTAAGCAACTGACTGTAACTGTGCTGTTCTTTGAATCAGGAGGAAGTAGGTCCTTTGGGCCCATTTTGGACAAATTCTCTGTATTTACGAACTCAGACAGCAAGGACGAGGTGAATGAACAGTCTCTTGGAAGAGATGAAGTCAACAAATGAGCAGACACTAGGCCCCATGGGCTCACTGCAAATGGCAGAGATTTGTATCTGCAAGGGGAAACAGACTTGTTTCAGACTGCTTATGTAAAATGCTCATAAGTACAAAGGTATTTCAATGCAGGGAACTTAGTACAAAATCATAAAAGCAGAAAAACAAAGCAAAAAACCCCAAACTGTCAGAAGACTCTGTCAGGAAAATAGCAAAGTGAGGCCAAACTGGAGGAGTCTCAAAAGCTGCCAACAAGGTTGCTGCCTGCTGAGCCTGTCAGAGTCACATACTATTACTTGAAATGCATCTCCTACTGACATTGCCTTTTAAAACAATAGTGGGAGCAAAATGGCATCTGAGAACAAACTGAGATTTACACTTGCACAAAACCAGCCATGAGCTCACACACAAATATCTGGGTACGTGGCTTCTACCCACCCCAGATGCAAGAGCAAGTCTTTACATGCAGAAATAGAGAGACTCACATCTTCCAGGTATATGCTGTTCAAAATAAACAACATGGATTCAGCCTCACCACTCCATTGAAATGTTTTTTAGTAAGATTTCCCATTAGTTTTTTTCTTACTTGAGACAAATATTAAGAAACCTTGTTATTACCTTACAACTCATTCATCTAATGGAGAAAGGTATGCCATGAACCATTGCCTAGAAAATTAGTGGTCAAAACAATAAACCTGTCTGCCAGGCTACCAAAAGAAGTGAGAGCTGGATTTTTTGAGGTTTTGCTTGTTTGAAGTTTTTTTTTATGTCTTGAGATAAAGGCTCCCTGCCTCTTCGGAAAATACCCTTCACTCAGACATACCATTTCTGGTGATAATACAGCACTTTTAGGAAAACAATCCCAGCATGGAACAAAGGAGGATTGGATTAAGTAAAATGGCCTCTTCTAGCCTTGGACTGCCTTAGGTTGTAAAATTAATGTATATCATTCTAAGAATGATATACAAAACCTTTTGACTTGTATGTATTAAATACATGCCTGAACGTGTGCACACACACACACAGAGTTCACGGCTACATGTATACATTAAGAATCTTAAATGAATGGAAGAATAGAGTATTTCATTTGGAAGGGACCTGCAGGGATCATCTAGTCCAACTGTCTGAATGCTAACTGACCATCACCTGCATAGCACATTGTGCTAGTTTTTCCCTTCTTCACACAACATACCACACTCTGAGCAAAGCACAAGGTAGGAGTACTGTGAGGTAGAAGTTTAGTCTGCACAGCTCTTCTTTCTTGGTAGCAACAGCGGAGATGACAATCAAGAATTTCAAGAGAATCCACAGTTTATTGGTTTTATTGCTCAAACAATAATTTCTCCATAGCTGCAAAGCTGAATGAGTGACCACTCAGGTCATAGCAGCTTCTACCAACACTACCACCAGCCTAAGCAGCGCTGAGAGGGCTGGATTCACACTGCCTGCAGACAAAAATCTGTCTCATTATTTCACCTCTTTTTGCAAATCCCCCAACTCCTAGAATACTCCTAAAGTTTGGCTTCAGCCAGCTTCACCACATGCATCATCAAACTCTCCCAAACAAGCAAGAAGACCCTGTGAAAAAGGGAGATAAGAATAAAGGACCTCACATCACTACAGGTCTGTATTTCCTTTGCTAACCCTGCTGCAGACTGTCTGCACAACGGACCAGAGGGTGATAAAACACAAAACTGTTGAGCTTTCAGCTGTCTCTTACTGCCCAGTGCTTCCCTCTGGGACTTCTCTGAACTTCTGAGTGACTAACTCACTTTGCTGTTAAGAATTTGCTATCATTGCCAAAATAAACTTGAAATTGTAAGAGGATAATATGTTTTAATTTAGATTAGCCTGGAGCTTGGCAGTCTGTCCCTGGAGTTATTTGGAGGTGGTCTCCCCTTTCTAAAAGACAGGAATTCACAATATTAAGATATCCAAGTGGGCTTGTTTCTGCGTCCCTAACCACTGGTTTAACCTTCGACTGCTTCACAGCTTTGTTCTGTCTTTCCTATGCTTTTACAGCAGCCATAATGCTGCTGTCAAAAGGGCTGAATCTAGAAAGCAGGTTCACATTCTTCAGCTAGATGTCAGGCAATGATAAGGACCTAGCACCTTCACTGCATGACATTCCTAACCACCACTAGCCAAGGAATTGGGAAATTCAACCACAGGTCTCCCACTTAGCATCACATCATATAGTTAATTAAACCACAGACACATTTCTTCTGTGGCTGCACTTCTGATGGACAATTTTGGCCACTGCCTCTCTCCATTGCTCTCCTTTTAAAGTCCCTTAAAGGCACTCAGGCAGAACCACACCACAGAGAGTTCACTGCAACAGGTCAGCAGTTGACCATCATACCAAGCAAGGCAAGAGGAAGTCCTTCACTCAAAGGAAGACAATTAGCTTGCTTTCTCTCTGTAGTCAATGCACTGACTGTTGAACTAACTCCTCTAAAGAGTGAAGATTTGGCAAGGCTCATTAAATTCTTGCATTTGCATGCTTTTCTGTTCCACTAGGAAACGTGTGCTTTTCGAGGCCAATAACAATTCTCTTGTTCAACAGCTAAAAAGTATGAAGTAGGAGGACCTAACCTGAAAATCCTTTTTATGTTGCCTCCCATGTGGTCAAAGAGACTTGTATTTATGCCCTTTTAAATTCCCATTTGTAGAACCCTTTTCTCCTGAATAACACCCTACATCCATTCTTACATCTAGATGCCTTCTTATGCAGCACTGTGTAACGCTGTCTCTGTCCTCAGTCTCTCATATCACTGATTCTGTGTGCGCAATTACAGCTTGGTTCTATGTTCAAACAGGTAAATTCTGGTTCCTCTCACTTTCATGTCCTATTTTTGAATCTAGGAATATCCTGAAGCTAAAAGGGAATAAATTTCCAACCCAAAAGGTAGAGCACCTGCCTAACAGATCATCAGCTTTCAGGTTTTGCTTTGGCTTTTGCTTCAAGCAAGTCCTTTGAGGAAATGCATAATATATCAAAGCACTCATGGCCTTTACAGATTTTGTTCTGGTTTCATTGCACTTTTATCACCTCTTTACTCTTTTGTTCTTTCAGCTTTGTTTCTTCCCTAAACAACTAGACACTGGGACACAAAAAAACAAAGACCCTGGCAAGAAGGTGTTAGCCATCCCCTGTAAATGACCAGTTCAAACCTACTCTACAAAACAAGACCACCTCACCTTCAAATTCTCTACTGCTGACAGAAAAAAATCAGGCAATATCAGTGCAGAAGCTGCAAGCAGATCCTCTGCCTGAATTGCTGTACTTTTCAGTGAAACAATGAGTTCAAATAGAGCTCTTCCATTTAAACATCAGCACTCCCTTACCTGTAATACATCTGCTGCCCAGATTCATCATTTCTACTATTGATTCAAGTTCAGAATAAGGCCGTTTCATTTATACATATTCAAGCCAGAAAGGCTACGTAAACATTTTAATGCAAAGTATTGTATTATATATTTTTCTAATAAATATGTATAGATACCCATAAAGTACTGTATACTTGCATTAAACAGAAGTTCACAGCTAAGAGTAGATATTTGGTATGCAATGCATGACAAACTGACAGCAAAACCTGTCCCTGTGTCAAAGGTCCTAATATTTAAAGTAAACAAGACAAAAAGTGTGGCAGAAAATGGAGAAATGAGAATAGGGCAAGGAATTTAGTCTGTTTAGCTCTCACAGAAAATCCATTGGGGCATAGGAAATCAATAGCACATTAGGATTCTGGACATATTTTCTGAAGTATTTAGGAGCCAAGAAAACTGTAGATGTGCCTAAACTAGACCAAGGTAATCACCTCCTGCTTAAGCCCATGAAGCATTTTTAAGAAGGCCCAGCAGGTGCCTGTCCACATCATTTGGCCACGTTGCTTTTGGCAAGTTTTAATACATCATCACATACACTCAGGTTGCATTAATCTGAAGACTTCAAAACAGGGTTATTTGAGATCCTTTTAAAAACTATTTATTTCTCAGGGTAAAGTGATGCTTGTCACCATAGGGTCATGCCCTCAATATGTATTCATCACTTTGTCTACTATTAACACAGCCCATCTTGCTACGTGGCAAACATGCTCTTTGGGCAGACAACCAAGCGCTTACTCTTTTTAAATTACCAAATTTTAACCCTAAACATTCACAAAGTCCTCACATGAAAACTGAAAGCAAAGTAGTTAAAGAAGTGACAACTCCAGAACTTCACACTTTCTACTCAGGATGAATCTATTTCTTTTCCACACAAGAATCCCTGCAGACTTTGAAGGTAAGAGTGTAATAAAGAGCCGATTCACCATTCTCAGTGTACTGGATTGAGGTGCGCACTCTTCCAAACAAAGATGACGACAGTAAGCACCAGCAGATTTTAGCAGGGGAATGAAGAATAAAACCTCACCTTTAAAGCAATATTAACATTTCATCATAGACCTCTTAACTGATATCTCTCCACAGACTGACATAACCGTGCACTTGTACCCCAACCGAAAAGATGCTTGCAGATGACATTCTTACCGGGTTACCTTCAGCACAAGAAATACAATTGATTTTTCCACTGTGTTAGCAATTCTTCACATTAAATTGCTGAAAGCCACACTCAACAATAAATCCAGAAACCTATTAAATACAAATCACTTATAATGCCATGAGATCTTTGGTCTGCCATGAAACAGGCACTGCAGTGGATTTTAACCTGTTGCAGACGCTTACCACGCAAGAGCTAACAATCAAACCATGCGAAAACACTCCATCAGTGGTCACAAAGCAACACAACTAGTCAGGGAGGAGGAAACTGTGCAGGTAAACCCATCCAAAGTGTTCCCACCTGCCCGGCCAGTCTGACCACATCTTTCTACCTGCTGGCTCCTTACGACACCCGTTAGTTAAGGCAGCCATAAGAGAAGTTCTGGGCACGTTTAATTCAGTTGTGTAGTACTCATCTCCCACAACATGAAAGAAACTTTGTTTTTTCCCTTCACTGAAAACCCTCCCAAACTCTCCCTAAGAGGCTGCTGGCTCTGTGCCACCATCCTTCCAAACCACACAGGCCTGGCTCAGAACTGTGGTACATCCAGTATCCAAAACTGCATCCACCAGCACTACAGTGACTAGAAGGACCCACACAATGGGAATCTCAAGAAAGAAAAGCTGCGTAACTTATTCTGCTGCTCAACCACCTTCGCGAAAGCATCTTAAACAGCAGCTGAGCATGACTGCTGACTGGTACTGTACAATTAACTTTCCCAGTGGATAGCTTTTCTCCTGTGCCCTTCCTGGAAAGCTTCAAAATATGAACATCCTAACATCCTATGCATGAGTGTGAAAATACACTGGAGACTATGTGCAGTGCTAAAAAAAGCCTATTTGCACCCCCTAAATGAGTTTGGAGAACTTACTTGCACTAACTGACAGAATATGCAACTCCAGCATTTCAGCCTGGATTCAATTAGGGGAAAAGTCCCATAACCAGATTCAGGAATCTGAAAAGTTCCTGAAAACACGGGAAAGAATACTCTGAAATGAAAAGCTGTGCAGATTCTGAAACCTCACAGGGCCTCTGTGCACAAAAAACATGGAAATACTTCTTTTAAAATAATTCCAGTCCTTGAATAGATCTGCTTCATAAAACCTAGCCATGCCAAACTGGATGTGGTCTCTGAAAATTAAAACTAACATCACAATCAAAATTGTTAAAATATAATGTTTCTGGGGCACACTGGCAGTGCAGTCCCGAATTCATGGGGAATTTGATTTTTATGAAGTTGCAGTCTAGAGTCAAGGGAACACTTTCCTTCTCACCTTTATAAACTTTACAGCTAAGCACCAAGCTTAAGTCACCTTCCTCATGTCTCTGGAATATCTCATTCTTCTTCATTAGTATTTTAATCACGACTGGAAAAGGCTTTGCTATATGGAACATGAAGAGCTTGAGAACAATAAATGGATGTTACAACATCCATTTAGATGCTCAGTTTTGAAATTACCTTTAGCTTCATTCCTGTTTTGAACCGGTCCTTGTTGCTTCACTTACAGAACAAAGAGGATGATTCACGCATTGTAAGTGTACTATCCTACTAAATACTTTGCTACATAAGCACAAAGATCTGTCCCAGCCAGAAGAGAATCCAGACTGCCAGCTCCATATCCCTTCCTCTGCACAATACAGCCCTGGAGGAGAACCACCTTTCCATGTTTCCTAATCAAAATTCTGTGAGAGAAGGAAAGCCCTTCTGGCTTTCAGACTCCTTGTAGGAGTACATTCTTGGTTTTCAAAAGTGAAAAATCAAATGGACCGATGGGAAATGCACTGTTTTCAGCTGCATCAGGAAAGCCAGGATGAGCAAACTATGCAAATTTCCATTCCATTTTCTTGTCGAGAAGAGATATGAGTAAAATTAACTGCAGCAGGTAAAGAAGTATCTCCTTGAAACAACGACAGTCTGAATACTTGCATCTTCACAGAAGTTGTAGCTTCCTTGCTTGCCAGCGATAAAATTCTGAAGAATCATACTTAAATAAGGGACTATGACCTGACTAACTGTGGCATGAAATGAGCTGCTGTAGACACTACCGACCGCATTATGAAAATGCCAAAGGAGTTTCTGCAAACTACAGTGGTGATAAATAAAGCTCATGAGACCTACAGTCCTACTTTCTTATAAATCTGGAAATATGCTGCACCCTCACGAGACCCCTGCATAGAACCCCAAGGTAGGCAGCTTATTCAGAAGGGCATTTATGAGGTGTGGATGTCAACCAGAAGTGTTCCTGAAGTTTGAGAGAAGAACCTCTATAGTGCCATGAAGAGGCTTTGCAAATTGACGGGTTTAGAGCAGACTGAGGGAGAATTATTGCAGTTGACACGGCATTGCATCTGGTTTGATTTTATTCCCAGTCAGTAAGCAGGGTGTCAGAGATGAACATTTGAAAAGGAACAGCAATCCTGAAATCCTTCACGCCAGGTAAGGCGCTCAGCTAGAGACTATCGAGCCCAGTAACCGGACAAACAATGCCACCTGCAGGCCAAAGTGAATCACTGCAACAGCTCCACCAGTGAGAGCTTAAGAAAAGCGCCTTCGCCAAACCCAACCCCAAACCCCAACCCCAATCACAGCCCCAGAACAAGCCCCTGCACCGAAGGCAACACAGAAAACAGCTGTGTCCCTTTCCGTCCTCGATGCAGAGCAAGAGGCTGCCAAGCAAGAGGCTTGCAGGATTTTATTCTCTTTGTGTCAGTTATTTTGGGGTAATACCAAGCTATTCAGAAAGATGAAAGGTACTTAAAACATCAAAAGGAACGATATTTTGTAGGGAAGAAGTGTGAAAATGCATTTACAAAGGCAATCCTTTAAAGAGAAGGACTGTTGCACTATCTTCCATGAGTCTCGTATATACTCTGCTACACGTACTCTGCATTTACGTAGAGGAATCTTTTCCCTTAAAATTTCTCCTTCCCTCCTCCCCGCGTCCCTCGGGCTCTGCATTTTAATGCCTGTCCCTTCAAACCAAAGAAGGAAAGTCATCCAAAGCCGCACAGCCTTCAGCCAGGAGAGAGGGTGGGGAGTGACTGAGCCGCGTTCAAGGCATTTCCTCATTGCAGGAGGCAAGTGCCCCACAGCAATTCCTGCCAGTCTGAAGAGCAAAGATCGTCTTTATAGCATCACAGAGTACTGCCAGTAAAGCTCTGCTCCAGCCCATATCTCAGCATCATCTCAGCCATGCACTACTTATATTCCAACCCATTATCTGTTGTTTTTTTCTAGACATGCACATTGCTAAATTCTTTGTTCTTTAAACTGATACCACCCGAATGAAATTTTAACCAGTCACTTCAGCGCAATTCGCTACTATAATTCAACACATGCAACTGTTTATTTCAGTCTTTCCCCCTCCCCTCCTCTTCTTTTCTTTAAGATTTTGGCATGTGACCTGCATGCCAACTTCCCCGCCTCAAGAACAGGAAATTAGGGAAGTCTTGCCTCTGTGAATAAAAGGTATGGAACAACGATGGCATGGCAGCAAAAATACAGCCTGAATATCTTTGTGTGTTTGAGCATAGAGCAGACAGTGAGAAATCCTGCTTTCTCCATCTTTGGAGAATGAGGAAGGAGGAAGGAGAGTGCAATCTGTTGTCAGATTAACAAGGCAAGTACCGAGCTACCAGCCAATAACTTCACAAGATTAACCAAAAGGTACAGAGGCCAGAAGTGAGGATGAGCAAGTGAAGTGCTAGAGTAAATTGATATCTGAGATACGCAGCCACATGGCTCATCACAGAGATCCTGGCTCCATTTCACTCTTACAAAGCCAGCACTGGTCTTGTCTCCCCCATGTCATGCCACCCTTTACATCACTCAGCCTGAGTAATGTAAAGGCCAGAGCTTTAAGAGCAAAGAATCTACAAATCATTCTTCTTCACCAAAAGCCTTCACAGCTGCTACTACACTGAGGCAGATCCCAAAGCTTCAATCATCTTGGAAGTATTAACAAAGTATTGATGGTATAAAGTAAATATTCAAGCAGCTCAAATCTCTGAGGGCTGTCATTAGAGGGACAAAGCAGAGGTCTTCCTTCTGTTATGATTTGGAAGGCAGAATCATTGGAAGAGGAATAATCATATACAAGGTAACAGATAAATTATTACTATAAGCAGAAGCACTGAATTTCATTCCAGCACTTAGGCATGTTTCACACAAATATGGAGAGTTGTCAGGATATAAAAGCAACTCAAAACACAGACCCTGCTCCTGGCAGCTCTTCACTGCAGCAGATACTTGTCAATAAATAGAAATTTAACTGCCTCTTCGATGGGATTTCATTATCTGGTGCTGAAGAATACCACTAAATACTTCACATTTATACAGATTAATCCCTTACTGTCTTGTATCCACCACCATCTAATCTCTACTGGCAAGACCTCTCCATTCCTCTGATGGGACGGATGTAAACTATTAACATGAACAGCTTTATCTGTATCACAGTGCTGGTGGCTCTTCACAAACACACTTGGTTTATCAAAATGCAAGATTCTCCTGTTTATTAGGGGGAAAAAACCCCATGACCTAGAATTCAACACAACAGCATTGCCTGATGGATAACGGAAGGGTGTTCTTTTCTTCTTATTTGCACAGCACTTTAAAATAGCTCAGTCTTAATGCTGACTCTGGAGAAAGGTAGGTTAAAAATAAAGGCCTCTTCCTCCTCCTCCCTCAAGTCCTTTATAGAGTAATAGACACCCATTTTAACATATATGTGATATATAACATTCTGATTGTACATCTGCTCGGTATTGCTTTTGTAGCTTTTATTGTAGAAAGGACATTGTGATAATTTAGCCTGATCTCCTTAAATGTCCCCTCAAATTTCAGCCACCAATTACTACAACTATCACAGTCATTTTTAGATAGGCAACAACCCCTGATTTAAAGGCTATAGACCACAGAAAATCTGCCACATTCAGTGGCTGTCCTTTTAAGTAGTTCTGTCTCCATAATGCCATGAATTACAGCTTATTTTCCATCCAACATGAAGGATATGAGGAAACCACAGGATAAGACTGGGTTCCAAGCCATGCTGTTTATGAACTACGTGCAAACACACAAACCCTGGTGGCTGAGGGTCTATCCAAAGCCTTGTATCAGGCCTCCAGAGCCCAAGAATCACCCTGTTTACATGTGTGCACAAGAACTTCATATGCAGTATAGAATATGCTTTCAACGTATTTGCCCATAAAGCTCTTTACCCTTCAAGATTATTGGCTGCAGATGTGTTTCTTAAAATACGCTTCAGGTTAGTACCCTGATGGCAACTTCGTTTACAATATTCATTAACTCAGGCTAAGCCTGGTGCTAGAACTATTTGCTCTTCCTAGAACCAAAGCACTCAACAAGGTGAATGTCACGTTTTCAAAGTTTAATTACAAAACATTAAATAATGCAACTATTAGCTGCTTTTTTTCTTTCTAAATAAGCTTTTCCAGTATATTACACAGCCCATCTTTTCAGGCAAAGGTACCTGTGAGGGCTGGACTTGTCAACTTCCAGTGAAACTCAGATTCAAGGAAATGATTCCTCCTTAGTGGAAGAAGTGAAAGGAAGCTCTCTTGCTCTCATCAGCCTGCAGTACTGCACATGATGAACAGGTAGTGGCATAAATAACCTTTAAGCAGATCACCCAGGTTCATCTTATCGGTTACATCACTTGCCCACAGTACAGCCTACTTCTAACCTTCCCAAGGCTTCAGACGCAAATACAGGGAGTGACAAACAACACACCTTACATACACCTTGATTTACACTATTTTTCCCCTTAGAATAATTTGGGAAGTCAGCAGCATTTTCTTTCCAAAGCCTCTACACCAGATTTACTCTAAAAAGAGAAAAAGCTGTTGTCATTACAAGGCATCCAAAAGCCAAGCAGGAGAGACAGATCAACAATTTCCTGAAGTGCTGAGCACAAACACAAATACAGCCTACTGGCACAGGCTTCTTCAGTCTAAATATTTTCAATCAAAGCAGCTCTGTGTGCAATTCAAAACAAAATCAGAATAGTTCTAAATATTTTAACATCAGGCAACTTCCATTCTAAATTTTTTAAAATAAATAAAATAAAAAACCATAACAAACATTCTAAAATCACATGATCTTAAAAGTTAACTGGATGGCAACAGAAAACCACACAGAAAAACTCACTGGAATTCAGGCAATGGGACTGTGTTTCCCAGCACAAATATTTTTTGCAATTGAAGCTTATTTGTTTTGCACCTCTATTCCAAGGAGCCTTAGGTATTATTAAGTATATTAAGAATCTCTATTCAAGAGCCTTAAGTAATAACAACAACACTTTCTATATCAAAATACATATAAATATAAATAAATCCATGGGGGAGTTGTAGGAACTGGGGAGTTTGCTGTGGAGCTGGGGAGTCTGAGCTGCTACAGGATGAGACATCAAATCCAGAACACCACATGCTCTGAAGAATTGTAGAGCAATCACAGCCTGTATCAGGAATAGTGTGGCCAGCAGGAGCAGGGAAGTCATTCTGCCCCTGTACTCAGCACTGGTTATGCCACACCTTGAGTACTGTGTCCAGTTCTGGGCCCTCAGTTTAGGAAAGATGGGGTTGCTTAGCCTGGAGAAGAGGAAGCTCAGAGGAGACCTTATTGCTGTCTACAACTACCTGAAGGGAGGTTGTAGCCAGGGGTTGGTCTCTTCTCCCAGGCAACCAGCACCAGAACAAGAGGACACGGTCTCCAGGGGAGACTCCAGACTCCAGGGAGGTTTAGGCTGGATGTTAGGAAGAAGTTCTTCACAGAAAGAGTGATTGGCCATTGGAATGGGCTGCCCAGGGAGGTGGTGGAGTCACCATCACTGGAGGTGTTTAAGAGGAGACTGCATGAGGCACTTGGTGCCATGGTTTAGTTGATTAGATGGTGTTGGGTGATAGGTTGAACTTGATGATCTCAAAGGTCATTTCCAACCTGGTTAATTCTATTCTGTGAACATCTGCTAATCCCTTCCCCTTGAAAACTTGTATAGCAAGCAACAGGCAAGGCAGGGTAGAAGAAAGTATGACTGCGCTCCTCATAACTATGGGGCTTCTTAATTTTGCTGCACTTATGGGCAGCTAATGGTAGACCGCTAGTGCTGGCCCAAAAGCCAGCAGGTTTCCAATCCAGCATCACTGAAGAATCTAGCTGGTGTCATGACTGTGTCTGCAGCATGTGCAGGAACTACAGACTCCCTTTCAGAAAGATGTGGTCAGAGTATTCAGCATTCAGAGTTACCGATAGAAATTCCACAAGAACTCATTTGGCTTCTCTCTAAAACGTGATAGGAAATTCTACACCTGTGGCAGCATGTTCTAGGTTATTACATGAGACATTGCCAAATGGATAATGCAACCAACCAGCAGCCCAAAACAGCAATTAGCTTTCTCTGTATCTCAGTGAGACTCCATCTGATGCTGTACGAAAGATCTGCTCAGTGGCATGTGATTAGAACACTATGTCACAGGACACCAGCAACTCTGTACATTGTTTATTCTCATTAATGAAGCACAACAAACTGGAATGCTGCTGCGCAACTGTGCGTGCTCAGCTCTGCACCCTTTTATCTCAAAGTTCCTTAAATATATTTATTCTCCTCTCAGAAGCATTGCAACTCAGCCACAAACTTAGTGCTCAACCATGCTGTGACACAGACTCTTCCTTTTAAGCTATCCAAGTGTATTCAAAAGAATTGACATACAATTTAACTTACTCGTGGAAAGCCAGAATGTTCGAGATAGCAAACAGGAAGAAATCTCAAAATGGCCCCAAAGAAATCCCCAGTGTTCCCATTCTTCCTTCATTAAACTACTTTCTTTTAGGGCATTATCTCCAAGGAGACATACCTTAGATTGGTTCAAAAGTAAGCAAATTTGCTCTCATGACAGTCAGCCACATTGAAATAGATCTCCTAAACCAGCTTGGAGACTGATCCAGCCTCACTGAATAAACCATCAGCAGACTGAAGAACAGTACAGCTCTGTCTGGCCATTTTCAACTCTGTGCAAACCTGAGGAACCACAGAACAGCTCTCAGATGTTTGTTGCTTGGAGAAGAGCAGTACAAAAGCATATTAGAATATACAACTCAGTTGTAGGCTCTACTTGACACTCTGAAAATATTATCCAAGTGATACATCTACAAAGGATGGAGTCACAAACTGGGCCTGGTACACTCTACCCTTTTCACTTGTCTTCCCACTTGGTACACAAATTGCCCCTCAAGAGATGCAGAAGCAATGCTGAAATTGCCACCAAACCAGTTATATTTGCAAACATTTGTAAAAACAATTGCAGATACATTGTCAAACGTTCAAGGCTCTAAGGCCCATTTCTCAGGAAACCAAAAGTGGTGACTCAGAGACTTTGTAGAGTTGCTGAGGAAAGCTTCAGACAAGGACAACGCTGGCCTTGCACTTGGGAAAGGAAGTCCTTTGACACCAGAGAGAGCTAGCACTGAAACTCAACAGGTAGCAAAGCATTAACACCTCCAGCATTCAACTTTAATGCGTTAATGGTTACACTAACCCTTGCCAACCTCTGAGCAGCGTTCTAAGTGATACTTCAGGGTAAAGTAAGTGGATAAAAACGCTGTCAAGGAAGAGGTGAGTTGAAAGCATTCTCATGGGAAAACTTAAATGCTTTTTATTACAGAATGATAAGCACTGAGAAATAAATCTTGTGTCATAACTGTTAAAACTGAAGCTGTAAAATCTGGTGCAAGACATAAAACAAGGAAGAGGCAAAATGAGCTTATTTGCACCCTTTTAAGGGGTTTGACTCTCGTTTTTGAAACTTGAACATATATATAAACATTGTGAACATTGGTTCTCCAAGGCATCCTTATTCTATGGCCACAAATGGCAATCCAACAAGCACTGAGGGAGATTTCAGAGATTTTTATTCCACATCTCATGGCCTAAAGTGTGTTTTCGCTTGCTTATAGGATTTAGCACTATGGTGAAAATATACTTTTTGAAGAAAAGGCAAACACTGCTATTTACATAGAAAACACATTTCCCTGCCTGCTGAAACACAAGCTCTCAAGAAAAGTGCTTATTGAAATTTAAGTATAATAAAGCAGTGGTTCAGTAGATTTCACATATTCGTGGCAGCACATTTTCTTTCAGAGGTTCTTTGTTTTGCTTTATCATTCTTGACATTTCATATAGCATGTTATGAGCTTTTGCAGAGGAACAGCACTTTTACCAGAGCAGCAAACTGCAGGGGTGGGAGAGGTTGATGCTAAACATTATTAAAAGAACTTCTTTTCCAAAACAAGAAATGAATGCAAAGGCATAAATTCATCTGGAAGCACAAATCCTTTAGAAAAAAACATCAGAAATAAACGAGGAATATCCCAGATTTTAATAAGAAAGTCACCTGTGCACCTGTCGGTTAGCTCTACTTACTATAGGAGTCTCCAATGGTCAGATGAAACACTGCACTGTGATTTAACAAGGCAGCACATGGAGTTTAGAAATTTTTCCAGACTTCTATCATCTGTATGTCAAAAGCTTCCAGCTGACATGGCTAGAGCACAGATTTCCAAGGCCAATTCCAAGGAGTTCTAAGCCCTCATACCAAAATCAAAATCAGATTTTATTTAAACTACAGGCACTAATATGCACTTTTGTAGCAACACTGAGATTAATGTTACTTTTGCATCCTGATAATGGCAGCTTCCGGAAATGATTAGTTGCTCTGCTCCAGCCCATTTGGTGACTGCTTTGATGTATAAGTTGTTAGCAGGTCTACATGCTCTGAAATCAGAGCAAAAGCCATGCTTTTTGCTGGACTTCACAACTGTCAGAGGTATCTCCCAAATATCAGTACATTTTAAACCAGATTTATGTTGGAGTAAATCTCCACAAGGTCTGTTTTGGTTTGCTTCTGTGGACTTTTTTTCAATCCTTCTTTCTATTGGTTTCTCCACATCTACATCACTTTTCCATGTCCACAAGAATGGTGCACTGTATCTATTTGTAACTTCCTTCATGGGCCACAGGATCCATTTTAATGGCACATATCTTTTCAAATTACCTTCCTTTGCTCAATTAACATGCTTTATCTTATGTTCACTTTCTGCCAGAATCAAATGTCCTTCATTCCACATGTTTGTAGACAGCAGTGAAGCTAGCAGCTTCCTTAAGATTTCGAGTTAATAAACCCCTCAGTAGTTTGTTGACATAAAGTGGCTAGGCTATACTGAACCACTGGACTACTGGGGTGAGAACTGGCACCACATCATTTAGCCTTTCAAAAATCCCAGATCCTTGGTTTTGGAAGCTTTTGTATTTCCCAAATGCTTCCTGATAAAGCAGCCTGATCCCTTCTTGCTGAAATCAGTGACAGAATTGCCACTGACCTCAATAAGAACATGGTTCCAACACCACTAAACCAGAGCTTTATTATTTCTAGCTGTTCCAGTACAAATCACAGGCACTAAGAAATGTGTCCCCACCTCAAAATTAAATCCTTTGGGTGTGCAGCAGTAGATAAAACCATTTTGCACTGAGATAGCACTTTCTCTTTCAATGCATTTTACAATTGATTATGCCTTCCAATCCTTTCAGTAACATAACTGCATCATGCCACAGACTGGAGAACCAGCACAGAGTCGCTGTCATATGCCCAGTGAAGCATGGGTGAAATTCCAACACCCAGCCCCTGCAGGCCCATGCCCCTCTGCTGCTGGGAAAAAGTAAGCTCACAAGTCTCTGTAACTAATCACCATTTCTCTTCATGAGAGCTGAGCTACAGCTTCATAATCCTTTTTAACATCCACATCTGTGATCTGATTCCATAAATGAACAGAAGTTACTGGTTTACTGTTCAGGGCCCAATCCTAGCCTGTGGACTCTCCTTCTACCCCAAGCCAGATGGGTAGAACACAGGCAGTGTTTCTAACCCTACAGAGCATTTCCAGACTCAAACCCTCTTTGAAAGAAGGAGCTGTGCAGAGCACCGTAATCAGCATCTGAAATTTCCCCATTACACACATGCTTTCCCTCAGAGCCTCCCCTGCCTTCTACCAGTTTTGGTTACAGTTAGCAGAAAAAAGCAGAGTATTTATTCTTAGCACACAACTAGCGGCAGGTCCCTGGAAACCACCCTGTTATGTGCAGCATTTTCTTAAGCAGTCACTTCTTGTTTGCAAGATCGTCATTGCTTCCACTCTTCCTGCCCTTTTTTGACTTAAAAAATGTTTCTTTTAACCTGTAATTGAACACTCACCTGCTGTGTGCTTCACAGCAAAATTCTAAGCTGGTTCCTATGTCTTATTAACCTTACCTGTACATAGCTCTGTAGAAGAGACACTGACTGGGTCCTGACTGCCACACATATGAGCACTTGGGCTTGCTTTAAGTTAGGCAGTTTTGTCACCATCAGCAACAAATCTGCAGCATTTGAAAAGAAGATGTAGTAAAAGGTATATTCCATTAGTGTTAACTGAGTTCACACACCTGAATCTTGCTGCTCTCTTAAAGATCTTGCAGCCACACCTGTCTTACTAATGGCATTAGGATGGTTTCAGTGTTAGCACTGAAAGAGGCATCCATAAATGTGTTTGAGCAAAGCAGCTAACTCTTAACACTAGAGAATGGGCAATCTCTAGAACAGAATCATAGTCCAGCCATTATCTGACTCTACCAAATCTAGTGTTAAACCATGTTCCTCAGCACCTTGTGTCTGCATCTTTTAAACACCTCCAGCCTGGAAATTCAACCACCTCCCTGCGGAGCTTACTCCAGTGTCTGAAAACCTTTTCAGTGAAGAAGTTTCTTTTAATGTCCAGTATAAACCTCCCCTGGTGCAACTTGCAGCCATTTGCTCTCACTGTATCACTTGTTACTAGGGAGAAGAGGCCAACATCCACCTCACTGCAACCTCTTAGTTGTAGAAAGTGAGAAAGTCTTCCCTCTGCCTGCTTTTCTCCAAACTAAACAACCTCAGCTCCCTCATTCACTCCTTGGAAGACCTGCTCTCCAGACCCTTCACCAGCTTCATTGCACTTTGCTAGATATGCACCAAGCAACCTCAATGTCCTTCTTGTGCTAAGGGCCCCAAAACTGAACACAACATTAAGGTGTGCCCACACTTACATCAACACACAAGACTTTGTGGTTTGAGACAACCCATGCTGTGTCGCTGCCTTCCCACTATTTTTGTTCAGTGAGTGTAACCACTTCAGCTTTCCACTGCTAAAGCAAGGTCTTAACGATTTTCTCATCCTAACCACTGCAGGATAGAGATTTCACAAAAACTATGCAAAGTTAGAGGACATCTTCCTACAGTTGCTAGATAAAAAGGGTATACTGCATGCATTCCTTTCCCCCTTAATTATAGTTACCAATGTCTTTTCTGAAACATGTAAGCTGAGTCACAGCGATCTGGTTGGAAGAGCCTCACTTGCTCTTGTGTTTTTGCTCCCAACTCCTTTTCATTTCTTGCAAACATAAAAAGAACTGCCCTGTCTGCATACTTGCTCTCCTACCATTGTGGTGTACTCAAAACTTTAAATAATATGACAAAAATATGACTCAAATATCTTTCTGACATATGGATGGAGTTCTGGAGGGTACATATTTGTGGTAAGAAGGGTTTGTTTGCCTTAGCTGGAAACACATGAGTTATACATTACCATGAGGCCTATTATATTTACAATTGAATTTGCCCAATTAAGACTTTCATACCCTTGGGATGCAGAGCAGAACTGGAACTGCATTTTCCAAATAAGTTAGGAGACCTTAGTGAAGCACACAGAACTCTGCTGCTGTCCAGAGGAAAGCTGATGGTAAACCAGACACAGTCACATGATTTTGTTATATAATTTAGGTCTTAAAATAACCAAATGTCTGACTGTAGCAAGAGAACCTCTGTGAAGAAGCTTGTATTTAAAATAGAGCTCCTAACCTAGGAATTACTGACTGTGGCAAGACACCCACTAAAACCATCTGGCTTTAGGGTTGAGAAAAAAGTTCAAAAGCCATAGCCCTTGTCTGGTTACCAGGCCTTCTGGTGGCTAGGAAGGGAATAGGGCATACTCAATTTCACTTCAGTACAGTAAGCAAGGTAAAGCTTTTCTTCAAAAAAATCCAATCTGCTTCTCCTCCAGCTCTGCCTGTTGCCCTGTTCCTATTAGAGGTAGCAGTAGCACAGGAGAACCAGTGCTACTCTTAGGAAAAGATCTGCCCCAGCACTGGTGCAGCCTCTGCAGAAAACACTGGTGAGGAGAGGTGGAGGTGAACTGTGAAGGTTGTTAAAGGCAAGATCATATCAAAATAAATAAGGCAAGGGTAGCCCTGCTTCTGGCAGCTCTCCCCTACCATTGGCCTGGGGTAATTGAAGGCTGGGCAAGGGGCCAGGCAGGACTGAATGTCTGCAGCCAAAGACTGCTGAAGTTCTTGAAAGACAATATGAAGGCGATTTTCTCTCAGCTATTTGAGACAGCCCCAGAACTCCATTCAGATTGTAGAAAGAGCCTTAAAGGTCATGGACTTGCATTATTATTTAAGGGATATGTTGGAAGTCGCATCATTGAAGTTCTTAAACTCACATGGACAGTGTACTAACCCCTTGAACAAATGCCTCAGTGGGTTGCTAGAGACTTTGGGCGTTTATTTATTTTTCATATTAAGACACAGACTGAAAACATTCCTCAGAGGCCACACTATACCCTAAATTATTAAGAATTTGTTCTAACACTGACAGCTTAAAAATTGCATGGGCTGGGTCGTCGAACTTCAGAGCTAGAAAGAATCCATCTCCTTCGAACACAGAAACTGGAATGAACTTGGGTAATATCAACAGAGACATAAAATAATTAAGTATACTGAACCAGTTGTTTCTGCTTTCCCTTGTACCTCATTCCATGTCAGACCCCTGAAATTATTCTTACTACACTACATAAAACAGAAACTACTTCGAAAGACAAATGCAATAGTGTAATTATAAAATCATCTACACAAATAGAGGAATCACAGAGCTACTGGCAGCTTCCCATACTGATATTATCACGACAAAAGGACTTGAAGTGGTGGTCCTTGCATTCAGAGGCAATAACATTGCATTTAAAGGGGAAATTCAAGAGATACTTTAATTGAAGCAAAGGATTAAAGTTAAGAAATGGAAAATTCTGATCACCAAAGAAACACTACGAGGAAGAAATAAACACCACCACCAATCTTTAGGCTATGCAAAATTCCCCCAAAGGGTGTGGTGAAAATTGCATTATGTGAGACACTTGACATTCACCTGTGTTTAATATTTAGAAGCCTACCACAAAGAAAACACTTGCACTTGTAGTGGGGAAAATATTATAACTTTTCCACATTTAGTTTCTACTGACAATAGGACCTGCAGTAGCATGAAATGAACAGAGCCTAGCCTACGCTTCCCATGAAATAAAATTAATCTCAGTATTTTATACAGATCTCTGTGTGTGTGTGTATAGATATATATATATAAGTTATCTGACAGCAAGCTGCTTTGGATGGCATTTTTCAGTAACATACTAATGACTTAACAGAGGCTGGATAATGATGGCTGGGGATTTAGCGCCCTCTTGTGGACAAGAAAAAAGTTGCAATCTTTTGGAAAATCGAAGTTGCTGCTGCTGCTGCTACTACATAATCCTGCAGTAAAAACATATCTGTAAAATGAATAAACATCATTTTGGATTACTAAAGGTATATCCACTGGTTACTGAAAGAATATATGTGAATTTTATCAGAAAAAGATAATTATGAAATTAGAATAAGTAACACAAATTCAAATCAGAGCAAACAAGGAATTCTCTATCTGCCATGCAGAAGACGTGCCCTTTCAGCTGTAATGAATACTCAGGAGTCTAAGTCCAGCTTTGTTTGCAGACCCCAGTGATGTTCCCCAAGTCCAGACCAAGGTGTGCCTTGGTCCAGAACTCCACAGCTGCTCTGGAAGACAACAGGCTAACTCAGCACTGGAAAGCCATCAGACCTCTACTGAATTATTTTTAAGGATTTTCCTCCTTGGCAGTTTTCTTTCCTGCTTAGAGTATTGTGGCTCTGTTCCTTTTCCCTTTTCCTCTACTGTCCCTCTCCCTTCCCAAGAGACCACTGCAATCATGGGAAAAGCTATAAAATGTTCAAAGACAGCATCCTTCATCTCACAAAACTCTAAAGATGAGAGAAAGCAAAGGTCAGCACCAGCTATTGGACACCATTTCACACCTTGCCCCAAGTCTCCAGCCAACTATATCATCCCTTGCCTCTGCTTTGCCCACCTTCATGCAGCCCCTACTAACTTGGCAGGGGCTGGGATGAGTTTTCTTAAAAGAATCCTTCCCATCTAAACAGTTCTGTGATTTCTTACTCCCACAGGCTTCTCTATGGCCCCTCATGATGAAGTGTCCACTGTCCGCTACCAGCTTCCTCTTAGAATTACGGAATCAGAGACTGAAAGGGTTGGAAGGGACCTCTGAAGATCATCCAATCCACCCCTGCCCCAAGCCAGAGCAGGTTCATCTAAAAAAGGCCGCACAGGACAGTGTCCAGCCAAGTTTTTAATTACTCCAGAGATGGAGACTAGCACTTCTCTGGGCAGTCTGTTCCAGCATTCCACCACCTTCATCATAGTGAAGTTCTTCCTCATGTTTAGATGGAACTTCTATGTTCAAGTTTGTGCCCACTGAGACTTGTCCTATTGCTAGGCAACACTGGAAAAAAAAGCCTGGCCCCCTTCTCCTGACACTCACCCTTTAAGTATTTATGTATTCATGAGCATTGGTAAGATCCCCCTTAGTCTTTTCTTCTCTAGGCTAAAAACCCCCAAGTCTCTCAGCCTTTCTTCACGAGACAGATGTTCTAGTTCCTAATCATCTGTGAAGCCCTTTGCTGTACCAAAGCTCAGACCACCACGTGACTGTAGGGCTTCCCAGGCAGGCGCAGGTCCTTCCTGGATGCATACAGAGCATATCCACCATGTTGATATTGTGTTCATTCTGTTCTTCCAGTGCCACAGCTAATAACAAAATGGCTTTCTCCTGTACCTCTCCAACAAAGAAACTTCAGCAGGACTCTCTCCTGGGATTATCAAGCCATAATATCAAGAAGCCAAGTGCCATTTGATCATGAATAACAGAGGATTCTCATTAAGAGAAGCAAGAATAACACTGCCTTACAGTAATCCAAAAGCTTCTGTCTTGGTTATGCTCCCTTCCCTAATTTATAATAAATAAAGCATAAATCTCATTCAAATGAAAGCATCACCAAGTCCTACTAACACAACATAATAACCATTCCAGGAAAAGAAATGTATTAATACTACTTAGCATAATAAACATTTTAAACAATACTGCAGCAAAGAATACAAATTCACCTATGTCTTTCCTATTCTTAGTAGTGATACTTAATAAACACACAGCTTTATAGCTACTATATTTAAACACAATTAGTTCCATACATTTCCAGCTTAATAAGAAATAATACATATTCATTTCTGCTCATTAACAGTCAGTATATAACTCTTAGCTAATGAACATTCAATTATGTTCCCTGAATACATTGTGGGATAAATTCTCTTTCTGTTGCTTATATCAGTTCACTTCAATTCACTTTCTTCTAATTAAAATTCTTTTGCCTCATGTAGACAAAACTGGGGGTTTTTGGGTCCCTGGAGACTTCTTTAAGAGTTCTGTTTTATCTTTATGTACAGTCAGCTCCCTAATTAATGCTTTAAATAGGGTAAACTTTACTGAGGCTCCTGGGTTCAGTTCAAAGGAAAAAGAAAACAGTTAATTTTATATCTCATTCTCACACAATTCACTGGAGCCTCTCTTTTTCTTGTAAATCTACTTTTTTGTTTTGGTTTGGTTTCAAGTGAATTCAATGATCGGGAAGGATGCCAGTTTGAGACCACTGGGAGTTGGAGATCCCCCATCATCAGTCTAGAGCCTTCCTTACCCAGAGAAACAGAAGAGAAATTCTTGTCAAGTTGTCCCATTCCACAGCCAGCTCAGGTGAGGAACTTTAACAGGAGGATTCTCCAAGGGGACATACCCAGTGGATTCCCTGAGATAACACTACCTTTATTTTCACTCAGCATCAGCAAGACCAATGCTATTTTCCCCCAATTTGTTACAGAGCTAGCTCAGCAATCTATCTGCCTGCCTAGTACCAAAATCTAACACAGGTACTACTTACTCCTCTGGGACTAACAACAGCCAAGCTAAGCATTTACAGAAGTGTCTCACTTTGTGGAGGTCAAATCAGGTGGGACTTGCCAACTGAAGTGACTAGGATCTTCCTTCTGAGTTTGCTTGCCTTCTGTCCATTAAGTAGTGCAACAAGAAAGGAATTCAGAAAAGCAGCTCCAGGGAACTCTTACCATGAGGTTCCTCTCTCTGGTGCAGCATCCTAAGACATATTCCTGGACAATTTTATCTATACCTACAGGCTGGATTCTAATATGGAGACTTGGGACAGCAACTTCCCTCTCATAAAAACAGCTAGAAACAACTCTCGAGCGGAATGAATCATTTGGCAACTTACCAGTCAAACAGTGTGTGAACCTTATGTGCACTGGTATAAGGGATGCAACACTAGCACAGAACATCTAACATTTAAGGGGAAGGGAAAGAGGCAGAGAAATTAAGTTCTGTAAGAGGAAACATCCAGGAATATCCAGGAGCAAGCTTAGCTTTAGGGTGTTTCACTTCTATTTAACATCAAACAAAAAATCCAGGATACACATATCTCTGCAACAGTCTTAGAATCAAAGAGAAAGTGTGTCTGCATTTGTGTGTATGCATGCAGAAGTGTGTGCCTGCTCACATGCATATGTGCATGCCAGCTAGCACATCCTCCGGGCCACAAGTACCCAAGCACTGTAAAACAAACAGTCCAGATCTGCTTTTATTGTTTGAAGTCACAGTTAAATGATACATTCTACAGAGGGATGTGCAGAGCCAGATTCCCAGCAGAATTAAATTGATTGATGGAGCCCTAATGACTTACACAATGTGTTATCTAGACCATTGAACATTCACATGGATGTAGTTTTTTATTCAATGCTAGAAAGATATTAGTTCTAAAGACTTTTAAGTAATGCTTACTTCAGTTACCTTCTAGAACCAGATGAGTTTTTTTACCAAGGACAGCCATTTAATTTCTCCTTTATCAGTAGAGATTTTGAAACAGCACAGGGCCACTCTAATTCCTCTTACATGGCAAATACTTTGCATGCTGTTGGAGCTGACATTGTCTGCACAACAGACCAGTTTATACCTGGAGAAAGAAAGAAAGAAAGAGTTAAACTGACAATGGGAATACATTAAGAATCTATCTCTAGTCTCACACCCATTTCGCGCGAGTAGTTCACATCTAATATCACAGACGGAAAGAGGAAAATCAGAATAGTATTTGCATGGAGAAGTTTTGAGGGTAGTCCCTGAGGAATCGCTCCTGGGTTTCTCACAGGCAGTTACCAGATGCTGCCCGGACCTTTCCGGGCAGTAGCACTACCCGGCTGTGGCCACCAGATGGCGGACGTAAATCAAATGCAAGAGGAGAGCAAGTCAAACACAAAGCAGGTTTTCAATTTCTCTATCAAAAAATGCCTTTTTGAGTGTAGTTTATAAAAGAAAGACAAACAGCACTAGTCAGAAGAATTAAATAGGGAAATGCTAAAAAGGGCAACGGTTTTTTAGCTTCTGGTTCATCTGGGAATTCCTGACAGATTTATTTTTTAGTTTGGAGTATCTGATACTCTGCAGTACATACTTCTGCCTACTCCACATTTTGTAGAACAGACACATACTGGAACTACTTTGAAAGTATTACAGCTTTATTAAAAACATTGTGGCAAGAAAATATGTTGAAGTATCCCTTTACAGTGATGGAGACAGAACTGATCTTTCTCCTCTGGTGTTTCCCCAGCCTTATTTTCTGTGGCAGTTGTGATGATCTGATTTGTACACAGCTCTCAGTGCTGTCTGCAAGGACTGGCAATCATAGGGAGAACCTGGAAACCAGACAAAGCAAATTGTATACTGCTCAAGCTTCCATTATAGACAGACCAAATGTATCATTATGGTTACTCCTTAAGCACCTGCAAATCACAAATAAGTAGTTAATAATAGTAATAATTAAGTTTTATTAATTCTGATGATACGTTTGTGGAAGCAGTCACGTCAAAGTGGGAACTGAACTATGTGACATAAAACAAAGCATGTGAACAAATGTCATGTAAGAGGCCAGGAGCCAGCAGCGTTAGACCAGCACTCTCTGTGCAGAGACTGAAGGCTTACCCACACCATTGCAGTGGGTTTCCATAAGAACCTAAGGCAAGTTTAAGGCCAGGATGAAATTTCCTTTTGGGTTGAAACCAAAAGCATTTAAAGGCACAAGACCAGCAGCAAGTGGAGAGGAATGGTGTTCAGTACTCCTCAGCTTGAGCTGCCCAGTGCCTGGCCTGCAGCAGCCCTGGGGTAATGGCTGTTCCTGCAAGGGCAGGTCCTGGCCCCTCTTTATGGGGCAGGCAGGAAGAATCATAGAATTGTTTAGGTTGGAAGAAACCTTGAAGAGGTTCAACTATTCAAGTTCAACTCTTAACCCAGCACTACCAGGTAACCAATAAACCATGTCCTACAGCACCACATCTACACAGCTTTAAATCCCTCCAGGGATGGGGACTCCACCACTGCTCTGGGCAGCCTGTTCCAGGGCTTGACCACCCTTTCCAGGAAGAAAGTGCTCCTAATATCCAGTCTAAACCTCTGCTGGTGCAACTTGAAGCTGTTTCTTGTCCTATCACCCGTTACTTAGAAGAAGAGCCAGACCCTCACCTCACTTCAGTCTCCTTTTAGGCAGGTGTAGAGAGCAATGAGAACTCTTCTCAGCCTCCTCTTCTGCAGCTAAACAACCCCAATTCCTTCATCTGCTCCTCGCAAGACCTGTGCTCTCTTCACCAGCTTTGCTGCCCCTCTCAGGACCTGCTCCAGCACCTCAACATACTTCTTGGAGGAGCTCAAAACTGAACCCACTATTTGAGGTGTGACCTCCACAATGTCCAGTATGGGAGGACAACATGAACCCAGTACATAAAGAAAAGCTGCAGCAGATCTCTAGATTGCATCTACTCAGGACCAGAACCTCCACACCAGCCTTCAGCAGTAGTGGGGAGACATCCTTCTCCTACAACCCACCTCAGTTGATGGCCATAGCCGCGTTCGTCTCTTTTCTCCCTCAAGTAACAGACTCTATAATCCCCAGTAATCGGTGCTTAGGAACAACACAAGTGCCTGCAAACACCGCCTCGGCCACCGACGTCGCACTGTGTACGGGTCGCGCACACGGCTCTGGCCAGCGCGGAGCAGCCGCGAGGCGAGAGGGAAAGGCGGCAAACGCGGCAGCGCCCGCCTGGCAGCGCCCGCCTGGCAGCGCCGTGTCTTCAGGGCACGCCCGGCACTCCCTCACCTGCCCCGAGGCGGGGCTCCCCACCTGCAGTGGGCAGGGCTGGCTGAGACGAGCCGGACCGAGCCGGACACGGCAGCCGCGGCCCCCAGCGGTAGCTCATGCGCAATCGCCCGGGGTGGCAGAGCGGCAGGAGCATGGCGCCGCGGGTGCTGCCGCTGCCCAGGCAGCAGTCCTTCTGCCCGCCCACCATCCCAAATCCCTTCGTCCACCCGCGCCGCCTGAGCGCCGGGGACAAGCTTCGGGTAAGGCTGGCGGCGCGCGTTTGAAAGGGTGCCGGGGCCCGCCCTAGCCGGGGTCGGACAGGGGACGGGGCCGCCTGTCGCTGGGATGCCTGTCGGGGCGGGCGGGAGCGCGGAGGGGAAGGCTGACAGCCCCGGCTGTGCTGCGCCGGGCCTGGGCTTCTGACGGCTTGGCTAAACCGGCGTTACTGTCGCCGCTTGGAACCCAAAGACTGTCACTAGTGCGGTGTGAAGGTCAATGGCCGCTTTACAAACGCCTCCTTCCTATGGCAGAACTCGACCGTGTGAATAAACACGGTTTAAACCTGCCGCCTGCTCCGCCGAAACTGCGCTGCTTTTAAGAGGAGCTGGGCTGCAGCCGGGCCCGCCGCAGTGTAACCGAGTAGGGAAGGGACAGCAGCCAGCCTGACACTCAATTAAACATCTGCAGCTCTGGGCCTTTCGAGGAAGAGGCATCTAGGAAGGATGCTTCCTTCCCAAGTGCAGCATAATTTGCTTCCGGATCTAGCCTAGTGACAGCAGAAAGTGAACAGGCTATCTGAACGGTCAAAGCAACAATGCAAAAGTGTCCAAAAGTCACTGTTTTCTGAAAAGAAGTTCTTGAAGCCATACCTCCTCAGAGCCCCCAAACTGCATGGATGCTCTGCACCCACACAGGCTTATCGACTTCAAACTTGAACTTCTAACACTAAGTTTGCAACAAGCTTTCCAAAAGATGTGCATAATCATTACAGATAACAATCCAGCCTCAGTCCAGTTTGCTTCCAGTCTGAATCACAGGAATGAAATAATACCCATCTATCCATCAGGTCAGATGGCTCAGCTCTGGAGTGAAGATGAGGATATAATTCCTGATATAATAAGCCAAAACGGAAAATAAGTTTTTGCAGCAATCCTGTTAATTCACTTCAGGCTGATTTTAAGCCTGGGTTGTGGAGGGGCAAGGAGTTAATGCCTTGGTTTCATATTATAGAGCGGACAACAAAAAAGCTATTCCCAGTTCCATTGGGTTACTGACTAGTGTCACTGGCTGAATCCAATGAGGCTTCTGCCAGCACAGCTTGTGAATGAATTCACACAAGACTTACCAAGACTTACACAAGACTTACTTTGACAATTAAGAAAGTAAATAGTATTTCTGGACTTTGATTTTTAAAAGCAGTCTCTTTAAAAATTGAGCTGATAACCAACCATGAACTGATACCTCAGTGAGGACATCATCATGTAGGTGATCTTACAGCAATTTCTGATGATTGTTATAAATATGCAAGGTTGATGTGCAACTGAATATTTTATGTTTCATACAGCTCTTCCTCAAGTTATAAACAATGTTTGCCCTGGAGGTATCTGGGTGGAGGACATGTGAGAAACCTGGAAAACAATTTCAAATCCTTTTATCTCGCATGTTTTACTAGCAGTCTGAAACCTATTTCACATGCATCTGAATCAGGAGCTGTAGGCATGAACCCCCAAGGTAAAGAAACCAGTCTCTTACTGAGGTTCCAGAAATGGACAGCACTCTGTGCAGGCTGTTCTTTCTGGAGGATATACAGACTACTTTCAAAAGCTTGCAATTGTAAGCTACAATAATATCCTATTTGTTTTCATTCAGGAGGAAGGGATAAAAAACCACGTTCTCTTAAAGCAAGACACACTCCATACATAACACTACAATGCACCTGGAACAAAAAGCATCTGGCTGGGTCACAGCCTGATGCCAGTGAGCTCTTAAGCAAAATTGCAGCAGTTACAGAATTTTAAAGCAGAGAGACAACCTTTCTGCATTGTGTGTTGCTCCCTTCTGTTCCTTTTCTTCTGTAGTCACAAAGAGTTGGATACTTCCTGCTGTCTGTTTTATCCTGTGAATATCTGCTTCTCTCTTGCTCAGCACTGTGTATCAGACCAGCTGGGAATCAGAGCCTTACCAGAGAGCATTACTATAACCTTCAAGAAAGGGAAGCGTTCCTTCTCTTTCCATTTAAATTGAGTGTAGGGTATTGGCATTCTTGCATGTTAAAGAATTGGTTTGTTATATTTCACTTGTTCTATATAATTCTTTTAACATGCACTGATAAAACCAGCTACAATTTCAAAACCCTCTGTGGGAGCCCAAAGCTGTTTTTTCATTTCTTGGTGAACTCCTTGAATGTAAGGGCTGCTGTCCCCCGATGAATGGAGCTTCAAAGCGAGACAGGAGAGCCGTCTGCATTTCTTTCAGCTTAGCATTTAAAAGGAGGCTTTTTATCAGACTGGAAAGTGGAGCAAGAAGATTTACAGGTTTTTTGCCAATCCTTGCATTGCTAATAGTTTACCAGCCAAAGAGATTATTCTCTTTCTTTAGAATGTGCAAAACAAGGATCAAATGTGCTGTGCTGAACATCTGCACCTGCCAAACAAGATTCTAAAACAGTTGTTCAGATACTTCTGGTTTTCATCCTCTGACTGAGGCTGGCTGCAGTTCAATGTTGGGACTTACTCTCATTTTAGTTCTGGTCATCCTGGTTGTTCACTTGTCCTCCTAACTTCTAAACTGCAACTACAAAACACAAATACTAGTTAAGGCATTACTAGATTCTACTTTAATCAGAAGAAGTGCTCAGTGGATTTTGGTAATGGCAGAACCAGCACGCCAAACATTGTGTTTGACTCTGTGCTTGGAAATAAGCAGCTAGAGTGCCTGGCAGAGTTGTGACTGCTCTGGACTCTCATGGAAGACCTTGCCTGCTTTGGGAGGTGGTCCCTCAGTTTCAGATGTCAGAGCAGCTCAGTTCGAAATGGCCTTCATTCTGTTCCCCAACCTACTCTTCTGCTGCTTCCTGGATAACTCATCAACTGAACTAAATTTCAAACTGGATTCTGTGGCTTTCTCATAGACTTGCTTTTCTCTTTGGCCGGTTCCTAACATCATTGACAATGTAGGCTTGTGTACTGCTCTAGGGTCAGTCAGCAGTGGGAGTGTGACTTGGACTGCAAGGACTTCTGCAGGTGACTGCAATAACTGCAGTATCAAGCTATGTCACTGAAAGTACACAGGTGACTCCAAATGTGGGAAAAGGTTCTTTGGATGACTCAGGATAACTACCTTTGTGATTATTGTATACAGAAGCTGGAGTGGCTGGGGTCCTACTTAATAAACTAAACTTTGAACCTGTGTATTTTTTGTATGTTCTTCTCCTATACTTTTTCTTTTCTAGCCTGCCTTGACCTTTCTTTTTTCTGTCCTTTTCTTACCCTACTTTGCAGCTGATGGAGCAGAAATCAATTCTGCCTCATTACACAGTGACCTAGAAAGCCAATAACTTGCATCAGCAAATTGGTACCACCTGCACATCTGCCTAAAATAGATTAATGAATTTATTAACGTTTTGAGGAAGGGATTGTTTTCCTTTTGCTGTTGCATCTTTTATTGTTCATTGTAGGTCAGTGCATACATATTCTTTCTTCATAAAGAAAAAAAAAGTCCAAATACAGATTTATGCTTATGGTACCTATTCCTGATAACTGAATGCACCTGAAATGTTGAATGGGGACAATGATCATAGTACAAGAGGATGTATGTGAAGAAGAAAAGACAAGCGGAGAGTCTTGGTTGGTCTCATTTGCTACCTGACATTTTCAGATTTGTCACAACTGGCATCAAAGAGAGTGGGAGCAATAGATCTCCAGGGATAACTGGAGTTAGGATTACCATTCCACAGCTAGTTATATAAATAAGAAAGAAATAATCATACTTGAATGTTCAGATCTCTCCTGGAAACATGTTACATGGCAGTGTTTACAGAACATAAGCATCAACACCTTGTATCTGCTTATCCTAATTTACACTGTATCCACTGCCAGTCACCATGCCTTTTGTAACACAGAACTGAGTCCTGGAGGCCCAGAATTCCCATGACTCCTCCTATGTATCACAAGGTTTACAGGCAGAGGCCAGTGCTTCTCCTGAATATTTATCAGGAGACAGTAGAAGGACTTAATGTAAAGACAGAAAGGGTTTGGTGGGGAGGGAAAGGATCATGTTCATGAAAGGAAAATTAGAACTAGTCTAGTGCACCACAGAGTTCAATAAATAATCCTTACAGATGCTTGTGTTCCAGACATACTACAAACACTTGTTCCTTTTCAAAGACAGAAGATAAATTAAAATCCACTGTTGTTTAATATCATAGCTGAAGTAAGTTGCAAACTACTTTGTAAAACTTACTTATTATTAAAAGCCTTGCTTTTCCTGTTCAGTAAGTAGCCACTGCTTAAAAGCTGACTAGAAAGGCTGATTTTGAGAGAGGAACACAGTTACTCAGCTATGGATTTTCTTCAGTAAAGCACAGAAAACAGTAACCTCAGAAGCAGAAGTTAATTAGCATAACTGTCCTTCAGTGACTCCTACATACTCCCAAAACTGGAGGAGCTGTCAGCCTGTGACCGTGATACACTCTCATGTAAGTTTTGAGGAAGTTTTAGAAACATAGCCCAAATAACTTTTTTTATATCACTGTTACAGTTCTGCTTGGGTGTGTGTCACTGTGTGCACGTGTATGCACACAGAGCTGATCCTCAGTGAGTGGCAGGAGAGCTGAGGTTTTCAGTATCTTAACAGGAATGCTGGGCTAGGACTGGGACATGCTCATGCAGCAAACCTGCCTGCCAGACCTGTGCCTGCCCAATCTGCACACTGCTGTGTTGTGCCACACAGGCCAGCCTTCAGGATAAAGTAATCTAACCTAATGTAGTGGAGTGAAGCAATTAAGGATTTCTTCCTGCCCTACCCTGTACCACAGCTACCTGTTAACAGCCCTGTGCCAATGCACCTGTTTCCCAGAGCTGTGCCTGAAAAAATGCAAGGTAAAAATTCCTTGGGGGAGGGGCTGGGGATGATGTTTATTTGCAACCAGGGCATGTTAGTGTTTCTCTTTCCCTCCATTTGTATTACAAACATGTATGAAGAAGTGGTGAACAGGCTTGGATCTGTTTTATACTGAGTTTGCTGCCTATCTTGGCTGCCTGCAGCTGTCACAGAACTCTCTCAAAGCAAGATGGTAACAGTTTCCCAATTGTGAGGAGGAAAGGGAATTAAGTTTCTTCAATTTATTCTGAAAAATCCAGGAGGTCCCAGCACAGAGGTTAATATCCAAGATGCTTCAGCAGAAGGCAACAAGTTAGTCTTGATAATCGGAAGGCTTCTGCTGTGTGTTTACCATGAGCAAACAACTTCCAGAGGCAATGAGCCAAGATCTGCTACAGCAGCTTCAACAGCACAGTAAAGTCTGAGCCTTGCCTTAAACTACAAGTTCAGTTTTACTGAAAACCATTTTGCTGAAATCCCAGCTCAGAAAAGTGAAGTTGTTTTGTGTGTTCACTACTCCAAGCAGCAGCAGTGAGGGTCACTTGCAGCAAGTGTGACTCAACACAGATTTGTCATTTTGAAAGGGCAAGAGTACATTTTACTCATCTTGACAATCCCAGTTGGCTTCTAGGCAGGCTGCTAGTGACAGAAGGCTCTGTACAGGAGACATATATCAGCTGAGCAGACTCATTTGAGCTGGTTTTATGTTGCAAAGTCCAAGTATAAGCTAACGGCAGCAGACTCTCTTTGCCCTATCTGTCTAGCAACACCCAAGCCAAAAACTCAAATACTTGAACACTGAAATCATCGGAGCTTTCCTTACCAAATCACACTGCTGCAGTGCTGGTCTTTTGAAATCTGTGTAATGTAACTACACAGCTATCACTGTCATTCCTCTTGATACCACTTCTTAAGATTCTTCCCATCTCTTTTTCCAGACTGTCCTCCAGGGGATTATTTTGCTACCCCTCCGTGCCATATGCATTATAGTCCTCTTACTGCTAGCATGGCTGTTTGCATCCATCGCAACTTTCCGTCACCCTGGAATAGGATCTGTGCCGCTTAAAGGATGGAGAAGGTAAAAAATGACCAACAGTTGTGAAAATTCTGTGCATTTTGGATTTTTAATAACACAGAAAATAGAGCCTAAAGATTTTTTTTTCCTTGCTCTTCTCATTTTGATTAAAGAAGAGTCCTCAGTCAAATCGTAGTTTTAACCAATTAGGTGAAGCAACTTTCTGATGAATGTATTTTACAGCAATAGTGGAGCTTTATAAAGAAGTAGATTTTCAATTATATAATGGCTAAAACAAATCAGTATAAAAATCTTTGTGAGCTATTTGTATGCCAAAACTTATTTTAGTAATAATACTGATAAAAATATTTGAGAGAACAAAGTCATTAAGTGTGTGGTAATGTCCCATAGGCTGAGTTTCTGTTTAGCCTCTGTCATTCCTGCTATGCTGTAAGTTGTGACCAAGCTAGCTTTGATAGCTGCTTTCTTAGGTATGTTGTCCTTCAAGGAGTATTTTACAGTGGCCTCTGTGAGTTCTGGATTTCAGCTGCTCAGCTTATGACCTCAGGGTTATAAAGTTCTCTTCTAGCTGCCTTGCACTGTAGCTGCATGCAGGCAGAGGAAGATAGGAGAATTCTAACAAGGCCAAGTGATTACAGGGAGTCCCATGAAGGGACCACGTCCCCTACTTGAGAGAACATATTCCAGAAGGGCAACATTCATCTTACTTGTTTAAAAGTGCTAATAAAAGAACAGTATCAGAGTTACCTAGGTTCTTACAGGAGGGATACTGAACCCAGCCTCCCCTTGCAATAGCCAAAGGAAATAGGCTTAGCAAGGGGCTGTACATTGTCTTACCTTGAGAATTCTAATCTTGTTTCAACATGAAAAGGCAAGGTTCTACTTCTCAGTCCTTCTACTTCTACGACTTCTCCTTTAGCCCTGCACTCTCCTTATGAGTAGTGAGAATTAAGAAATACTAAGTAATGGTGATAATTAAGAAATATTTTATGGAGTTTTTTGAAGTACAAAAGAGATACTAACTGTAAAATGGGATAATATTTTTGTGTTTCTGTTTACAAGGAGGATGATCCAGACAACCCTCTCATGGCTAACTCATACCTTGTTCTTCATAATGGGTTTCCAAGTTACAGTGAAAGGGAAAGTAGCAAGTCTGCTGGAAGCTCCGATCTTTGTTGCAGCTCCTCATTCAAGCTTTTTCGATGCCATTATTTCTGCCCTAACTGGAATGCCATCAATAGTGTCTAGAGCAGAGAACCTCTCAGCTCCAGTATTTGGCAGTAAGTATTTATGAAAAAAATATTATGTTAGAAGTCAGCATTGTGGCATGAGGCCAAAACCCTTCTCTCTGAATGGTTTATCTGATTTAGGAACAGATTTTGTAATTCGCTAGGCTCCATCTCTATTGATGGATTATTTCCAGTGAAATCCCTGTGATAACATTCTGAACTGCCAGAAAGTCTAGAAGTATGCTGTTTCCTTTCAGATATGAAATATAGTATCACTTTAAATTTGCTTTGTAACTAAAAGCATGCTTCATAACTGCTCAGGCTGGCACTTTCTCTTAAAATTCTCCCAGTGGGTAGCTTGACAAATCTGTTTGACTGCTATCTTTTACCAGGGGCTAGTGAAGGTCGTTTCAAAACGGTCTGGAAAATACCATACATATGCATTTAACCTTGCAGACACTCCTATAGATTTTTTTTTCTAATGGGAGTCAAACAAGGAAAGAATAAAGGAGAAGTTACTCTAAAAGGAAATGCAGAGAATGGAAAAGATCAGGTGACTCATGCTTCGATTATTTTCTCCTCCTTTCGGCATGAAAAGAATGTCCATTTGCATTATTACTAGAATCAGCTGTAGACTTTCTGCTGGCTGTACAGTAACTCAATTAAATTCAGTAGGCACCAGAGAAAAGTGCTTTGTAGGAAATAACCTATATTGATCTTTGCTTAAAAGCACAGGAGTGGGATGTAGAAGACAATTCTTCCCTAAGTTTCTCACCACATCTCCATAGGTCCACACATTCTGATGTAGACTTCTGATTGAAGTAGGGTGTTTTTCTGTAACTTATACAGAAGCTGTTCATTCTTGGTGGCTGAAGAGGGATATCTTACTTCTTCAGCATAGCTCAAACTATTCGTTGGTGGTAGTCTGCATGAGTCAGGCCTGAGTGTAGCCCATGAGCAGAGACCTGATCAATTCTGTTCCTTAGAAGTGTGTGGAAATGCTCAGTGAAAAATAAGAATAATATTAGTAGCTGGTGTTTGGCTGAATTTGGCATATTTATACCTACTGTAAAGCTCCTCAGCTGGCAGTGTGTCTTCTGTATCTTACTTCCCATTCTGCAGAATGAGGATAATAACAACAACGCTCTTCTTATCTACTTAGACTGAAAGCTATTTGTACAGTCTGTCTCCTAGCATGAGAATAACAAGTTTTTGCTACAAGGAAGACTTGAAGCCCAGGTGTTTTTTAAGTAGTAGTATAAAACAAATAACACTTGTTCCCTCTTTCACAGCAATTTTAAGTTCCCTTCAGCCTGTGGCAGTTTCTCGTCAAGACCCTGATTCACGGAAGAATACGGTCACTGAGATAACTAAGCGGGCGTTGTCAAGAGGCCAGTGGCCACAGGTAATAAACGTACCAGCACTCTTCTGTCATCTACTCATATCCCATATTCACTGTGTATCTTAAGATCATGGGTGCCCAGCTGAGCAGGATTCTGTTCATATATGAAGATGAAATCAGTTTTGAGGTGTATGCCTGGTTTAGGAAAGGACAAGAGGCCAATGCCCAGAAAGATTTTTGTTGTGAAAAATGGGTCAGTTAAAGTCCCAGTACCAACTGCTGTTCCAAACAGAGATGCTCTTGGCTTTCTCTTTTCCCTATCCACGTGCTGTCTTCAGCATAGCAGTTAACTTGCAGTGGTGTATGTGAATTCATATCCTCAAGCTAGGACATGCAGGAGAAGCAAACCTGGTACATAACAGTTTCCTAACTGAGCAGCTGATGAGATGGGTAACCCAGGTAAGGTTGTCCAGGCTCCAGCATGCACAGTACTTAAAACTCAAGTTTCATATGTGGAAGAGAGCTCAGTTCACTCTTTAGGTTAATAATGCACTAAACCTGAGACTTTCAGATCAGTCTAAACTGTGGAAAGATTTTAAGATGGAAGCAATAGTTTGTGATTCTGCACAGTGTTTCCCATCCTCATTCCTCAGCAGCAAGATGCTGTTGCACTTCTAGGCCTTGGATGGCTTTCCATCTTGAAGCAAATGGATCAGGGCTTGTTCAGGAGGGACAGAAGTATTGAGGTAGTGAGTCTGCTGCTTTCACAACAGGCAGAGGGCCAGAGTGGAAATCCCCATCCTTTGCAAGAACTAAGACCTGGAGCAGTTGTGAAACTACTCACATCTCATTTAGCTATGTCCCTGCTTTCTTCTGTTCCATTGACTGGTCTCAGGTTCCCCTCAGATACTATAAATACAGTATCACTGTCACTGCTATACAAACAGGGTCAGCAATACAAGTCCTGTCTCTAAAGATACCATGTGCAAATTTGTGTATAAACTCAGAGGTCCTGCTTGGAATTAGTTCTTTACTTGTTTTCTTAGCAGTTCATTCACCTAGAATAAAAACCCAAAGTGACTGATACAGTAGCTAAAGTCACAAGATCTCTTTAGTCATAGCTGAATACATCCTAAATGACTGAAAAAAGTTAACTTGTCCTTCCCTTTCCTTCCAGTGAATGGCTTTTCAGGAAAATTGAAAGAGGCAGTGAAACTCTACACTTCAGTAGCAGATATCTTGACAACAGCTAGACCTGAATGCACTGCTCCACTTTCTGAATAGTCTCTAGAAACAGAGAACATGCAAGTAGGGAGCCAACACTTGCCGCTTTTTCAGACTTGGCATTGTTTAGACATTTCATACATCATTTTTACTTAGCAAGCACCTTATAAAAAGCCTTTTAGTTATAGTGTCTAGGCTACTTCAATTGACTTTTAGATGCTTTTTTCTGAGAGGCTGTATTTTTAGAGCCTCCATTATTTTTGTCAATTTGTCAGTTGTATGGAAGATTTTAAACATGCCCACATCAAAGCTAGGAAGGGAAGATTTCAAATATGCCTGTGTCAAAGCCAGGAGGGTTTGGGGTGTTTGAGTACTGTGCTTACAAACTACACTGATGCTTATAATGTGCTAAACTGTTATGAATAAAGCGATTCCAGCAAGTCCTGATAGACCTAATCTCTGTGGAAGTAAGCACAGGGAGGAAAGGAGAACTGGCTCTACACCAATACTGCCCTTGGGATGAAAACTAGGTATGTGTTACAGCATAAATAGTCCATGAGTCAAGTAATCTGGGAATCTCCAAAAGTGAGTCATCAGTACAGATGATGGTGTCACTGGGTGATACCTAGTCCTGCACCCTGGTCACACCTTCTTCCTACTCTGGGGTTAGGGGTTTTTTTGAGAAACTTGACCACAAAGTGACATCTGTCATATCCTCCCCAGAGTGCCTGGCCTGCATTCTTTTAGCACAATAGAAAAGAAAGAGTATCTGGGTTCTCTGTTCCTTCCTCCTCAGACCAAAACACAGCAGGCTGGGCAGCACTCATGCGTATTAATTCCATGAGGTTCTGATCAGTGCTTCTCCCAACCCTGTACCAAAACAAAAGGGAAGGAGGGAAGGATTACTTACTCTGTGTTCAGTCATTACTAATATGTTTTTGGGGGCTTATGACTTATGCTAAGCAGGAACATGCCAGTTTTCGTGTCCATAACACCAGCCAACAATTTCTGTAGTTGAGAACTAACTGTAAATCTATACATGCAGCTGTCTCTTGGACCTAAGAACAGCCTTTGTCTCTGGGGTATGATCTACTGATGCCTTCTTTCATCAAGCCTCAACCTGTTCCTTGGGGCTTTAGGAGGACACCTTGAACACTCTTTTTGATCTAGACAAGTTCTTGTGCTAAGTTTTCTTTGGAATGCTGCTTATGATCTTGCCCCATATCTGGATTCTTTACCCACTATACAAAAGCCAGTCCACACATAGAGCTGAGCTGTTTGTTTTATTCTAGTTCTATGCAGAACAGAGGCTAGGTGAGAATTCTACAAGAATGGCATGCCAGTTGAAATTTGTGGCAGATATTTACATAGTAACATTTATTAGCTATGCCTCAGGTCAACATCCGTTAACTAGCTGTTGGTTATTTCCTTTCTTGCTTCATCTTATAGATACACCTACCCTTGAATTCACTGCACATGCTCAGAGGGTAAGGGGCCTATTTGGGTAGGGGGCTTGTCTAGCTAGGAGGTGTGATTCTTCCTTTTATGATGATATTATAATGAAGTAAGTTCAACATCAGGGCACCAGTTTGGGGGACTTTGCTTACTTTACCAAACAACGTTAATTCTCAAGAACTCAGGTCTGGTGTTTTGGGAATCTTCAGCCTTTCATTCCTAATAAGGTTCCTTGGAACTAGTTATCTTGGTGTACTCTTATCTTAAGATAGATAGCATTAGCATAACTTCATCAACTCCTCTTTCTGAAACCATCTTATCCTAAGGTAAGCAATGTCAGCCTAACTTTTAAACAATCATTCATCAATCCTGCAGTGATAGGAGAAACACAAAGCTTTCTTGTATTCCATCAAGGGCTGGATTCAGTGTGTCACACTGCAGCTCACAGTGCATCTAACCCAGTGTATTTCAGACACTAGTTCAGAACCCTTCTGGGTGTTTGTGTCTGAGTCATTCAGGTTCAGAGGCTGTGCAGTGCTGTGTTAACACCTTCAGAGCTCTGCATCTCAGTTGCACGTTCTGTCTCCACCTTTTGCTGCCACCCCACAAGCTATGATCTTATCACAGCCAGTATCTCACTCATGCTGTACCTGCAAACACACAAGTTCATGTCAGCCCAGACTCTTGATGTTTATACACCCAGCAGTTCAGTAAGGAGCTGCCAGTAGAGAAATAATCCCCGTAGCATTACCAACACTAGATATTTCAAGTGAAATACTTAAAGCCATATTTCTGGACTGAAAAAGGGCATTCTCCAGAATTCTACTCTTACAAAGCACAGGTTTCCAAATCAAGATGGATCGGGTTAGTATTACTGTAAGCATCCTTCCCTTTTTGTTCATTTCCTTTTGAAACAGTAATGATGCAGTGCACCATGTCACAGAGCTTGCATAAAAAGTCAGCCTGTATGCAGCTGATGCTGAAGTACAATAGTCTCATGAAATCTCTGTGTGTGTATGTATATATATATGTATGTATTTCTTTCTTTCTCTTTAAATCCAAGATACTGATTTTCCCAGAAGGCACCTGCACAAACCGGTCTTGCCTGATCACCTTTAAACAAGGTGAGAGATTTTTTGTGCATTGTTGTTGGAAAATAATGTGTGAAAGATTCATGTGGTAGTTCTAGTAAGACCTACACTTCTGCAGGAACACAGCAGCTCTGTAGTAATGTCTTATGTCATTAAGTTTTCAGTGCCACTAAACACATGATTTTATACTAGACAGTTTACTTTTCTGATTCTGGGTATTTTGTAGGATGCAAACTAGTTATGATGAATATGGTTAGTTGGTTGAAGTTTTTTCCAGGCACAGTCTTAATCTAATTTGTTTACCCAATTTACCTTGACTGTGATTATTATGAGTTGAACTGCCAAAATACATACTTCTGATGATGTTCTTTTAGCTCAATTTGCAGTCATGCCATCTTAGATGGCTGTACATTTGGTCATGCAAGACTTAACAACCAATTTATAAAAGCTCTTAGTACTTCCTTAGGCAGGCCAATAGATTATTTTTAACACAGAAAGGTACTTGGTAGCATCACATTGTGCTGCACTTCAGTTAAACCCATTTTGATCTCATTTTTCACTGTTGTCCAGTGGCTTGGCTAGCAAAGTTACAAAACCAGTTCTACATGCTTAGATTCTTACCACTTATGAAGATAATCAGAACAGAAAAGGCTTCAGGAAACACTCAACAGCCTTGTGAGCATCCAATCTGTGAAGTGAATGCCAGTCAATGAAAAGATAACAAACAGAAAATAAATTTAAACAGTCCAGGAATTTTAGGCAGCTTCCTCCTTGAAATGGAAACACTTCACTGTCCTGACATTTTGCTAGCTGCTTTACTGATTTAATAATAAAAGAGGGGGAAAAAAAAAAACACCCAGTTCACCCCCCAAAACCACCCAAAAACCAAATCATAGAGACTGCAACAAGAGGAATACTTCCCATTCTTCTCAGCTTTTAAGAAATTTCTCTTTCCACATACCATGTCTTACAGCAATACTTAGCACTCCCAACTGTTGTATTAGTCTTAACAATCAAATCTAATGTCTGGTTGCAGGTGCCTTTGTTCCACGAGTCCCTGTACAGCCTGTGCTGCTCCGCTACCCCAACAAGCTGGTAAGCAGAGCATTCTTCTGTCACTGGTTGCTAATACAGCAGAAATAAAAATCCTGACTTAAACACTACCTACAATAAATGTTTTGAATTGTCACTGAGGAATCTGTTGTCCTAAGCTTCAGCACTGGAGAGCAGGCTCTCTGAAGCATTCCGGCTTCCCAAGTGTCACCCAGTTGCTATTATGACTGTGAAAACCTACTGCTGGGCTTGTTAACTATAATTAAGTAAGAGAGAGCACAGGAAAGTATTGCAGCGGAAGTCAGAAACTTCCTGCAAAGCCACAGTGTCTGTACTTTGAAGTCTAAAATTCACAGAACTTCCCTATTAGTCATAATTTTTTGTTTAAGGTCAGAATACTCTTACTGTAAAGGGGTTTGCAAAGTTTCTGAACAAAAGCAAAGATGAGCCATGTAGTACTGCCAACATCTTCCCATTAGGTAGCTTGGGAGGGCATCTTTGCAGATGGGTCTTTTTGTCCATCTCTCCCTTGTTTTCCCATGTAAATGTTTACACAGTCTGCCAAGTAGTGGGGTACAGACATATGGCTCTGTTTCACTGAGAGGTATGTAATGCTGGGACAGGAGTCTAGCAACTTGATAACTTTTTTTTTAACCATCTAATTATCCAGCAAATCCAGAAAAGACCAAACTTCTCATTCCCAGTGGTTTTTAAGATGAAACCCAACTGATTGTTGTTGTTATTTACAAAGATTCCCTTGTGAAATCCTGTAACAGATCAATGTCAAAACTAAAGTAACTACTAAAGGGGACTAGTATAGCATCTCACTAGCAAGATTTAAGATCTGCACTACACGTTGTCGAATTTGTATCTAAGAAATAAAAAACAGAGTAAGGAGTGGCCAGGGAAAGCAAAGAAAAACAAAAAGGATGGTAGATTACCTATGGAGGACTATGAAAATATCATCTGCTTTTACTAAGCTTGTGCATGTTTCATATTGTAACTTATCTGTTCTCTTTCATCTGGTTCTGCCATACATTTCTGTGTTTTATTATTTTCCTCAGGATACTGTGACCTGGACATGGCAGGGCTATTCACTGTAAGTTTCTGAATCCTACTGAAAATTACATACAGAAATTTTTCCCCTGGTTGCTAAAGAATCTGCCAAACAGATTGAGCTAAGCCAAGACACACGTTCTTCTACATCTGTTTTTAGAGAGGGAAATACTTGCGGATAATGCTGTCATGCAGTAGATTTCATATCTGAATGGCTAAAGAAAGGGATTTCAAATGGGGAAGCATTACTAACACTGTTTTGTTTCATTTTCTCCAATGCTTTGCATTTTAAACTGCAGCAGAAGAAAGATTTGACATTCTTTTTCTTTGGGAAACAGTCAAAATCCAGGGCCATTTACAGTTTCCTACACAGCAGGAAACCGTAGACATGGTAGGAAAGTTCCTCCTACATAGGAGGAATTCATTCTTCCTCCTCCTCATTTGAAGTCATAGGAGAGTAAATAAAGAAAACAGGGAAAACAAGGATTAATTTTTCTTGTCTTTTCCCATTCAAACATCTGGGATTCTCCTTTAGTTGTTTACTTTTGCCCAGCTCAGTGGAAGCAATTGTTTTGAGACCCCAGTGAAGCGCCTATATATATATATATATATATATATATATATATATATAATCTGGCATTAAAGTAACAAAAATGATTTTGATAAACCAGTTACACAACAGATTTGTGTTTATTCCTCACTGCAGGTGGCTTTCTAATCTGCCAAAATCCCAAAGTATTAAAAAACCTTTACAGCTGCACTGACAGTAGGGCTAGAAAATAGTTTTCACCCTCTGAACATTCATTAAAATGTGGATTTGTAAAATGAAAATACTTTCTTTTCCTGTGGAACTCGTAGGGTATGTAAGGACAGGACAGCAGTACTGATTCACAGAGCCACTAAAATTTTTCAGGCAATTAATTCTGAAATATATCTCAAGTAGTGGAACAGATCATGAGCACTTTTAAGCTATCATTACTTGATCCTAGCACCTGCACACTTATAGAATGGATATTATCAAAGCTGACCTAGATCTAAATGCCCATCCCACTTGCCCAAGAAGTTTTTGCTATTAGTGCTGTTACAGTTACCAGCATACTGAGAGTAATGAACATTGCAATTTCAGTTGCACACTACAGATTTCTCCTATGAAGGATTTATACTGCAAGACTGAAAAGGAGCTATGTCTTCAGTTATGAGTGATGGTGTAGGCATAGGTAAAGAAAGACAGTACATCAGTTATTCCAGTGGAGGAGGCAGCTGCCCATTCACTGAAAATGGAAAAGCATTCTAAGTCTGGTAGCTGGAAGATGAAGGCTCAAAACCTGCATGAGTATGAAGGATGGTTGTGATAGAATGTAGAGATCCCTAACAAAAGTAACTGGAACCAGAAGAACATCCTCCATGCAAACCTGCAGATCACAAAAGGCAGAGCTGTCCCCTTTTTTGAAAAATTTGCTGGATATTGTGGCCAGGATGGGGCATTACCAGTCTCCTCCTCAGAAACTTCCTGACCCAATTCCTGCTTTCACTTAGTGCTTCTTTCTTACTTTTGTGCCTTCCTGGGAGCAATACCTAATGTTACCTGTTAGAAAAATCAAGCATTAAGAGTGGATCCCTACCGAAGGCAGAAGGGCTCCCTTTCACTATCCTCCTGCCTTCTCCTTTGCTTTTCAATTCTATCCAAACCAAGAACAGAACAGAGATTACTTGAAGGTTTACTATTATAATTTACTTGATATAAAGAGCAAACACACATTTCTCTTTAAAAATCACAGTGAAAAAAACAAGTCAGAAGTGGAAATAATTATCCTTATCTTCTTTTGCAGTTTCTTCCTCCCCCTACCTGTGGGTACTAAAATTCGTAACTTTTTCTAAAAGCACTGAAGGTCTTAAACATATTTAAAACCCTCACCCAGTACTGGCTGTGTTTTTGTCCATGCTTTTGAAAAGTAACACCTACTGATGTACAAATACTTTGGGTTTAAGTAAGTAAAAGTTCTTTTTCTTCCTCTTTGCTTGCAGAAAAGAGCTGTGTGTAATGACACTCTGTCAGCTCTTCACAAGAGTAGAAGTTGAGGTAAGAATTAGAAACATTTTTGTACTTAGTTTCAGCAAACAGGGAATGTATACTTTAATATAAACCTTATTATTGGCCACTGTTACTGAACAACAAACCTAGAATCACGGTAATATATTTAATTTGTTGTCCATATCTATGTAGCACTTAATCTGATGAGTTTATAAAAGAAAGCTGCCAGAAATGCCTCTATTTTTAAAGCGTTGCAAAATCGTTGCTAATTATCACCACACACATGCATTTTACAGACAGTAGAACTAAGAGTTATAAGATGTTCTTTTAAAGGTAACTTCTTGGCCTCTTCTTTTCCTGCTCACTTCAAAATACTCTTGTCTTCCTCACCATCCTCCCAGACTGAACTGGGAGGTTTCTGCAACTGAGAGCTTACTTAAGGACCAGTACTTGTACTGAGCCTCACATACTGCACGGGTTCCCTGGATCATCAAAATCAGCTGCACACCACAAAGACAGATGAATGACAACTAAAACATCCACGCTTCACAGGAGCAGTATTTTAACTGCTGCCTCTTAATATCAACATTCAAAACACAGTAGTGAGGAGCCAGATAACTGTGGTGAGATTGGTTTTTTTCATGTGTTGCAGTTTACATTCTTTACCAGACCACAAAGGATTGTCAGTGTCATTTGCTTTAGGGACCTGAAAAATGGGAGCAATCCACATAGCTTTTGCAAAGTTGTGCCAAGTTTTTTGAGTACAAGTAGAGTTGCTTCTACTAACAGTCAGCAGTATGGTCTTGTTGTCAAACAATGAAATTAATTTTAAGGGAGCACCTTGCTTACAGTCTAGTTCATGCAGCAGGTGGTGCACTAAAGAACTAAATTCTATTATTTTGTACAGTATCTATGTAATTTACATACATGGGGACCAGAAATAGTTAATGTAGCCCCTCCAGAAAAAGGTTGATTTTTCCTCTGCTTCAGACCAGAACTCAAACTCGCCTGTCAGAAAATGAGTTTCATGCTTCAAAAGATGAAACACAGAAAATTCTGCAGCTTTCGTAGCAGTGTGTGTCACCAAAGCAGAACCTTTTTCATAGCAATGATGTAAAAGTCCTTCCATTCCTAAAAATAAAAGAGGGAAGTTTCCTTGGGGAAGGAGAGGATCAAACATCTCCTTTTAGGAGTGGATATTTCTGTTGCTGTCCCATACAGTAAGAAAATAGGTCTCCACTCCCATCAGTCCCAAGCTGCCTCTACTTACTGAGCATGAGCAATTACTTACAGGACTGCAATCTGACAGGGAAGCTATACTTCACCAGGTAAGAGCTGGGTGTGTTAGAGAGCATGCATCCCACTTCAGGATGCCAGGGAGCCAAATTCATCACCCCAGCTGTGGTTTTTGGCAAACTGGTTTTATTCCTAATTGTAGGTGGCTTTTTTAAAGGGGATGGAAGCATGTTTAACCTCACAAATTTAGGTTACTGTCTGAACAGGACCTCAGATAAAATGACCACTTTCAAGACCAAGACTCATGTCTGCACAGATAAACTTATCAGTGATGACTTCATCTCACCTGGTGATGACACAGTTCTCTGTGTCTGTACAGTGTGCCTGTGCTTCCTTTATCTGAGTGATTTCTGACAGGGCCAGATGTCAGACCCTGAACAGAACTGGCAACTGCTTACAGAAGAAATCTCAAAGCTTCCTGTGCACAGCTGGACCTTTGCTGTCTTTGCAGGGGCTTTTAGCCATAAACAGAAAAAGGTTCTGGCTATTTGACAGATAACTGATTCCATAAACTTCCTGGTTTTAATCATGAAAAGGCAGCATTCTTTACAAACAAACATATAAAGGCTGTTTGGGAGGGACTGCATTTAATGGGACAGATACCTCTGTATTGGTGCATTGCCAGCAACAGCAGTAGAACTGAAGCAGCATATTGACACGTAACTTAGAACCATGTCTTCCAATGAACCGTAAGCAACACTTACTCTGGCATTACTGTATTCTAGAATTTAAAGGCAGCATTGCAGGGTGGAGAGTATCAGAACTCAGATAAATTATAACCATAACTAAGAAAAGGCATCAAAGGGAGTTGCAAATGAACCTTGTAGACCAAAGTCATAAGAACAAAATGCTCCTCCACACACAGATGCTGATCTATGCCGTATTAGATAATTCATCAATGGTGTATCTTTAATGTAATGCTACTTCAGCTTCTTCTCTGGAATAAATCCTCAGCAGTGAATGTATTGGCACTTAGATATCTGGAGTGTTTTCTGGGTTTGGGAAGAGGGGTGAGGGGGGAGATTTGTTTTGTTGGGGATTTTTACTCTCTGCTTGGAGTTCCAAAGTATCTGATTAGTGCTGTACATACAATTCTGAACTAAGAGTCCTTAACATTTTTTTCATGGAGGAAAAGCTCACAGGAAGCTTCTCAGTCACATGCTGACAGATGCAATTACCAGGTAGGAGATGGGACTGCAGTAGTAGTGTACTCACACTAGTCTGGTATATAACATCACTTATAAAGGGGTGTACAGACTCACTTTCTTGCCAGTGTAGCATTTAACTTTCTAACTAAGTACACAATTATCATGCTTTCCTTCTTTGGGAGGTCGATTTTTCATATTGAAATAGCTTCTTTCAATCTTAAACAGGTAGTTTGGGACTAAATGTCATGTGGCCAGGGCAGAAGACCCAGAGTGGTTTCCAAGGCACTTGAGACCTCTAGTGGCCAGTTCCTTCATTGCATGGCTGTGGGGTTTTTTTTTTCTCCTATTCCAAAACAATCTTAGCAACATGGACAATTTCTTGTTAAAGGGATAACTCCTGAATTGATTAGAAAACTCATCTCTTTCAGTTCATGCCTGTACATGTTCCTACTGAAGAAGAACAGAACGATCCCATTCTTTTTGCCAACAGAGTCCGACAAAACATGGCAACGTATGTACTCAATTAGGAGTAAAAGCTCTCAGACCCTTTCTTTTATATCCTGCCCATAAAGTACAGTTTAGCCAAATCCCACATACTACATATAGGAATTGTCCGAGATTTTCACTAAGACATGTCAAATTCCTATACTAAAGCACCGACTGCTTTTACAGAGAGCATAAAGAAGGGAATGTAGCATGTTCAATTCAAGGAAAATTGGAATAAACATTATGACACTCCCATAATATAGTTTCACCAAATGGTACAGAAGGGTCCTTTATTATTTCATCTTCCCCAGTTCTTCTTGAGTAAAAAGGAATGCAGTGATACTAAAATTATCACAGCTGAAAGAGGCAAGGCTTTCTTTTTAAATACATCACGTCTAGACACTAGAGATTGTTTAAATTGGTACCGTATCGCAACTTCCCACCAGAGAGGCTCCCACAGAAAGCAGGCAGTCAACTTTTCTTAATTTTGTTTCAGTGCTTTGAATGTGCCAGTCACTGATCACACTTTCGAAGACTGCAGACTGATGATTACAGCTGGACAGCTGACTTTACCAATGGAAGCTGGGCTGGTGGAGTTCACCAAAATTAGCAAGAAGCTCAAGTAAGAAAGTTTAACTGTTGGCTACTGTAATTACTGTGGTTCTGCAGGTGTTCATGGCCATCTACAAAAGGATAAATGACCTGACAATTGACTTGGCCATGCATAACACAGTGTTATTTATGGATCCAATTACATACATAAACGACATGGAAATCAGAGATGAGGAGAATCCCAGTTTGAACTAATCCCAAGTAATTCTGGGGGCAGTGTTACAAGAAAAATGCAAGATGACTGATCTTTGGTTAATGAATCCTGGGTAACATCTGACACAAAGTCAGAGACTCAAACTTTTGCAATAGCTTGAACATATAACAGAGATGCAGCAATAGTTCAGCATATACTGAAGGTGCCTTGTAGGTGACATTTAGCATGATTTGGGTGATGAGTAACACAGCAATAGATGTTTAGCATCTACTCACTTTGGCTCTGGGTGTTAACTTTAATACTAAAATTGTGGTTAATTAGGAAAAGGGCCTTACTCAGGCACCCTGGCATTCAAAATTTCTTTTGAAGTTGGGTATTTATGTTATTTTAACCTTGCTTCATCAGTCTGAGCCAAAACAAGGCCATCTTATCTTCAGAAGACTCCCTCCTTCAGCTCTTTGGTGGGACAGCTTCACAGGGCTTCACTGAACACAAACACCTGCTGATTGCAGGTCCCAAAACTACTAAATCAACTTGCCTTCCTGTCCCATAATAAGCTAGGCAGTTATCCACACCTGGGAATCCTAGTTATTCTTACTGAGGTGCAGTGGCATGTGTTGCAGAGAGAACAGACAGTTTTAGAATAGAATAGAATAGAATAGAATAGAATAGAATAGAATAGAATAGAATAGAATAGAATAGAATAGAATAGAATAGAATAGAATTACCAAGGTTGGAAGAGACCTTGAAGATCATCGAGTCCAACCTGTAACCACAACCTCACAACTAGACCATGGCACCAAGTGCCACATCCAGTCCCCTCCTGAACGCCTCCAGGGACGGAGACTCCACCACCTCCCCGGGCAGCGCATTCCAATGACGAAATCACTCTCTCGGTGAAGAACTTTCTCCTCACCTCCAGCCTAAACTTCCCCTGGTGCAGCTTGAGACTGTGTCCCCTTGTTCTGGTGCTGGTTGCTAGGGAGAAGAGGCCAACCCCTTCCTGGCTACAACCACCCTTCAGGTAGTTGTAGAGAGCAATGAGGTCGCCCCTGAGCCTCCTCTTCTCCAGGCTAAACAGCCCCAGCTCCCTCAGCCTCTTTTCAGCCTTTTGAGGCTGCAGCAGTACTAGTGTTTGGGTGGAGAGTCAGCTAACAGAGCTGAGATCTATTCCCTTCTGTTTAGGAAATACTCACCCTGGAGCACGATGCAGCAAAACAGTGCTGCACCTAAATTTATGGTAATGAAAACCTCTCTGCTAGACTAGCCTAGTAACTGCACAGATGATTCTAGGCTTGGGAAGTGACTCTAAGGAAATCTGATCTATCCAAGCATAGTACTGCCTGCTTTTAATATTAAAAACTGCCATTAATTGCTGATTTCATATAAAATATCAGGTTGAGAGTGCAGCATTTCTAATGCTGTAAACACATGCTCTGTTTGGCTGTTTTTTTGTCTCAACACTGTAATAACTCCTACTGAAATTCCATCTGTCCAAGATCTGCTGTTTACAAATACCTCCTCCCTCTCTTGTTCACATAGCCTAAAATGGAACCATGTCAGAGAGCAGCTGGATACCTTTGCTGCTATTGCAAGTGCTTCCAAAGGGGGGAGAATCGGAATTGAGGAGTTTGCAGAGTACTTGAAGCTGCCTATTTCCGATGTCCTTAAAGAGCTGTTTCTGCTCTTTGACAGGGTGAGTAGTTGCTAAATGACTTGTTGACAAAGTTTTGTTAAAAATCACATCCCAAGAGGATATTTAATTTGTTATGTCCAGCTCAGCAAATGCTTCTTGGTTAGTAACTCCTGCAGGCAAGAGAGTATCTATAGAAAAAGTTTGGTCAGTTTGTAGCCTGTGAGATGACAGCCATTTCTTGGGCCAAGCTGCTGCACCACCATCAGATGATAATCTTCATGCTGGCATTGGCTAAGTATTTCTTTCTGCCTACACCACATTATAAGCTTATGTACATCTTGACAGCTTAATTAACTGATGGAGTTGTAAGCAGGTAATTTAAGGCAGACTGAAGCTGACTACTGTGTATGTTCCTGCTGTGTTTGTGAAGGGTGCTATTGGACATTGCAAGGACTCCTCTTGCCTACCTCCAGCCATAAAGGAGGCTGTGTGTTAATCTCATCAATTAGGCTTTCCCCCATAGTCAATGGTGATCTCTCCTATTTCCTGCTTCTCTCTGAAGATGAGAAAAACTTCTGTATGGATGTGCCCCTCTGACTATACCAGAAGCATCAGTGATGACAGCATAGCATAGAATTCATCTTATTTATAGGCACCAGTATGTGCTGTATTACAAGCAGCATGTTGTACTGCAAGAGCTTTTTGTTTCTTATCACAGGAGCTCTCCTAACTCAGCATCATTCTTCCCAACCAAGTTAGCTTTAGCAGGTACACCTGTCCTTGGGAGTACACTGCACTGTATAATGCTGATTAAAGCTGTTTCAGGGTTTTTCCAGATAAAAGGATTTTACAAGCTCTAAAATAGAGAAGACTCAAGTGTATTTCCTTAATTGCTGTCTGCACTGAAGCTTCAGCAGAGCTAGGTACTCATCCTTTCTTCATTCTTGCCTCTCCACCTTGGGGCATTGGCTCCTATGAACATCTAGTATGAGTCTTGAAGCACAGTACATATGACAGTGTGGTGTGGCAACTGGAATAATTAAGGCAATCAAGACTCCTTTCACTTTTCCTTATCTGGCACAAGAGTGCCAGTGACCAGAATTAGCAATGTAATGCTCAGTTCACTAAAAAGTTGAAAGCATAAAAGAGTGCAAGAACAGGCAAGGCTCTAGTAAGCTTTTGCCGTGTTTATCTCTGAGGAACAGTCACACTGATGTGACAGAGCTGTTTTCACATTGCTTCTGTTAGGAGCACTAGTATTGTGAGGCTTCTGCTCTGTGGCTTTCAGCCTCATTATTGTTGGGTTTTTTTTCTAAAATGATTCCTCAAATCACAAAGCCAACTACGCAGAGAAGAGAAAAAGAAAGAGGCATGTTTACAACTGACAGAAACTGCTGACACCTGAGAACTCTGGCAGCTGCAGACATGCACAGACAGGTAAAGTCTGAGCAGGCGGAACGACTGCATTTTGCCCACACCCAGCTCAGACACAACACAGCTCCCCAGAGTTACAGAAGTGCTGGGTCTCTGCTATCTCCCTTCGCAAACCTTCGCCATGTTCCTCGCTAAAGCTTTGCTGAGTGGAGCAACTGGTAGTAGTCATGGAGCAAACCTTGCACGTGGCCTTGGAGGTCTCCTAACAGGAGGTGGACGTGGAGGTAATATTGGCGGACTTGTTGGAGGTCTTGTCAATCTGATAAGTGAAGCCGCAGCTCAGTATAATCCAGAGCCACCTCCACCTCCTCGCAACCATTTCACAAATGTGGAAGCTAATGAGAGTGAAGAAATCAAACAGTTTCGTCGATGTTTTGCTCAGCTGGCTGGAGATGATATGGAAGTGTCTGCCGCAGAGCTCAGGGACATTCTTAACAAAGTCATTTCCAAGCATCAAGACTTGAAGACAGATGGCTTCAGCTTAGACACATGCCGTAGCATGGTAGCTGTCATGGACAGCGATACAAGTGGCAAGCTGGGCTTTGAAGAGTTCAAGTACCTGTGGAACAACATCAAGAAGTGGCAGTGTGTATACAAGCAGTATGATGCCCATCAGTCAGGCACTGTTGGGAGAGTTCAGCTGCCAAGCGCCTTGAAGGCTGCAGGGTTCCATCTGAACGAGCAGCTCTGCCAGGCAATTGTGCGCAGATACAGCAATGAAGACGGGAGCATGGATTTCAACAGCTTCATCAGCTGCCTGGTACGACTGGACAGCATGTTCCGGGCTTTCAAGTCCCTGGATCGAGATGGAAGTGGACAGATCAAAATGACCATGGAAGACTGGCTGCAGCTGACCATGTATTCATGAAGGCACAGCAGAGAAGAATAAGCTTCATCTGGAGGGTATACATAGAAGATGACAATCCTGTACTAGAGAACTGTAGTCTTTTCCTTACTCTGGGGCAAATGTAGCTAGCAGTAGATAGCCCAGCTTGAAAGTGTGGTGATTGCTCTTGTGCATGCATTAAATCTGTTTTGTGAAGGGTTTGTGTCAGCTGGACAGCTGCATGTGTCATAGAAAACTCTCTCTAGACCCTGAAGTGAGGGAATGTATTGCAGGTTCAAAGCTTAGTTATTTCTTCATGTAAAGTGACTAATACCTGAGTATAACTAGGATATGAAAGACTCCCAAGTTTGGTGTTGATGTTACTGTTCAGATTTGTCAGCACTTGCTAAGCAGGAATAAAATTCCCTCTGCCTGAAGGCAGTCACTAGTAAAGAGAGTTGTGCAGTTATTTCTAACAAGGGGAAAAACATGAGAGTTGCAATAAGTGGAACGAACAATTAATTTGCATAACCCTATTTCATTTCCTCACTGCTTCTGCTTTTTCATGCTTGTCTGCTGAAGCAAAACCTGAGTAGTATTGTCAGGTCTACCTGCTGGCCAGGTAGACTTATATAAGGCTACTTCTACAACCTTTTCCTCCTTTGTACAATTCTATTAAGCAGTTTTTTCTGTCTTTCCTTCTAGCCTTACTGTAGCTATAATGACAGCAACTTAAAATACTACATTTATATTTAGAGATGCCTGCTGCAATAATGCTGTCACATAGCAGCCAGCCAGCCAAAATCAACCTTTGGCTATCCCAGGTAAATTTTATCAGGGTGCAAGATCATGCTCAAGCTAGTGGAAACTTAGGCAGTTCTAAGGTGTCAACTTTTGAGTAAAAGGGCAAGGAGTAACAAACTGTCAAAGAAACATTTCTTTGCACGAAGGATTACATACAGTTGATGAAAACAGCTCTTGCACCGCAACATAGTATGGTGGATTTCTCATCAGGGCTCTGCTGCTTCAGAAGAAAACTGGCTAGGGTGTGTGCTAGCTGCCTGGAATGCGAGAGGATGAGTTGAGGAGGGAAATCTTTCACTACAGACTGTTTCCAGATGTTAAGAGTTCACGTGCCCCTCCCAAGGGAGACATCAGTGACTAATTGAGAAATACCATGCAACACCTACAGGGCATCTGAATGCTAATAATGTACTCTGGGTGGGGTTTATTTCTGAAGTTCCTTCACTTTGATTTCTAAATCTTGCAGTTAGCATTTGGCAAACAGTATTTTCCAAACTGATGAAATCTCTTCCCTGGTATACTTGCAGAAGCCTTTTACTTGCAGCTTAGGGGGAAAAAAAAAAACCTTACAGCAGCTGCCCAGGCTTTTTTTCCTTTTGTACTTTATTTAATACCAAGCTAGGTCACAGAATCAGTAAAAATATTTGTGTTGGCCCCAACTGTGATGGAAGCAGTCAGTTCCTTCCTAATGGCATTCACACTCCTTCCCGTTCTTCACTGGAAATGCACAGTTACCCATCTACAGTGACCTTTGGTCTCAGATTAACATAAAACTGAGCACAAGGGACAGTGTGACACCTCCAGGTGAGCACCATCCTACCGCATTTGTTTCAGAATTTCCCTTTCTGACATGTTAGAACTTGCATGTATCAACAGCTGGTGGAAAATTTGGAGTTACAGCAATAGCCTCTCACATGATGAGCCTGGATATTAACACAAGGGGTGCATCTGCAGGTCCTCCCCAAATGGCCCAGTCATAGCCTCACTGTAGTGGCCCTGCAGGTGATTCAGGGTTTACTTTAGCTGAACAGGAACGACTGGTGCACACACATACACACTTGGGTTTTCCCATTACTTTGTGTAGTGAGAAAAACACTTTTGGGGCAGTAGTATTTGAAACTTTATTGACTGCACCCGTTTTGCAGTCTTTGTGCAATTCTAAACAGGGGACTGCTTATGACACCAGAAACTTGTTGCCCGAAGTGTAAGATTTACTGTATTGTATTAGATAAAAACCAAACCAGCAACAAAACCCTAGTTACCATTGCAATTGTAGTAAAACTATAGTAAAAACAGTAGCAGAAAACTAGTTTCCATAAAGAAAACAAGGGTTGTTGAGGTTTATAGTATTTTATGAATAAAAGTACCTAAATATTGATAGTGTACTAGAAAGACTGTTGCAAGTGCTTCTTTGCAGTTGTGCTACACAGGCACTGAAGGTCTTCCTGCATTTTGAGTTTAACTCCCATCTCTTTTTCCAGGCAACAACACTGTTGTTTCCCCTTAACCAAAATGCCAGAGCATCTGGAAGTTATCCAGCATCCCAGGGTTTAGTAGAGCCAGTCACAACATGATCCTGCAAGTACATCTTCCTACTCAAATGGCTGGAATTGTGTTTCAGATTGCACTCAGTTTTGTTTACTAGGATTTTGCACATTTAATGGAAGTGCCATGATCCTTATTAGCACTTGTCATTATACTCTGTGCAGCCACAGCTGTGTTAATTTATTTCAGAAGCTGTTTTTAATGAGACTATTTTCAAGTTTATTTTCCAATTCTTTTCCTGTGATAGAGATTCTCAACTTTACAAATAAATTTAACAAAATATTCTAATCATATCAAACAATCCTTTGCTAAGAACAGTCTAGGTAGCTGTCCAAAAATAATATTCCGTGGAACCCTGAACAACTATTATCTGCACTCCTGCTTCAGTTGTTCAAAGTTTAGGTTTATAATGATACTTTTGTCTCTCTTATGAGAATGATGATGTAGCCAAAATATTTAAAGTCAATCTCTGCAGCACAGTCAGAGCAGAGATGAGATTTGTAAATACAACAGCATTTATGAGAGTACCTTGTCCTTTTCTAATAATGAAAAACTGGTAAGTTTTAGTCCTTTAATGCATGTGAAAGTAACTTAAAGACTTATGCTAGCTGAAGAGTTTCCCTAAAATCCACAGTTTTTTAAAATACAAGATGTTCAAAGGTTGTGTGTCTTCAAAAGAGACTGGTTAAGACCATCCACATGAAGAAAATCAGTTATCTGTGCAGACAGTCCTGAAGTGGATTTGAAGCTAAAAAACCCTTTTATCCTAGCAGGTTTAAATCCTGTCAAATATATAGCTTAGTAAAGAAAAGTTAGTACTGAGCATGCTATTACACATTACTTTGTTGATCTGTGAGGCTGATGGAGAAATGGAACAGGCTGCCCAGAAAGGCTGTGGAGTCTCCTCTGGACACATTCAAAACCCACCTGGATCCATTCCTGTGCAGACTACCCTACGTGATCCTGCTTTGGCAGGGGGCTTGGACCCAATGATCTCTGGAGGTCCCTTCCAACCTCTTATGTACTGTGATACTGTGATATTAAAACCTAAATTCAGTAAGAGGAATCCCATTTTCATAGAACCCAAGATTTTCAGAGTGCTCTGTAGAGCAGCTTTAGTATACTCCTGTTGCAAACTCCATATCCCACTATTCCCCAGCAGAAGACCAAGAACAGAAAACTTACAGCTGGTGTGCTCAAGTAGGCAGAAGTTGGTGGGAGAGCCAGAAACAGAATCTAGATCTGGTTGCTCACTCCATATTTACCCAGGAGACCATCCCTCTCTCACATGGCTGAATAAGTTTTGTGCAGCTCTCAGATCAGAAATGCTGTGTCCAGCAGGACTAGGGAGGTGATTGTCCCCTTGTGAGCTCCGGTGAGGCCATACCCAGAGTATTGTGTCCTGTTTTGGGCACCTCAATATAGGAGAGATGTTGAGGTGCTGGAGTGAGTGCAGAGGAGGGCAACAAAGCTGGTGAAGGGCCTGGAGAACTGAGGGAGCTGTTTAGTTTGGAAAAGAGGAGGCCGAGGGGAGAACTCATTGCTCTCTACAACTACCTGAAAGGATGCTGCGGAGAGGCTGGTGCTGGTCTCTTCTCACAGGTAATTAGAACAAGAGGGAATGGCCTCAAGCTACAACTGGACATTAGGAAAAAAATTTTTACAGAAAGAGTGGTCAGGCATTGGAATGTGCTGCCCAGGGAGGTGGTTGAGTCACCAACCCTGGATGTGTTTGAAGGTCGTTTGGATGTGGCACTTGAGGATACAGTTTAGAGATGAACTTTGTAGAGTAGGGCTATTGGTTGGACTCGGTGATCCTGAGGGTCTTTTCCAACCTAAATGATTCTGTGATCTAGAGAGTCCACTTCTTAAAAATCTTTCCACTTACGTTTGCTTTTAACATGTTTGTGATGAATGCCCTTATTGTGAGTGTTCCAAAACAGGAGCTACTAATCATCCCTACCATGTCCTATCACCTAATGTTTATTATACGACCTTTCCTCAAATAGAGTGTTTCCCAAAGCTCTCAAGAAACTTTCAGTGTGGTCACAGGAACACTGTTGACTGAAGCCTGTATTTCAGCAGGCATCTGCCCTTTTCCCTATCTACAAATACATAACATAACTTACGTAAAATTAATCACCAATCCCATCAAAGCGAGCTGCACGTATTTTGTTGGTGTAGCTTTGTAGTTAACACAGATGGAAATGTTCCTTCAGAACTGAAATTATCAGAGAGGCTGCTACAATAAATTCATTGCACTTACAGCTTAAAAGGTAGAGCAGTGTCCTGGCTTCAAAACAGCATGTAGGGCAACGCATTTGCTTCAAAGACAGGCTAAAGACACATTTACTGCATCATCAGGCTGTACTTTTGCTGGGATATATTTTATTGGTACAAGTTCCTGGGAAGAATTAATTCAAGGCAACAGCCTCACTGATGGCCTGTTTATTCTAAGATGTTGCCTTGGTCCCTGAACTTCAGCAAATGCTAGTGCTACATAAACTGTCATGGTTACCTTAAACACTCGTATTCCAGTTCTTGTTAGAAGCTTCTCAGAGGTCATGTGCTTACAGAAAACCTTGTAAGCTGGTTTAAGTCTTTTTTGGTTGGGTATTTATAGGGTAGAAATTGATACCAAATTTCCAGCTATTGAAAATACTTACATTGCTACTTCAGTCCTAGTATTACAGGCATGAAATGAGCTGTTTCTCTGTTTTCCAAGAAGGAATACTTCCAGTACTGTAAACTCTCTTAGCGCACATTGGGTAGTTGGTTTATACAACAGCTTTTGAAGTGATCTGCAACACTAACTATAACTCCTGCCATGTGCTTTTGGTAACAGAACGGAGATGGTACCATTGACTTCAGGGAATATGTCATTGGTTTGTCTATTCTTTGTAACCCAGCCAACACAGAAGAGACTATTCAGATGGCATTTAAGGTAAGTTCAATTTAGGGTAAATCTAAAAACCTGACAAACAAAGACTGACTGTAAATCTGTTAGCTTTCAAATCATAAGTTTATAGCTTCAATCTGTTATGCAAATGTGAAATATACTCTTAAACCAATTGACATTTAGAAAGTGAAGGGGAGGGGGAAAATTGCAGGCATCAGCTTCATGGATAATGGTTTCCAAAGCCATGTGAAGGCACTAATGAATACGTAACTTGGCAGGCTAACTCCAAAAACGATTCAGCAGCACTTGCAGGTTTTTTGCCTGAGGTTTTTCCTGCAGTGATTCTTCAATGTCATAAGTAGACAATAGATGGAGCAATATCCCCTTGTAGGTCAAGCACTCAATAGGAGGAGGGGGGTCAGAAATCAAGAAGGGCTATTCAGGACTGGCTACATCTAAGATCTTACACTGGCTTTTATTAGGGTGTCCTGCTAGTACATTCAAGGGAACAGGAGCTCCTTTCATATCTCAGGCACAAGCAGGCGATATGTGACCAAGGATGCCCAGGGAGTGAGTCCTAAATAGGAAAATGCTCAGGTGATCTTTGATATCAGTTCAGTTATTTTAGCCACTAATCTGTGTTTATGAACCACACTCTTCAGTACCTTAAGAGTTGCTCTGATTATAACATTAGCAATTTGTTTTAATTCCCAGTTTCCACAGGAAATTACCTGTTCACCTGGTAAAAGTTTGTTTCAGTCTGAAATGCAACTATTGTTTTCCTTCTGCTATGTGGTTTTGTGCCACTGAATGTACTTTTTGAAAGTTTGTCTCTAGCAAGTAGTTCAGAATTACAGCCAACCACACAATGTACACCTCAAGGGGTTGACTCAGAGCAGATGCTGACTGTCACTGCACTGGGAAGGACAGGATGATCAAGGTATATCTATGGCCTGCATTCTAGTCATCGAAATTCCTTGTTAATTCCAGTAATTCTTTAGTGGGTGACAAATCACTTGGGCTAAAGTTTAGGATGAGGCCTTGTGCAGCCAAGTCTAGTTGAGAGGTGTCCCCACCCATGGCAGGGGGTTGGACTAGATGATTTCATAAGATCCCTTCCAACCTTAAGCCATTCTGTGATTCTTCAAATCCCAATCACTGATTGCAGATCACCTCTTGAATGCTAGAAACCTAACACTAGTGGATAATGTGCATGGAAGGTTCACAGGTGAACTGCTGCTGAAGTACTTCTACCTGTAATGTCTTTTCTAGCTCTTTGACATGGATGAGGATGGCACTATAACAGAAGATGAGTTTGCTTCTATCATTCAGTCAGCTCTAGGGGTGCCTGAGCTTGATGTTTCTGTGCTCTTTAAAGAAATAGATGCAGATGAGACTGGGAAGCTGTCCTATGGTAAGTTGCATCCTTCTGTTACAAAGAATATTCTGATAGTCACATTGACAGTGAGTTTCCTGCCTTTTTTTTCCTCCCTGAAATTATTGGGTGGTTCTAATACTCTGTGTTTCTGGAGAACACAGTTGAAGCACAGACCTTGATATTTTGGTGATGTGTCTGAGATGCTTCAGAGGAAAGTAACTGGAGATTATCTTCAGTTAAAATGAGCAGGCACTGAAATTTTCTTTGATTCTGTTGCTGCACTATAGTATCTGTTTTGTATTTTTCAGATGAATTCAAGAACTTTGCACTCAAGCATCCAGAATATGCCAAGTTATTTACTACATACCTAGAGCTACAGAGATACCAGTCAGATATGTTAGAGGAGGAGGGCACAGAGTCACCTGAAGTCAAACACAGTCCAGGTAGGAGGAGTACAATCGCAGCCTCAGAAACAATACCGATCGCAAGAAACAATGTCTGTTCTGAAGGCAGTGAAGAGGATAACTCAAGTACCTCTGACAAAAAGGATGACTGAAGAGTTAAAGAATTCAGCTCTTGAATCCTACAGGATTCCTCCCCCCACCTCCAGTTATTAATATGCACAACTGATATAAAATAGAGGTGGAATTTACAATTAAAAAAAATCCTATCAGGAGGATTTATTCCTGTTTGAGTGTAAGGGAAAAAACACTGCAACTATTGGGGTGTCAGTATCACAGTAGTGGGAATGTTGTTCATTTTCTTACACTGCAACTATTGGGTGTCAGTATCACAGCACTGGGAATGTTCACTATCTTCCAGCTTCATGCTTCCACAGAAGTAACAGGTGTGCTAAGAGGGGTGAGAGGCTCCAGCACTGCAGTGACCTCTCAGAATGGAGATTGAGGAGTCTACTTGTGTAAAACCAAATGGAATTTTTGGTGCTGCTCAATTCCTCTATATTCCCAGTGTGTCTAAAGGGAAAAGAGTGATGCCAGAGTGTTTTCATTTGCAGTATCCGTAGGGCAGCCTTTCTCAAGTTTCTGAGACACAAATGAGTTACTAGAAGCTGAAAGCTGAAGATGATGTTTGCTTTTAGCTGTCCCTAGATTTCCCTTAACTACTTATGCACTATAAAGCCTAAGCTTCTGAACAAGATGTCCTGATTCACTGATGTTAACAGCAACAGCTTTAGGCTTAGAGGCTAGTTAGAGATTAAAATGGCTGCACTTCTAACAGCAAAAACCTAATTGGAAGTCCAAGACAGCAGCTCATTGTCTATAAGAAAACGCAGACAATAAGACCCAAGAATTAATGCACTATTTCAAAATAAACTGAATGCTGTTTCCAGTAACGACTGCAGGAGGAACATTTCAAACTTCAGCATAATTTTATTCTAGTAATTATCAACAGAGGAACGTGACCTTGCTCTGCAAAACTTGAGAGGCAAATATGCTGCCAAGCCATAGGTCCAGCAGTTAGTATCTACTCTAAAGTTGTCTCCTAGAAACCATGTGTGCATTACAGTGCCATTACTCAATGTGTTCTTAGGGTTTGATTCAAAACCAAGCTCTTTCTAGTCAACGATTTGAGTATGTTTTGCCTCAGTCCCCTCTAGTGCACTGGAAATTGGGCTTTTACCTTTTTCCGTCCTTCATCTGAATGCACTTTATACATTATTTATCACATATTGATGCAAAGACTTCAGAAAAAAACTTGGAAAGTGTAGAGAGGCAGGGTATTTTCTAAATAAAACTGAGATGAGCAAAGTCTAGAATGTCTAACACCAAAAAGAACCAATTTGCCACAGATTTTCATGTGTGAAATGGTAACCTCTACCTCCAAGTTGTTGCTTGCATTGTCTGGCTGCAAGCTCATTGCCACGTTTAACCTCTCTGTGTTTATAACTGTGCCTATCTTCATGTTTCATGTGCTTAAAATAAATCTATATTTTTAAAATACTTGACCATCTAAATCTTTGTAGTACAGTGGGAAGGGAATTCAGTCTACCTTAATGGACTGGGAGGATTTCTGGGATATCACTCATCATGTTTTACCTTGATAAACACAATTCAACCTGAAGCTGGCACAGGTAGTTCTGAGTGTAGCACTTTTCTTTAGGGTAAGGCTATAAAATTAGAAGAGGGCTGACGCTCTTCCAAAGAGTAACTTTTGTTGGTGGCCTCAGCAAGAGGGGCTGATACAAAGATTTGCAGGTATGTGGAGAGATACCTCTGTTTTCTGATGGAAAAAAAGGCATCACTATTTATAGGTGAAATGAATGATCCCAACAACTGTTGAGAAGTAACAATTATGGGTTTGTATGGTATAAACATGAGAATAGAGTTTTCTTTCAAGGAGAAGCAGACATCCAGTATCTGAAGGGGGCCTACAGGAAGGCTGGGGAGGGACTTCTCAGAATCTCAGGTAGTGATAGGACTAGGGGGAACGGAATGAAGCTGGAAATAGGGAGATTCAGGCTAGATGTGAGGAAGAAGTTCTTCACCATGAGAGTGGTGAAGCCATGGAATGGATTATCCAGGGAGGTGGTTGAGGCCCCGTCCCTGGAGGTGTTTAAGCCCAGGCTGGACGAGGCTCTGGCCAGCCTGATCTAGTGTGGGGTGTCCCTGCCCATGGCAGGGGGGTTGGAACTAGATGATCCTTGTGGTCCCTTCCAACCCTGACTGATTCTGTGATTCTATGATTACCCTAACCTGGCTGGACAGTTGGCTGTGTTAATTCCCTGGCAAGGACACTTTACCTACATTAACCTAAGTCCTTCACTTTTCAACCAGTAGTAATCTTTCCAAAGATAACTTCTAATTCAACCAGTAATTAAAAGATGGGTGGACAGAGATGACAAGGACAACCACTTCAAGGTGTCTTGAAATGTCAATGGTACCTTATGTATGCTCTTGTTCAATCCAGTCATATCCAACAACTGTGGCACTACACTGCCCCAGAGTGTAGCATACTTAGAAGTAGTGGCTTTATAAAAACATGCAAGTCACACAAGCACTTTGCAGCTGAAGAATGAAACACTGTGCATACAAATCTACATATCCCAATAGTGTAAGGAGGAAAGGCCACAAGTGTGTTTGGTACGTAGCAGTGATTTCAGCTACACTTTAAAAAGAAATCAGCTAAATGGTAGAGGCACTAACTCAATAGACACACATCTGCTTGATGTGCGGGAAGGGAATACATTAATTTCTAGGCATCATTGTGCCTCAGGGAGCTTTTAAAAGGACCAAACTAAAAGCAGTCTGCAATAAACATGCATTGCATTAAGTGGCCAGGCAGGAACTAAACAGAAGGAGAAGGTTAAAAATACTAAACAGAAAATGGATTTCAGTCACCTTTCTCCCTGAGACTTCCTGAGGTGCCAGTTCTTATGGATTATTTTGAGCCCTGCACAGTAGAGCTAGCAGAAAGATATCCTGTGTCACTCTAGGAAACATTTATTTAATCAGTACCTCTCTGTCATGCTGTAACATGGATTTGATAATGTCCTTCACAGACACCAAAACAGGACACACTGAAGTATATAGAAACTCCAGTAGTCTTAACTTGTCCTTGTCTGGTTCTCACCCTTAATTACAAGAGGAAAACACAACAATTCTCAAGAACAGAGTCCCATGGGATGCTGTTTTTCAGGTTTCCTGGTAACTGTACATATTTTATGAACAAATCTCATTTACATCATTTTAAAACTATACTCCTGTTTCTGAACACATGAAAGGTAACAGTGGGTCACCTAGGAAAGTTGTCCTCCCTTACTCACCCTGGAACACAGAAGATTATTAATAAGAAAATCTTGATCAATTTGTTTAAGGAAGGTAAATTCAACAGGGTCTACACTGGCCACACCAGGGGAAAGATCCTCTGACCCGAGAAAACTAAAACTGTGTTTGTACTTCCTTTGCTATATCAGAGGCACTGCCTAAATAAATACAGAGACAGAGGCAAGACCTTCAGTTTTCACATCAGATCTACTGCTCCCTTAACTATCAAAATCATATAATTCCTGTCTGGGTGCTGTCCATTAGTAGAACTACAAGGACAGTATCACTGATGGAAAGCATCTGAAAATGCTTCTTCTGTTTTCACAGTCAACAGAAGAGGTACCAAAGCAGACAGTGGCTGCTGCTTCTGAGCACCTGTGCTTATCTACATAAGAGTAAGTTAGGTGTGAAAGTATTCCAACAATGTTCTTGTGGGTGTTGACTCATCATCATCTTGCTCCAAACCATGGGGAGAAAAAAGTTCTCTAATGGTTTTCAAGGGAAGTTTTGCAAGATAGCTGTGTGCACTGCATGTTCAGTCCCCTCAGAAACCCAGCAGAACTAAGAGGCATAGGAGTGCAAAGAAGGTTGTGCTGCACAAGAGGCCCAATGACCATTCTAAGGACTGCTGCCCAGAATAAGGGCTGCTTGGCCATGTTTGTCCTCTACTTTGCAATTCCCATCTAAAACAAAGTGTTCCCTGGGTATCAGACATCTGAGAAATATTTCTCAAGATGTTTTTTCTATGGTGGTCAGCACAACAGGGCCTTATTTCTGTGTAATTCCTCAGGCATAATGACAGTGTAAATAAATACACCATTCTGCCTGAGCAGGCTTGGTAGTGCTTGCATAGGTGCCAAGAGCTATGCAGAATGCATGGATGTGGAAAATCAGAGCCTGAAGCTTAGAAACTAAATGTAAAAACTATCAGTACATGCACAAGCACATCCAGACTCCTCTGTGGACAGTCTGCCTGGGCACTCTTTGACCACAGCCTTCAAGCAAAGCAGCCTGAGACTTTATGCTGAGAATTACACAGCTCTAACTTTGAGAAAGCCATAGCAAAAGTTGTAATCAATTGTTATAAAGGTGTGGGAAGTTGTAGTTACGCTCTGTCTGACCTGAGAGGGAGGCCAGACTGTTCAGCGTGGCCTTTAGTTCCATTTTTCCTGTCAGGTTTGCATCCCTTGGAACAGCTTGGCTTTTTTCCTCTCCTTTGTCCCTCCACGTTCCTGCCCAAATGCAGCCACTGTCATCAAAAGCCATATTCTGCAATAACTGAAGTTTAAAAACTGTAGGACTAAAGCCTAAAAATAACTGAACTGAGATTCAGGAAGTATTTATGCAGCATTCAGGTAACTGCTTCTACTGGCCTGCAGTAAAAGCAAACTTGTCAAAGGTTGCAAGGGATTTTAATGACATTTAATTAATTAATTTTCACCCTTTACTCAATAAAATAACATTTAGTAGACTGACTAGCAGAAGGGAGACGTTTGTCAGCAGTGCTTAAGTTGGAAGACTCTCTGTTACTATACATAGCCAGAGAGGCAGAAAGTAAACATCTTATAGGATTAGCAGCTATGTTCATAGCTGAGATGAAATTTGGACATTTCATTAGTATAAGATTGATTCTGACATTTCATAAAGCCAAAATGCAAACAAAAAAATGTGTCTGATATGAATACAGTATGCAGCACCCACTCAGATAAAGTTCAAGCAGCGCAGCAGGTTTAGTGCCATGACAAAGGAAATACAGAAGGTTCATTTAAGGACCCAACTTCTGATAAGCACTTAAGTGTATGCTTAATCCTGTTGGCATCAACCAGACACTCTGTACTTATTAAAAGTGCACAATAATACTAATAATTTGAGTAACAGGAAAGAATTCCATAGCTGGTAACTGTTAACGGTGGTAAGAATGACACCAACCTCCCCACAGAAAACAGAATCATAGCTAATTCTGTTTCATCAAACTTTCTATTTATTGTGCCATCCTCTCAGCTCAAGATACTCTGTAACAGCCAGGGCTTGCCTGGTGAGACTTCAAAGACACATTACCTTAGCAAGGCACTAATAACTTGTCTGGTTTCCAAGCGCCCTGCACTGTAACAGGTTGAATGTAAATACACGTCCCTCCTCTACCACCACATCATGATTATTCTACATTTTCATGCTATTTCATGCTTTAATGCACTGAAATGTAAATCAGTTCCAGTATTTTATTTTTTTTTTAACTTTTATTACACTATCTAGAAAATACTCTATTGAAAAACTTCTTTTGTGTGTTAAGACAAGGTTTAAGAGAGGCTCATCTTTAAAGCTACACCTGCGTGCACATCGTTTTCTTCCAAACAGGGCACAGGTAAGAGCATGTTTCCCTAGTTTCTAGAGGTCGCCTTCAGCATGTTATGTCTTGAGGTTATACAATGGCTGCATGACACTCAATTTAGTAATGTCACAGTACAACAACAGAAACCATTCAAACCAGCCATAGGTTTTATATAAAGGAGATTGGGTAATTTGTATTTTCTAGGAATTGAGAGCAGAATTGAGGCATTTTGAGAATGTTACTGACTTTTTTTTTGTTGTGAATTTAGTATAAACAATATCCAATAAACATGCAAAGTATCATTCCCTTTCTATAATCCCAGCAGACAGAATTTGTGTACAGAAGTGATAATTCATTCGATTAAACCTCATTAATGGCCTCCACAGAGGCAGACTGCACAGCCCTGCCAATCTAATCCATTGCTGAACAATTTCTACTATTAGAGAAGTTCCTCTCGGGGTCTAACCTGCACACTTCCTCAGCTAAGTCACCAGGTCTGGTGTTCACCGTGCTCAAGGAGAAATGATTCATCGCTGTTTCTCTGCAGGGTAACTATTTCCATCTGTACACACCTACATCCAGAGCCTACCATCATGCCTGTTTCACTCCTGCATTTCCCACCCCGCCTTTAAGACAAAAAGCAAAACCTCTTGTTTGCTTTCTTTCCTCACTTTCTAGACTACTCATTATTTTCATTTAGGTTCTCCAGAGACAGCACTTCAGCTTCAGCCCTAGCTCAATAGATTAGGCAGCTTTCTTTCTGTAGTCTGCAGGCAATATTCCTGCTCATACGCATCTGCCATAAGGCTTGGCTGTTCAAAAGCCACACAGCACTGCCCATTCACATACAGCTGTGACTGATCTGTAAGTCCTAGGCCCTCTTCTAAAGAGCTGCTCCTTAACCAGCTTCCCCTTTTCTCTCTTCCTGCAACTGCATATTCCAGACTATTGCAGTATCTTAGCTTCATCCTTACTGAACTGAAAAGACCAGTTGATCAAGAACATTTTCATCATCTCAAACTGTTGTTAATTGAAAGCTCTATTCTAATAATTAAATAAAACAATTACTTCCTTTTTGCTAAGGACATTATCTTCCTAAAACTTCACTGAGCATGTGACAGGGCACTGGAAGCAAAGGACTACAAATTAGAGACACGATGAAAGCTTTGAGGCTGTAATTGTTCAAAAAGGATAATTTCCTTTTCAACAGTAAACATCAGCCTTGCAGACAAAGATAAGGCCAAGTGCACAATTAGACACACAAGCCTGTGCTGCTGCTCCTATCTCCTGATATCAAAGATTGCAGGAAAATTCAGAATGTTTTCTTAAAATGTAAAAAAGAAATGAACAGGAAAACGTGTAGGAGACTAGAAGGAGTCAGAGCAGAAGCGCCAGCAGCTTTTAGGAAAGCTGTTTTCCTCAATGGCGGAAGTCTTTGAAAGAGGAGATAACCAGCCATGAACTACAGCAGCCAGTCAAAGCAGAAATGATTGGAAATGTTTAGATTTTGTAGGCGGGTCTTTTGAATGAAAGCATGCCAACAGCCAGCACGGTATTTAATGACATCTCTTTGACAGCCTCTCTCTTGTAAGCAGAAAAGTATAGTGTCAATATACACTGGGGAGAGAAAACAGCAGCATTTCCACCCGTGCAGTTTGAATGCTGGTCTGAACTATTATTAATGCAGAGCTACAGTAAACCTAAGGCAACTTGTGAAATAAACAGCAGCAGGAGCCATTCTTTCTATTTTTTCATTGTAGGTTTTGAAGGCAAAATTCTGTGCTTTTAAGAGTGGAAACTTCTCTCTCAGTAGAAAAGAGAAACTTTCTCTTTGGCTGGACAAAGGAGAAGCAGGCCTTCAGACAAGGACAAGTAATAAGAGACACCTTTGACAAAACTCTCCACTGTAAATTTATTTTATTACAATGGACTTTGTAACTCTAACAGAAGAAACAGCCATGGAACTAAGTGGTGTATAAAGCAAATAATAAGGATTTTTACCTTTCCTGCATATTTAGGAGTTTATAAATAGACAAAGCACACAAAAAAAAAAAAAAAAGACTACCCTGCCAGAAGTTACAGAGGAGGACATGTGTACAGTAGAGATGGAAACACACAAGTTCTCACTTCTGATTAAGTGAATGATACATGTATGCTTGTGGTGAGCACCCATGTAAGCAAGAGTGACATTCTTTGCTTTCACACTCCCACTGATTTTTATATTTTTTTTCAGCTACAAGTGAACTCAGCATCGGACCAGGACAAGCCCAGATAAAACAGATTTGATCATTTACAGCACAATGGTACATTTAGACTCTTGTAGCATCTGTTTCTGTATCAAAGTACTTGTACTTCCTACTTGCAGCTATACCTGACTTGATGGCTGTCACTAGGCATTTTCAGTGTTATCAAGCCCGATTCTTTCCACCATGAGTTGGTGCACACCAAAGTGCAGTTAACCAGGGGTAAGTAGAGTGAGCTCTGCCCTAGCAGACACTGGCCTGTCAGTACCGGTCAGTGTCTGACCTTCTGGTGGAGTCAGTCAGTCTCAATTTACTCTTCTTCCAGCCTAATGTGAACAATTTCACAGTAGACAAAAAACCACTCCCCTCTACATAGTCTCTTCTTATTTTCCCAAGTGGAGTCCATCTAGCTTACATCAAAGAACTGGTCTCGTTAAGCCATTGTTTTATAGGTCTGCTAATATTTTTCCTGTCCATAATACAGAAGACACTGCTGATAGAAATATGTCAACAGGAAAGCAAACAGGCAGCATTTGACATGCTATTAGTCCCAGTCTGGGTGGATAAATAAATCATAGATCAAATATTCACTAGGGGGAAAACACTGTTTATTTCCACGGGATTCATTACGCACACATCTCCCATACAGCACGGTGGCAAACACATCCCACAAAAGGATGTCACAATGTTCCCAAGAAAGGGCTGTTGATGCGACGAGGACAATGTATTCCCTCCTTAGAAAGTGCTTCAGTCTCTGGGGAACATATAGAATAGAATCATGAAATGGAATTTTTTTGGCCAGAAAAGACCTCTGACATCATCAAGTCCAACCTTCGGCCTAAGACCACCACGGCCATTAAACCATGTCCCAAAGTGCCATGTCCACACAACATGAAGCCAGCTGGGAGTGTTCTTTAGCTATACCAGTGTGCAATGCAGGGCAATTCATCAAGACTGAATCATTCCCAATCATGGGATGTTTCTCTGAAAAGAGTCTGTGTTGTAAGCACATGAAGTATTTCACCCCTTTCTTTAAAATACTGAAACTGCCACACTATTCCTGATGAGAAATATGATTTGGCAACAAGCACATCCACCGGAGTATCCCACCATCTTCTAAGTAAGAAAATACAAAACAACTTAATGACATCACGTTTTTTACCATCTCTTTACATTTCAGCTCACAATGCTCTGCATAATAAACAATATGAATACAACAAAACTGAACCTGATTTATTTTGGTTATGCTTCCTAATTAAAACCATCAGTAAGGAAACCACCTTGGCAATTGCTTCAGATGCAGACTTAACTATAATAAAGCCAGGATGATAAGGTTAGCATCACTTCTCTCCTCTTGCAGTCAGGACACTCCAGGGAACAAAAACACATCTAGATGTGAAGACTTCAGTTACTAGAAGTCTGTAGTTCATATCATTAGTGATGAAGTGAACCATCAAGCAAGAATTTTGGGTTAGAAGTTCGACAATAGTCAGATGCCTGTGACCCACTGGTGGCAACCACTTTCAGAGTGAGTGGAATAGTTGAAAAAAAAAAAAAAAAAAAAAAAAGCGCTTTTCAGAAGCAGTTACTTCAGAGGAAGCATCCCAAATATGTAAACATTACCTTCATTTCTACACAAATGCTGTGTGGAAGCACCTAGAGACAGAAGGTCGTGTTGTTTAAAGCTCAACAGTGCTTCTGTGCCTAAAGAACCATTTTCCAAAAGCTACCTACAGTTTAGAAGACCAAGGGTTGCTAAAATACATTGTCAGTCTGTTTCCTCAGAAACTACATCCAAACCAAGCACGGGGTACAAAGTGGGTGTGACAGAGAAGAAAATCCCCACTGTAATTGTGAAAATAAGCTCTCCGAAGGACCTGAGCACAGGACCGGTCCACAAGCTCAAGCCGCTCTTCCCTTGCTGCTTGCATACAACCAACAAAGACTGAGGAGAAACCAGGCAAGCATCCACAGTACTGAAAGAGCTCTCATCCTGGTAATTAGACAACTGCAACTAGGGGCACAGCAGCAGCATGACACATCCTTTTTGGCTTACAGCAGTGAGCCAAGGTAATTTCCAGTCAACATTGCTATGCGGGTAACAGAAGGTGACTGCCACCCAGCACAACAGACCTCCACTTTCCTAAAAGCCTCCCTGATGCATGAGGAAGCTCATCACATTTATATAGCACAATGCCTGTTACTGGCACTGAGTCGGTGTCAGCTCACAAGGCAGGTCTGCATACGCCAGCTTCTCTCCAACAGCAGCTTCTAGTCACTTCCCTCACCGATCAAGGCTGGGGGAGGGAACATTGCCATGGTGCCATATTTTGTTCTGGCCTCTTCTTGCTTATGAGCTTCTATTACAGCTCGTCAGTGTTCACCATTACACTTTGGTCTCTCATTAATGGATAAATGGTTCAAAATCCAGTGCTGATTTTCTCTGAATCCACTCTTCATGAGAGAGCAGCTAATCGATAGCTGTAATAGAACACATCAGCCCTGCGCTACACTCCAGACTTTCTACAGCTTCAGCCTTACCTGCTCCAGCTGGTTGCAACCACACTGCGTGTTTGCTTCTCCTGGGGGGAATAAAAAGTTTTTAAATATTCCAAACCACCCCATAATGAGGGAATACAAACTACTAAACCACAGCTTTACAGGAAACAGTCATGCTCTTCCAGGCAATATTAATACTACAATCAAGTTAACTTTAGTTGCATAACAGTTTCAATGAACGGCTGGAAATAGCAATCTGGATTTCGTTTGTTCCTACAGAATATAAACTGAATTTAGGATTCTTAATTGCTGAAACACTTCCCAAACTGGTGCTTATTGCTCCCAAATTTAGCCAGTGCTCAGTCTTAAGCCACAAAGTCATTTAGCTCATATAAATTCTCCTTTACCTTCACTCCCTCCATTTCTGTTGCTTTTCCGTACAGAACACTGGAAGTAACCCAGATACATCTGCATTTCCAATAGCTACACTTACTAACTGGAGGCAGACAGACTGTATAGTCTCAATAAAAAATAAAAATTATTTTATGAAATAATTGAGAAAAAACCAGCTGTATTCAAATCACATTTTACATCAAAGTACTGTGTGACAAACAAAACAGCCAATGAGTCAAGAAATACAGCAAAATCACATAAAAAGTCAAACAAACAGAAGGGTCCTACTGCCCCTTCCTTGAGCCTTACTAAACACGCTTATAGGAGAAGCAGAGCAGCAGAGGCTTTCTCAGGGACAGATGAAAGGAGATCTTCTTACTCCAGAAATATATCTCCCCCATCTGTTTGCTTTATAAATCATTGAACTATCCAGAATCTCAACTTCACCCCTCTAGAGAAATGTTAAGGGTACTGAAGGGGTTTTTTTACATATTACAGGCAATGCTCACCATTAAAAATTAATATGTGGGGTTTTCCTAAGAAACTCCAATAAAGTCCCACACCAACTATGTTATCAAGGTCATTCCCTTTCTCAATTCAGCAAAGGATGCATTCCCAACAGGAGATAATAGTAGATTTTAAAAAATTCAGCAAACTTAAATGAGGTTCAAAGACTGGCTCCTGCATTCCTGCAAAAGAAACCCATTAAAGGCCCCGTGCTAAAAGGAATTTTGAATGTATTGCTCTTGAATGAAACAATGTTTGAAGAAGGAAATGAATTTGTTTGGGAGCCACATTGTGGCTTTGCTGAGTTTTACCACCACAGTTTTCCTCCAAGAGGAAATAGGTTATTAAACAAGAAGGAAGAAAGACACTATCAGTCCCAGTAAGGCTGTCAGCACTGACATGGTAACCCTCCAGAGCTGCTGAGTTCTAATTTACATCCAAATTCTTCCAAAAAGTTGGTATTTTGACTTGAACCTATTACACTCTTCCTCTCTGTTATTTTTTGGGTTTGGGTTGGGTTGGTTTTTTTTGGGTGGTTTTTTTGTGTTTGTTTGTTTTGCTTTGTTTTTAACTTGAATCCTTTAGGGCTTCGACTGGCCTTATGTTAGACATTTTATGGAGCCTATCACAACAGGGCCCCAAATCCCACCAAATACAAATGATTATTCAGCACCATGGTCTGACCCTTTCATGTACATTTTTGGGAGCTGTATTATCAAGTAGATCTGCCAAGAAACAGGCCCCAGAAAATAGGTCCTACAAACTGTATACCAGAATCACGTAATTACATTGTATGATAATGAACCAGCACAGTTAAGGAAGCATCAATACTGCCTTAGTGGTTCCTAAAAGTAAAAAAACTGAATTAGTGTGCCATCAGAACAGGGCTGTTATACCACAGAAACACAGCAGAAAGCTTCCAGCACTTCTCTGTTGCTGGCTCATACTCATTCCAGTAAGGCAGCCATTCTGTGCTGCTGCCTCCTGTAGTTCTGACCCATTTCTCCTCCTCCCTGTAGGGACTGCAGAGACTTACCCACAGCAGGGACTGGAACACAGATTTCCTGAGATCAGCTCAGAAAAGGGGAAGAAAGAATATGGGTAGGAGGAAACAGGGAAAAGTATAAGAAAGAATGTGGGAGTCAGTGGTCAATGTTACTGATTCATTTACTGAGAAAGAAAACAGTGAAATGCTGTTGCTGCACTAAACCCTCCTTACAGACACAGATCAAGAGCTGCGGGGCGGGAAGCCCTTAGGTAAGGGAGATACAGAAGACAACAGCAGCAATTCTAGAACCTAAAGAAGCAGACTAACTACTAACGGACCTAGATGTAGTAAAATATAAGGAGCTTTGCCTTCAGTAGCCCTCTGCCTGGTGAAGCTATTGACCATATCAACTTAATTTATTTATCTCTTCTTATTTTCTCTCTTCCAGTCTCATTAAGTCAGCATATACTCACATAGCTAAACACAACAATATTCCTTCAAAGTACAGTTTGCCTTGCAAATTTGACCTACAGTCTCCTAGAGCACAGCTCTGATTTAAAAGGGGGGAGGAATAGATGCAGGAAGCTTCGGAGAAGTCCCACACTCAAACAACTTATCCTCCAATCCTCAAACTCCCCATAATGCTTTTGCATACTTACTAATTTATTGAAGGAGCTCCTGTGTTGACCAGCTGTTAGCTGCTAGCACATCCAGATCCTAACCATGTACTACCTATACCTATCTGTAGGTTTTTTTCCCTATTTTCTCTTTCATAAAGAAAAAAAAAATAAAAAAGGAGACATCTCATTTCCTAACTTTCAGAGAAAGTTTTGAGTCTAACCCAGCTCATCTGCCTCAGAGTGCCTTAGCTCAGAGCCCTTGCTGGACAGACTCTGAATTCCTGTCCAGAGTTGAACTGGAGGCAAACCACACTACTGTGTGGCCCAGCATGACTCTGAGTCTTTCATGAAGAGGCACTGAATATGTACACTACCCCACCCCAAAAGATAATTTACCATCTGCTAATGAGATGCAGAAGGAGGGATGAGACCATAGACCATCCCTTTGATTTCCCTCTGCAGTATGTATGGAAACTCAGTAAGTTTTGTCCAAACTTCTCTATGGCAAGAGTGATTTAGTTTCCTCCTCCCAGTTCCTCCCCTGAAGGCAGGCCCAGGTCCTATCCCATTCCTATTGCACTATCCTTAGGATATAAATAATTTGGGTTCCCATTCTGTACCCAAATCCTAAAAGAACAGTGGCCACAGCTCCCCAGAGGCAAAAGCACAGATGACAGGTGGGCGGATACACAGCAGAGTGTTCTGCCATGCCTGGAGATAAGCTGTGTAGCAGCTTACCCTGCCTGTCCAGCACACAGTCATACTTTCTATGTCTGAACTGGAAAAATTCACATTGCAGGCCCAGGGAAGGTAGGCAGAACGCTCTTCTGCTGAGGCTGCATGGACTAGTCAGGTAACAACAGTGACCTGTGGAGGGATAGAAGACATCACCATTGGGACAGAGAAGGGGGAGGCTGCAAATGCAGGTGTTCCCTGAGAAGAAGCACAGCTGTCAGCTCTTCTTGACAGGACAAGTTCTCCTTATATGTCATGAAGTGCAATGGGACTCCGGTCACCACTGTGAATTGCCAGTATTATCGTACTTGTCACCATGGTTCCTCCTGGGAATTTTTTTATCAGAAGGTCAATCATCCCAACACCAAGCTACCCAGGAGACAGATTTCAGGGAAAAGAGAGACTGTCTAGTCTGCAGGTTTATTCTCAGCCTGCAGAAAAGGTAAGAATTAACACTCAGAGGATCTGATGCTGCCCGTGGACTAGCAGATGACTCCTTCCACAGCGCAATCTGAGCCACTGTCTACGCCTCTCTTCTCCTCTCCCTCTGATTTGTCACCACAACCTTCTGCCCCCGTCTCTAACCATTCATGAGCACAGGATGACATCCACTGTAGACTCGTTATCACCACAGGGTTCTAGACTCTCCTGTAAAGTCACAATATTCTCTCAGAAAGAGCACAGAAATGACAGTACAGAGTATATTCTAATTCTCCGCCATAGCTTCTCAATGAATAATTTTTTACCTTGATCACTTTCTTATTAAAGAAAGAAAACATTAAATTAAGAAAACAAATTATTAAATTAAGAAAACAAAATATGCAAACATTCAAGAAAGCAAAAACCAACTTTTAGTGTTGAGGATACACCTGAATGCCCCATCTTTCCTTCAGAGTGCAATGTCTCTCATGCTGACTAATCTTCCAGTGTTGCTACTCTTTCAGTTCGTACACAAAAATTGAAGTTTCAGATGGGAAAAGTATAATCCTTTTTTTTTTAATTACATAACTTAATGCTTAGTCATTTCCATGTTTATGCTTTACTGAGATTCAGACAATGTGCTTGTTTAAGAGCAGTTTGAAAACTAAATTATCACTGCAAGGAGGGATGACTGCATGTTTACCTGCTGGTTACATCTCAGCTCACTTATTTGAGATGAACAAAGAAACAACCAGTTCTCCAAATCTAACTTCAAAATCAGCATTTTTGTTCCCCTTCCTTTTACATCAAAGATTCTTGTCTGCTCAGGACAAGGAGCAACCAAATAAAATTTGGTACTGGCTTTCAAAAATTTACATGGAATTAGCAGGTCACTGAAGTTTCAATTCCTGGAAATGGCAGAGAGACAGAAGATGTCTGGTGTGTGAGAGGGCTGGCTGGCAGAAGAATGTCCAAGGCACAACCGTGTGCTAAGTGCTAACACAAGCTTTTCTATTAGCTTGTGCCACAGCAAAGTCTTAACTAAAACATTATCTTGACAACATTTCCTGAATTTTGATTGCTTGACTTTGCAGCCAGGACTGCCTTTTAACACTGCTATTCATAGGTCCCCAATACATGCTTTAAATCAGCATATTTGCTGCAGCATTAAGGAAGTTTGTGTCTGATTTCTGTCGAAAACCACTGAGCTCCAGCTTTTTTAGAGGTTAACAGTGCTTGACAGGAGTTAAGACAACAGGCACACAACCCAAGTCCCAGCTTCCCTGAAAGGACCGATGAAGCACCAGGTTCAGGAGGACCAGAACCCCCAGCCGCTGTGTTCTCCACCGCAGAGCCCGCCCGGCAGCCCCGAGGCTGAGGGAAGGACCACCAGCAGGTGGAGCTTCAGGGCAAGCCAACAGCACGCTTCTTGCCTTGCCTTCCGCACTCTTGTTTCAAAGTTGCTCCTGTGTATCCCCAGCCAGCCCCACAAGGCTTCCTGCCCGGAAAGCAGAAACCCAACCACTGCAGTTACCTCTCTAGACACTTAACTCAATAACTTCGACCTGGACACCTGGAGCCCATCCTGGCACCTGTTTTATCTGCTCTCTGGGACATGTGACAACAGAACTTGCTGCAACATCCTCACGGAGTCAATACTGTCTCGGTAAAGCTGTGTCCCTCCTTTCCTCAGCTTCAACAGCCATGCAAGTATATATTTGCTTCAAGATATGTACACACAAAGCCCTGGAGTAGCTCCCTTTAATACATGTACACCTGTGATACTTTCAGGCTGTGCCTTTAAGAAAGATAGCTGCAAGTACTCTTTTCTGTATGTTTTCACTCTTTACAAAACAAGGTTAATGCCTAAGAAACCATTTGTGCTCAGTCTGGAAATGCAGAAAAATAATTATAAATTCAGTAAGTAACAACAGGGAAATCCTATCTTCTAGTACCCTTCATTATTTCCATCTGCATAAAACACATACACAAGTTTATTTGAAGTTGCTCTCACTGTGTAAAGTTTGTCTTTGACTTTTGAAAGAACAAATATAGATGGAAAAATATATTCTTTTTTTCTGCTTTCCATACTCCAGTGCCATTTCATTTGCTGCTACTCAGCACTGGGAGTCTCTGAAAGGCATTTACTGCATCCCATGTTGCTGGCCAATATGTTGGGTCTAGTTGCTTTGCACACGTTGCACCCCTAAAAGACTGATTGTTCTGTCCACTGTGGTTGTCAATGAGCAGCCTTCCCTTGTAATCTTTGAGCTGAAATGCAGGGACATGTGTAGATGTATGAGAGAGTGAGGGCATGGGTCACCTGTGGCTTTCAGTGATGAATGATTTCAGATGCACAAATTAACAGAGAGATGGCTAACTGCAATTCTTTGTTTTTCCTCCCTTCACTTAGAAAGTGTCTCTTCTGCAAGGGTGTCCAATTCTCAGCTCCCCCTCAACACTCCCCAGCATTCCAGCAGATCTGGAAGCTCACAGCCACTGTATTTTCAGGGCTCAAGGGTCCACAGTCCTTACCACATTTAGAACCTAAGTTAACTTATTTTACCTAAACTTGCTTTTTCCCAGGTCCACCTTCCTTCAATTCAGCTTCTTGCTTCTAACCTTTCGGCTTATCAGCATTGATTTATTTAATACAAAGTAGTGAGGTTACCTTAGATCAATTAGACTTTTTTCTGTGCAATTTCCAATGCCTAATACATCTGTTAGTGCTCAGCCGCAGGGACAACTTGTCCAGCTGGATCCTAAATTATTTCAATCCTTAATTCAATTGTATTTTTGCCACAGCCCAGCCAATGAGCATAATTCTTTTATGGCTAAGAAGCCTCTTTAGAAATAATCCAATAGCCCATATTAAAATATAGGTCATTGTGAAAACTGCCAAGTGCCTGACTTGTCATAACTTTGAAGACAGGCTCTGAGTCTCCTTTGGCATTGCAGATTCTTTCAGTGCTTGGAGGCTTAATTTTAAAACAATCAGCTCAACAAAAACAATTTACTTATAACTGTCCAAACTAGTCAGTGTTAGCTGGGAAGCTAATTTGCTACTTGGATAAATGCTACAATTGAGGGTAGCTGGAGGTTTCCAATTACTAAATCAGTTCACAACTTGATGGACCTGTTGCTACAGAACAGCAAAGGCTTTGGACAGTAAAAGTAAGTAAAACCCACTCAAACCTGTACATGAGATCACCATGTGAAAACACCTGTAAAATGAACGTGTAAATCCACGTAAGGCAAAACAAACGCAGAAGTTCCTGAACTTTGAGAAGAAATTATTTTTGACTTTTCAACTAACATCCCTGATGAGACTTGGATCCTTTTGAAGGTTTATATTGCAACAGATTCACTTTGTTTTCAGAAGCAATAGAGAACTGGTCTTGTTCAGTGTTTTGATAGAGACTATTTTCAATTAGCTGTTGTAGTTTTTTCTCCTTCTATTTCGAAGAGATACAATCACAACATCAAAAGCTTAAGTATATCAGCCGCTTTAGGACCACTGACAGACACAGTGGTCTTTTTCTTGAGCTACCAGCAATGGAGAGTTAATTGCTTCTAGGCAGATGAGGTGAATCTGACTTCTTTTTTTTTCTGTGCTTCTGCATGCTCAGCACCCAGCACAACACAATTCTGATTTGGATATAACTGCCGTTCCATCTTGGGCAATAGTAGCACGACTGCTGCTTGCATGCCTTCCTTTACTGAAAGGCAAGTTGATCGAGCACAATTTACTTGTTTCTGAGTACTCTTAGAAAAGCCAAAAATGACAAACAGAATTTATCTATGTGAGCCTGTGTCACTGGCCCATCTCCTCTCCAGAAACGTGCAGACCACAAAGCAAGTTCTGTATCTACGCCAAAGGAAGTAATCTGGTCACAAATGTTAATATTAGGCCTAGCAGAAAGTAACAACAGTGAATAATTTAAATGTTCTCGCTGTTTGCTTGGTGTAATTAGAGAAATCAGCTGCTTTATATTTGGAAGAAGAATGAGCCCTGTTTTATCTTTGTATATAGGTGCACAATAGGTCCCTGCACATGGGAGAGGGGTGGAATTAGATATTTGAGGTCCCTTCCAGCCAAAACCTGTCTATGATTCTGTTGATGACTCTTAAAATGAATGAGACTACATACAGATTGGTTTTGAAATGTTCAGTTATTAGGGTTGTACACAACAAACTTGAGATCAGAAGCCCATGCCTATTTCTAAGTAAGCAAGTTATCACTGCTCATTCTCAGTCTTTTTTTTCTGCAGCCAGCACCATTGGACATATTTTACTTGCTGTACAAACAGAGAAATCAGCAAGAGACTGGCACCAAGAGAAAGGGCAGGTCTTCCCAGCAAGCAGGGACAGATTGCTTCTGGGGTTTTGTTCAGTCTTTTCACCAGGAGGCAAGGCGCTGAATATTACTTTCCATCAGCAGTGCAGTTTAAAAAACCCTTATGTTAGTACCATCTGAAATTCACTGAGCTTTTGGGAGCTGCATATGATCCTATGACGGCAGTCCTATGGACTTCCCAAGTTCAAACACTTCTTGGGAATTAAAACCACAGGCGTAGAAGCAGAGAAGGCAGCTACATGCAAACCAAGCCTCCCAAAGGCAGCCAGGCTAATGTGGTGCCGCCTTCTGATTACTGCCTTTTATAAAAGCAAGGAAAATGTGGTAGGTATTAATCTATCACGACTTCACAAAAGCAGCTGCTACAATGACACCTGTAATTGTTAGTCTGAGCAGAAGAGATGAAGACAAATAGAATTGTTAAGACAGAAAAGGAACTGAATAAAGAGGATATAATACTATGTTGTGCTATAAGGATAATTACAGGCTTGGGAGTGAGATTACCCATCATGAAAGATCTGTTATTGGGAATAAGCTTATTAAATATTTGCATTAATAATATGCACCCAAAACTTTGTGTTTGCTAATGAAATTTGGAGATGATGAAGTTGGCAGGCGATATTAACCAGTGAAAAACAGGATTGAGACCGGGAAAAAAGGAATGCTGAAGTAAGGGAAATGGGATGGAATCAATATCTGGCCTTTAAGAATTAGAAAAATGACAGAGAAAAATGGTTTAGCACCTGTCTCTGGACAAACATTTAATATAGGTGAGGACAAGGCAAGAAAGATCCTCTTCTCGTTCAAGTCTTGGCTGATAATCCTGGGAATTATTACTGTTTCACTAAATGTTGATAAATTATCTGAAATCTAGGCCATTTTTCTCAGGAAAGGTTTGTACCAGCTAGAAAAGAGAAATATTATTTGAACATTGACCACGGTGAACACAGAAGATGGACTACAGCAGACCCAAGTGACAAGGTCAGTATGTGCCCTTGCTCCCTTCTGGACCCGTGTTCTGCCCTGCACAGGCCAAGATGAAGGGAGAAGGGTGGACTGAAATTGGGAGTTTCACCCCTCTGACACGCAGTTATGTAAATTGCTCTCATACAACTATCCCTGAGATAAACCTGATGCTAAAGCATCACCAAGAAGCTAGTGATTCAAAACAGGTTCTGAGGAAGAATATTGACAAAGCTGAAACTGAACTGTCTGTGGTCAGAAATGTTTTGGAGTAGATTTCTTATTTAAGAGATAGTCAGGAATCCAAAGAGAGGTGAAAAGGGTGTGCCTATAGAGCAGGGGGCAGTGGTGAATTTGTGAAGGATAAATATCATACACACACACATATTCTGTGTGGGATAGTTGCCTGGAATGACACTGGTGGCTCCCTTGAAAAAGCTCACCTGGTGCCAGGGTTAGCAGATACCAGGCAAACTAATCTTGGGAGGTGTGTATTTGTGACAAGCTCAAGCAGCTTGATAAGGAAAATACAAACGCCACCATCATAAGAAAGAAGGACAGACCTGGTCTTACCCTGTAACTTGGCATTCTTGCACAAACGGAATACCAAAACACTGTGGCATGTTTTTGTAATACTATTTTCAGTGTGAAGCCTGTTTGTAGCATGACAGACGCTGCCTGTCAAAATGCAGGGTTGGCCCAACCCAAACAGGCCCCCTCAGTGAAAGAGATGCATTGCTTTGGCTCTAGGATAGAGATACTATAAGGAGAGCCTGCTAACAATACAACACAAAGCTTTTAAATACCACTGGGATGGCAATGTGATTTTAGAGATGCTATGACGCAAACCTGCTCAACTCACTCATAACACTCCAAGAAGCTGGAGCTGATACACTTACTGTCATCAGAAGGTGTCTGGTACAGTCTACAGTGTCGTATTCTTTACCTTCTAACCTAGAAAGATGGGCAGGCCTGCCACTGCCATGTTCCCATCACCGTGAAATTGTTTTACCATTGATTCAGTCAAAAGGCTGATGTCTACTGTGTTCCCAGTTCCTGTAGCAACTGGCTATTCCCCAAGTTACTTCCAGCACAGAATAACCAAAGCTAACTTTATTCAGTTTACCTACTTCATTTGAAAAATATCTTTCAGTGCTGGTAAGTCCCAAGGCCAAAATGAGCTCACAGTCTGTGGATGTACCAGGACATGAAATTACATAGCTGGTGTGTATGTCCCCTGACCTGTTTTACTCTATTCATTGCATCTTGGATTATAATATGAAAACGATGTCCTGGGTCTTCAAGCCCAAATCCCAGCTCTCACAAGCAAATTCATCATACAACCCTGTTCATAAAACAACATCCTAAACTCCACATCTTTAGTCCCTTGTGTATTCACAGCTTTGATAATTGAACTCATCTCAATTTCTAACTCAATTTATCACATTTCTTTTGTCCTTTGGTTTAAATGGTGGTGGTGATGGTTTTTCTCAGTGACGCTTACCTCAATTTATTTATAAAGCAATCACAAACCCTCTCTCCATCACTGTTTTGTTTGGCTCCACTGCCAAGCTCTGTCAAGTGTATCAGACTTAATATGGACCAAGACTCAGATGCACCAACCCTCAAGTGTGAGTTCCAGTATAGTTGAACACTTTGATACAGCCCCTCTCCAAAGCTGGCTCACAGGAAGGACAGTAGCCAGCTCCTCTAGCTCTGTATCAGTTCTGTAATATCGATAGCAGAGGGCCGTGCTGCCAAGGGTGGGGAATCCAAACCCTGCTGCCAACAAGCACAGTTAGCCTTCACAGCAGCAGCCCAAAGATCTAGAAGTACACACTACATTGCTGTTCACAGGGCTTTTTTCCTTCATAGACACCAATGTTTCAGAGTGACAATCCCAACCTAATGTTACAGCTTACAGTATGTTCTCCTCTACATTGCAAAGAGAATGGCAGACAAGAATCTGAGTAACTGGTCACTAAGCTAGCAACACCTGACTTTTTTCTTTTTTTTTATTTTTTTTTTAAAAGTAAATTGTACCCTATTTCCCAATCCACAATGGAATATCACTAACACCCTACCATCCTGCCTGGCTCCACGGAGGTTTCTAAATACAATATTCCCTTCTCTGACTTCAACTCTACCCGCTGTCAGGCTCCATTAGGCATAACAAGATCCAGACAGATTGAAGATTAAGCAACTTTTTTATAAAATCCAATTGAGGACTTTCTTACCTTGAGGGTGCAGCAGATATTACATTAACCAGATTGAGCACACTTTCCATGCAAGAACTAAAGGCATATATATATATGCACAGTGACTTAATTCTCTTAGGAAATAAGCGGGGGCTTTCTAGATTCCTCCCACCATAGACATCACGATCAAGCTCAGCTAATTGAGACCTCGTGGGGAAAAGGGTGTTCCTCAGCAAGGCCTTATTTTTCCAGAAGCAATATGGGAGCACTGTTGTCTAGTGTAGGAAGTCTGTGCAGATTATTAAGCCAGTAATCATCACGTGAAGACAGAGGAACCAGGTTTTAAAAGCTCCTTACTGGCTAGGCTACAGCTTCAGCTCCCAGAGAGACTGCAGTCCCAGAGTGGTGGAACCAAGAAGGAGGAATCCCCCATCAGTCATCTTCCCCATAGGCACCAGGGAATGGGACAGAGGCATCCCCAGTGCTACCTGGTGAGTTTCAGCAAGGCGGTTTCAGGGCTTTGAGGCTGGGAGCAGAGGCTCTCCTCACAAACAGAGAAGAGTTTATCCTTTATTTGCAATGGGAGAATGGGAGCTCATGCTCACAGAAACACAGGGATCAGGGGCATATTTGGGGGAACTGCAAAGAATATGGGTATTTGATGCATGAGGTGGCAGTGACTGATGGTATGAGGAACAGGCAGCAGCCGGTGTAGCTGCACACAACTGTAAAAATAGGGGTTACATGGCATGATCAAACTACAGGTACAGGTGTCTACAGGGCACTATGTCAGGACTGCACACAGAGGAAGTACTTGCAGCATGTTTGGCATGAAGTGTCAAAAAAGAATAGAGAAAATGTTCTTATGTAGTGTATTTGGAGAAAATGAGGGCAGGATACGGTGGAGCAGCCAAAAGATAACATATGAGCTGCATATTTTAAGCATACAGTTGCTCTGAAACAGTAAAGCCACTGCTCAACTACTTCATCCAGGTGAGTGTTTTGGGATCCAACTAACAGCTTAGATCTTGGACCTTGAACCAAGAGCTTTCTGTGAAGGCAAAAAAATCTGAAAACTGTCAATAGCTACCTCACTACGATATTTGTAGTCTATGGCCTAAAGAGAGGAGGAAGGTGTCAATATGTGAGCTTTAACTCTAAGTTGGGATACTTTTTGACATCTCAAGTTTGCAGAGGAACTTGGTATTCCTTTGCAAACTCTGACTAGCACCTCTTCATATACTGCAACACTGATAAATCCTAGCAGTGTGAATAAGGACTTAGTAAGCTGCAGCACTACTGATAATTCTCCATGTTCTGACCTGTTCTTATTGATGCCAGGCAGAACGGAATCTATTTAACACTGGGGAGGGGGAGGCAGTTTCTGCCTTTTGTGCTCAAATTTTATTCCCTTCACAGATGCTGAATGTAGAGTTACTGCTCACAGATGTAACAGGAAGAGCCCCTGAAAACCCCTTTCTGGAGCTATATTTAGCCAGCTTTCAGCAACAACCACTTTTGCTCTGCCAGCTAATTCTTTGTTCATTTTACATGTAAAAGATTCGGGTCCCACTTGCAATAGCAAAAGTAGTTAATGTCCTGCAAATACCTCTGCCCCACATTCGCCAGAAAAGCTGGACATCCTGCCACAGGAGTATTATCAGTGTCCAGCTCTGCCATTCGGCCTACATCCAACCAGGTTCTGCTGTCAAAAGCCAAATTCCACTGTTTAACTAAAGCCACGCTAGCAGACAGGGGAAAGGTGCCTTCCTAGTGAAGCTCAGCCAGCACGAAAGGGCAGTGAGTAATCTGCCAGGAAAGAAAGGGAGCAGGCATTCTGCTGGGAAAGAAGGGTAGTGAGCAATCTGCTGCGGAAGAAGGGCAGTGGGCGCTCCGGATCAGCCCTACCTGTTGCCCGTTAAGGGCAATTCCAAGCTGCCCGCCCAAGGGTTTGCGCTTCCCTGGCGGGACACGCAGCTCGACAGACCGCGGCAGGACGAGTCCTGACTGTCCGGGTCTCGGCTGAAACTGCCGCCGGTGGGCACGGGGCAGCGAGGGGCTCCGGCCGGCAGCCGGGGCGGGTCGGGAGACTGCAGCCCACTGCCCGCCGGCGCAGAAGCGGCGTGGCCTCAGGTGCGCCGACGGCTCTGCGAGCTGTGGGCAGCGGCACCGCGCCCGGCTGCTCCCCCGCGGAGGAAGGGCGCAGGCAGCCTCGCTCCCCGGGGGCACCCCGGTCCCCCCTCTCTCGCCTCATTTGCATGGCTCTTATTACGGCCGTGCCTCGCTCCTGCCGCGCTGACACCGGCGGGCTGAGCGCCGAGTCGCCTCCAGCGGGAAGTGCGCTCCCGCTCCCGGCGCCCGCCCAGCCCGCCTCAGCGGCCCGTCTCTGGATGTTCAAGGCGAGGATGAACAAGCCGAGCCAGCCCGACCGCAAAGTGTCGGTGGTGGCCCCGCTGGCGGAGCGCGCGGGGCCGCCGCCCCCGCGAAAGGACGTGGAGCTGATCTTGGTGAAGGAGCACAACGGGGTGCAGTACACCAGCAGCAGCCTGCTGCCCGCCGCCCCCGCGCCGCGCTACGGCCCCCAGGACAGGGAGACCTGGGGCAAGAAGATCGACTTCCTCCTCTCCGTCATCGGCTTCGCCGTGGACCTGGCCAACGTCTGGCGGTTTCCCTACCTCTGCTACAAAAATGGAGGGGGTAAGCGCGCCGCTTGCGAGCTTCTTTTCCCCGGCCCCTCGCCCTACAAGCCACACCACCGCAAGGGCGGCTTCCACCACCATCCCACCACCCCTGCCTTCTTCTCGGAGTTTAGGGGCACAGCCAAGAGCTTGCTCCGCGGTGCCCGGGAGCGCTGCCCCGGCGCTGCCCCACTTCCCCGCCCGGCCCCCGAGCAGCCGCTCCCACCGTGCCGCTCCGAGCAGTCACGGTGAGGGTTGCTCGCACACCCCGCCGAGTTTAACTTAGTTAGGAGCACAGGCGAGTTTGCCTTCTGCTGCCACTTCAGCCCGCTTAACGCTTTTTTCGTTCGCAAAAAATAGAGTCGAGAGAGAGGACAAAACCCCCACCACTACAACCAACCAAAACCACTTGAGCAGAAATAGGGCAACTAAGAAAGTTAGCACCCGTCCCCTGAAAGGTTTCTGGGGGGCAGTTTTGGCGTCAAATCAGGCTTTCTGCCCTCCGTTCTTCAGTCTGGGTGTTCTCCCCCCTCCAAAGTAGGCAGAAGACTTATTACAAACAAAACCTCACCTCCTGCACAGTTTGGCAATGACAGCAACAAAAAACCACACACACAGTAACTACAGTTAGCTCAGATTGTCTGGCACATCTTCAGTAAGACTTTAACTCCATCATCCCCTTTCATCCCCCTGCAACATGCTGCGATGACTCCACACTGTGATGGAGTAACACCATCTGCAAGCCGGGCAGGTGCCTGGGGTGCTCTCAAATCACACATAGGAAGAACAGAGTCTGCCTAGCAGATGGAGAGCTGTTTGCGGGGATAGTGAGTGATACAGACAGAACTGCTAGAGCAAAGCATGTTCTGCAAGATAGTTATGTATGGCTTTGTAATGTGGTTGCCTGGTGATAATGGCTAATCTTTTACACTTGTAACACAAAATACTTGCTTTCTGTCAAATGAGGAATGCAGGATGGGAAAATCCCAATCAATTGACATGGAATTGTACTCATCCTTGGAATTGATTAGGATACTAGAAAGGGATGGTACTTAAACACTTGGTCTAGTTTGGCACTTCCAAAACTTCTGAGGGGAATCAGAAAATCTCTCTGCTCACCACCCAGACACGCTGAAGAAAGTAGTTAGTACTGAAAAAAATAATCTCCACTCTTATTTCATTGTGCCCAGAACCAATTATAGCAATTTAGACCAAAGCAGCACAGAGCAGCACCACGAGCTCAGCAGACTTCCACAGCTGGCAGGCACACGTGTAGCGGCAGCATCACTCATGTCACTCAGTACATACGCTCCACTGCCAGATCTCCAGGTCATCTGGCCATTGTTAGGGAATGAGATATATTCCCCTACTTTACACAGCACAAGGTGACACAAGAGTGCTTCAACTCTTTTGTATTTTAGGTCACAATTTCCTAACCTGCTTTCTTTATCATCTGCTGGTAGCTCAGGCACATGACGGAACAGTCTGCAGCTTTCGTGCATTCTGGTCCGTGCCCATGCTTTATCTCATTTCAATTCAGCTAGAGAAACCTGGGTCTTTCTCAGCATATTTAATTCAAATACTTCCAAACTGCAGTCGAGAGAAAGTCACTACACAGCTTCAAGATGCACTTCTCTGTGAAAAGTTTGCTCCAAACCACCCAAGGTAAATCGGCCATTTACAACCAAAATTAGAGAGGTCCTATGCTGCCAAAGTCTAGAAATTACTGAGAACTGCTTAATGGTACAGAGATTATAAACACTCCTTAACTCTGCTCTTCAACAGAGAATAAACCATACTATGAAGCATCTACCATGTCAATCTTGAACACCTAGGTAGTGTCACAACATCTTTTACTGGTACTAAACCCCTCATTTCACCACAAAATGAAAGATGGGATAATCCTGATGGTCAAAACCCACTAACACTGGGCTTTTCCTATAGAGATGTTCACATGGAAGACACACACTAGCTAAGCTAGACAAAGACATATTGGCTGTGGCTTGTAGTAGGAAAGACTGATTTTTACAGTTTGATTGTGTTTGGCTTAATGAAGTTCACTAATATGTAGATAGTGAGACTATTTTTCTTTTTCTACACTGATTGATAGGGTATATCCATCAGTGTGTCAGCTAATAGCATTCAGTCACAACAGAATTTCCAGCACAGACCCTGCACTGAGAAGTGGGGAATGGACATATAGCCAGGGACTGACTAACAGGTCTTCGCCTTCTCTTTACAGTTGTCTCAAAGGTATATTAAAAATGTTGATCCATTTCCTCCCATGTTGGACACACATCAATTTTCTGTAATAGAAACTGCTGTACAAAAGTCAGGTTCTAAAAGTGCTTTCCCGAGTTTCAAGCCAACTCAGTCACATCTCTCCTTCAAATTGGGTTTGGGAGCTTGTTTGCTGTATGGATACATTTCCTTACAAGACCAAAGAACATGAAGCAATGCGCAAAGCCACAAGATATGGTCAAATTTCATTGATATCTTTCTAGTCCTAAATTACATATTTTCTTTTTTTCCCAACACTGCTACTGCAGGAAGGAACCTTTCTAGCACTAAAGCAAGTTTTGCTACCTCGAAAGAGCAATCCAACAGGTTTTATATAACTTCTGGTTAACACATCTCCATACAGAAGGTATAATAAAAATAAATGTACCAGTAGAAGAAGAAAACTTAATTTTATTATCTTAGTAGTTTTTCTGGACTCCTGAGCAAGCTGAAGAGACAAAGTCAGGTGGCATTTCTACTTGTATAGCACGTTCAGACTTGCTCTTTAAAAAGTTCTACAAGATGTTCACAGTAGGATTACAGTTTGCCTTTTGATATTTATAAGGGGCTACTAAGTAAATGTTAAAAACCCCAGCACAACAAAATGGATTCAAGTTGAATTGGATGGCCTGTATAAAGTAAATTGGTGAAGGAAAAAGGTTGCTTTTTCTCTTTACTCTGAAAGCCTCAGCAATTACTCCATCTCAGCAACTCAGCTAGCTCTGAATTTAGATAGTCAAATGTGGGTTACGAACTTGTCTGTCTTCCACACATTGACACAAATAGGCAGTGAAAAGGAAGCATGTTGCAATGCCAGAAGTCCTAAGCCACTGAAGTATTCTAACACTTGTTTCAGCATAGCTTGTGCTATCTAGCAGAAAGAAATTCTGTTATCCTTCCAAAATCAACATCCATCTGCTCTTAGATGTTGAACAACAGCATGGAGAACATGAAAATGGTAGAAAATTACACTCCCCTTTGCATCTGAAAGAAGTGATAGGGGTGACATGTGGACTGCTGTGTATTCCTACGACTGGCTATGATTAATTTAAGATGTCAGCAGACACAGTAAGAGCCTTTCCATGCTTGTAAAAATAGGTGGTTCTCAATAAAGCGTGAGAACTTACAGAAACAGAAGGAAAGTATAAACACACGCGGTATTCCCTCATTCAAAGCAGAAGGACGCGGATGCATGGTGCATACCCACTTTCTTACACTACTCAAAGCCTTGAGTTACCTTCTTTGATAAACTTGCGGGAAATTTCCTGATTAAAAACCAGACATACAGGCTTTTGGGTTAGATATTGAAGTTGCACAGCTACAGAAGTCTGGTAATTTACTTCAGGGAGTTTTACTTACACGAGGCATACACCACCCAGTGGCAGTTCACATGGCAGGTAACGAGACAGCACCAATGGCGCTAACAAAAATCCTACTTGTATTTTAACAAGCTCCCAGTAACAAAAAGCTAGAGAGCAGGAAGTGTCCAGCAACTGTAAAATACTGAATGAACAGCCAAAAACATCTGTGTTTTGTGAGTAGCCTGCTGAGAGACCCCCAATGGGACTTCTGCACAAAGATAGATGGCAGAATGTAACCCTTCTGTGAGCAACTGGAAACATTCTTCTGCTATTAAAAAAAACACACCAAAAAACAAACCACCAACCTCAAACTTCAGTAATGATCTAAAAAGCTAGAGTATTATTTTTTGTATCAGTTGCCTACTTCCACAGGACTTGCCTGCCTTACAAGGGCAGAGACCGATCCAGGGGTTTATTATAACACTAAACAGGCCACAGAAAACTTCCAGGACAGTTTACTATGAACATACTGGATAGGACCTTGCCCTCACTGGCTTCTTGGGGGTAGGACATGCTGACTGTGTGCTCTAAACTACTTTATAAAATGGGAGGCTCTGTACAGATGACAAAATTCAACAAGCTGTCTTTAAGCAGCTACGGCAAGGCTCTAAAAGGGGGAAATTCCCAAACATCACCTTGTCTGCTTGGCTGATCAATAAACACCATGTTTGACTGCAGAAAAAGGAGAAGCACAAATCATTTTTGTGCAGTCCAGATATGACAGTTTCAAGAAGCAGGGTATGTTACTGGAGAAATGATAGGCTATGGTCACTTCTGCTGGCTGTTCTCACTAAACTGATTTCTGGCAAAACCCCCTTTTCTACAAAGAGACTCCCTAGCTGTGAGACTCCCTGTGAGTGGTCAACATTAATGTACTCAAAACAAGTCTTTGTAACACAGCCTTTTAAGTTGTCCCCAGTTCTTCAGGAGGCTATGCTGAATTAAAGAATGAGTAGTAAAATTAGACTCTTATCAACTTAGGGAAAGACTTACCCTGATATGTAGATAATATCTAAAATGTTACTGATGCCAAATGAAGTTGAGTAATGCCTCGTATGATTAACTGATGTGCTCATAGTGGGGGAGGATGATGCTCAGGCTTCCTCAACAAAGCTATTGTAGTTTAGTACAAAATACTTTCAGTATTGTTAATTTTTGTTTCATTTCCCTGCACAGGCATAGGCAAAATTACTATTTCCCATTGAAATTTGTGGAAAAAGGATTTACCAACATGAAGTACTCTTTTTGTGAGCCAAAGTATTTGCAAGGTCAGTCATGTTCAGAAGGAACTCATTAGGAAGCATGTAATTGTCGGATTAGTCACTGGAGACTTATTGTATCATAAGAATCAGATTAGACTTTTCATGAATCCATGAATAGCTGCAGATAAATATTTTAGCAGTTCTCTAGCTATCATAATATAAACTTTTAATCTCCTCTGAAGCATTATTTAAAGTGGTTTTAGACCACAGTATTTCTAGAAGAAATCATTTGCTTCCAAGAACAGTTTGCCAGCTTTACAAGAGAAGTATCTTTTATCCTAATGCTGCCTTTCCTATTCCTCCTTCTGTAAGCCATGATGTAGGACCAAGCAGTCCACAGCACAGTCACCAAAGACAGTGTACAACCAAATCCCAGTATCCCCAAACAAGGCCAGCACACAGCCAGGAGCCACACTCACACACTGAGTATGCCACCTGTGAAAGTACAACCTCCCACAGAGCTGTGAGTCTGGCTAACGCACCGCTTCACCAAAAACAAGCTCTGATGCTGGCCAGAAGCACCTTGCCTTTGTACTTGGCTTTGCCCCCTGCATTTTGCAAAGTGTCTGCCACCACATTTAACTGCTGTTTTGAGAAAGAATATGATCTGGCACTTCACACTTCAAAGGTGGATGACCTTTGCCTTGGAATAGCAGGGTTTAGACTCCAAAGAAACACTGATGATGATAATAATAAATCAACGTTGAAGTAATCTCACTGCAAAGCCTACGCCAGTAGATTGACTCATCAATCAGTCAAAGTGTAGATACAAATGTAGTGATTTTGGTTTCCTAATAAGGGGGTTTCAATTCCTGTTAGCACATCAAATCAGTGACCTCAGACAGGATAAACTGTTATGCTGCTCTCCACACTGTGGCCACAATTTTTGGGCTTCTGGGTACTGTGTCACACTGGGGATGATGCTCAGCTATGTTGTGTGACAGTACGTCCTTCCCCAAAGCTGGCTTAGTGGCCAGCTCACAGTTGCTCTCTTCCCACACAACTTCATCACTTCTCTGTCTTTCCTTGATCAGCCACTAATCAGCTCACGTGTAGCTCACATGGCAGCTGGCAGTTACTTCTCTGAAACTCCCTGTTCTCCTCTACATCTTGTTGGCACCACAAAGTGAATCTTCAGAAGTGTAATGTCTGCAGGGCTAAGAGCCACTAGGTCACGTAAGTACTATGTATGACACATTACAAATAGTTGGTAAGGAAGAACTGAACTTTTCTCACCCAAATATTTCATCAGTTCTAAAATTCTGGTTGCCGACTCCAGTGTAAGATTCCATGCACTAGTATAAGTGGTACACTGTATGGACTTTCAGCTAAATGCCTGGCTGAGCAGCGAAATTATTTGTCCCTAACTAATTCCAGCAACCCTTAGACTGACAATATTACAAAGATTCTACAGATGTACAAGCAAAGAAAGGTTCTAGACAAGATATATAGTATTTAGCTTAATGTTGCACTTGAAGAGGTCCATTTGACAATCATAGAATTGTTAGGATTGGAAGGGATCTCAAGGATCATCCAATTCCAACTCCCCCACCATGGGCAGGGACACCTCACACTTCACCAGGTTGCTCAGAGCCACATCCTGCCTGGCCTTAAAAACCTCCAGGGACGAGGCTTGTACTACTTCCCTGGGCAACCTGTTTCAGTGTCTCACCACCCTCGTGGTGAAGAATTTCTTTCTAACATCCAGTCTGAATCTACACATTTCTACTTTTGCTCCATTCCTCCTAGTCCTATCATTACCTGACACCCTAAAAAGTCCCTCCCCAGCTTTCTTGTAGGCCCCCTTAAGATACTGGAAGGCCTCAAGAAGGTCTTCTCAGAGCCTTCTCTTCTCCAGTCTGAACAGCCCCAACTCTATCAGTCTGTCTTCACAGGAGAGGTGCTTCAGCCCTCCAATCATCCTCATGGCCCTCTTCTGGACACATTCCAGCATGTCCATATCCTTCTTGTAACAGGGGTTCCTGAACTGGATGCAGTACTCCAGGTGGGGTCTCACCAGAGTGGAGTAGAGGGGGAGAATCACCTCCCTCGACTTGTTGGCTACACTTCTCTAGATGCAGCCCAGGATACAATTGGCTTTCTGGGCTGCAAGTGCACACTGGTGGCTCATGTTGAGTTTCTCATCCACCAGCACCCCCAAGTCCTTTACTTCAGGGCTGCTCTCAAGCCAGTCACTGCCCAGCCTATATTGGTGACCAAGAATTCAGAAGTTATCTATGGGGTGCTCTAACCAATCAGCAAAAGTAGTTTTCCACCTTTGCTCCTCCATGTTACTACGACCAAAGTGATGTGACCCAAATGAGCTGTTCTGACCAAAGCACAGATGCCTCTCTAAGCATGCCAAATGAACACATTTTGATTACCACTCAGAAGCAGTTTATTCTAAATAAAGAGGCAGAAAAGACATCAGGTAGTACACTCTGGTTTGTTGTTTGGAAATAGAAAGTCTCTGCTGAAGGTCTCTTTGCCCTCACTCCACTTTCACTCCTGTATGCCCTTCTCAGCTCTGCCAAGAAACTGAAGTACTGCAATATCCCTAGAAAGCCATTCCAACAGGATATATGTTCTTTCCCAGCAAGCAGATTCTGGAAGTCACATTAGGAAGCCTTCCACATTCATATTAACGCCTATTAAAAACAAACGGGAGTTTCTTGTGGTTGGGCTAGGAATCTCAGATTTTGGATACTCATCCCAACTGAAAGAGCACACTTCAGCTTCATGCTTTTCTAGTCTTTCTCACCAACATATTTTTAAACTCTTCATTAAATTTGCTGGGAGCAATGGAAAACAGAAAGGCCATATTAGGAGTGTAGCAGCCAATGGCCCCTCTTTACTGAAGAACACAAAATACCTCTAAGGACACAGATGTGGTCTACTGCACCAGGGGAAGTTTAGGCTTGAGGTGAGGAGAAAGTTCTTCACAGAGAAAGTTGTTAGCCATTGGAATGTGCTGCCTTGGGAGGTGGTGGAGTCACTGTCCCTGGAGGTGTTCAAGATGTAGCACTTGGTGCCATGGTTTAGTAGTCATGAGGTCTTGAGTGATAGGTTGGACTTGATGATCTTTGAGGTCTTTTCCAACCTTATTGATTCTGTGATTCTACATGGTTTTACGGCAGAATTTCCCTTCCATCTTTAGAAAAAGTATCACAAACCTGTCTGTTTAGTGAGTACATGACGACAGCTCCAGCAGTCTGAAAATGTTATTTCAAGACAGATACATTCCTCCTTGTACTTTTACCAATATGAAAGAGAATGCTAGTACAAGTACTTACAGAAGATCAGAGACAATATACAGCTTTAGTGAGTGTTTAGATATGCTGTGAGGGAAATTATGATTAAAGTCAGCCCACAAATTACCAAACCTCTTGCTGTAAATTAAAACAGAAATAAATGGTTTAAAGAATTTTCAGCAGTTCTGGTAAGCAACATCAAATAGCTCATGCCTTCATTTTTGCTTTATCTAATGAAAAACACATCAGCAACTCCCACTTCTAAAGCCATTGTCCCAGGCTAACTAATAGTTAAGAACTGTGCTGTAGCCTTCTAATATCAGTTTGCACTGTAAACTTCAGAGCATTTACACACATTGTAATTATTGGATGATCCTGTATGTGACTACACTCAACCATATTTCAAAATATTAAGCCATAAAATAAATTCTATACTTAGAGATATATTTATATTCAAATATTGTAATTCAGGAGACAGGAGACAAATTACATTGAGTGTCTTTGTAATACAAAGTTCTAGATCTCTCAGTACTACCTTGCTCTTAGTACTTTGCATTCTCTGTACATATCCTTCCCATAAAATAAACAAAACCAGGAGAATAAATCTGGGGGAACCCTGCAAATCTCTCAACTTCAAATGAGACAACAAGAAATTATTATAAGTTACAATCAGGGCAACTCCAGTGCCCCAGTCAGATTTCAATGAAGAGTAAGTAAAGATTCCAGGAACATCATGCTGATTATAAACTTGCGCTTTCCCTTTCTCAGAGCATTTGGAGACAAAATACTGTTGTTAGTAACCTATTACCCATGTCTTGATAACCTGCAGTTCCCTTCTCCAACTACAACTTGATCTTGCTTGATCATCCCCTTTCCTTCTCCCTGCCTCCAAGTTAAGTCTTGAACCTTTCACAGCAAGATTTCATCCTAATTGTGTAGGTCTTACATGCTTGTGCCAAGTCAGAATAGTTTTGATCAAAAGGTTTTAGTGATACTTGGAACTTGACTTCCTAAAGATGGGTATCTGAGTCCTTCATGAAATCGGCACCAAAAGCGCTCCCAGTAATGCTGAACAATTCCCTGGTCTCATGGAAATTCTGGAGAGAATATTGTAGTGTAATTCAGCATCATACCTTCTGTACAGACTCAACATACTTCACTGCAGCTACACAGATGTGTAAACCTTCAATCCATAAAGAAAGGGGAAGGAGGTGGGGGGAATGGAAGGGAAACAGTTAAGCTCCTTGCCTTACGATGTATTATTCTTCACGAAGAGGAAAGAACCTCTCAACTACATACCAAAGCTATCCTTTATTTTCACTCTTTCCTCTCCTTTCCTCTATTCTCTGCTTAAACCAGTTTTGCAATCTCTCTCTTGAAGCATGACAAAGGTGACAGCACAGTACACCATTGAGAACAAGGGTCTACCCTTCAGAAACAGAAACTGTCAGCAAAGAGGCTTGGCTACATAAGCCACATACTTCTTTGCACTCCTATTTATCCAAAGCACACCAACTTTCCAGTGTGCAGAACTCTGTGACAATATGTTACTAAACAAAAGTCAGACAGGACTAGTCAGGCAGTTATCTTTTGCCAGTCCATAAATGTTTTTTACGACTAGCATTTTTATTGCTGGTACGCAGTAAGACAAGCTGCCCTCATTATACAAGAGGCCTTTTAATAAAAGATGGTAATTTTCCCAGTGCTCCTACTCTTTAAGGCTTTATAAGCACAACCACTCACTTTCAACAGCACAAGTGGTTGACAGAAGATGTGCCCTTAATGTAGGTATGCATTAATTACTGTTCTTTGGCTATTACTGTCGTTCAGGAATATATATATGAGTTTATGTGTCCATAATAGGATCCAACACTCCCTGAATACATGAAGCTTTTTGGGACTGCTTTGTTATAAACTGCTTCCCTGGAACAAACCCAGCATCAGAACAGTGGTACTGACTTGACCCCACTGCACTGAAGCACACGGGAGCTGTGATTCCAACAGCAGGAGGACATTACTCCTTCCTAGGCATTCTTTCCAAGCACTGCAATTACTGACAGAGAGAATAAAAAAATTAGGTCTTGCTATAGCTGTCCTGTTAGCCTGAGAACCAGCTTTTGTAGCATTGGTGTACAGGCAGGATTGTGGCCAGGCAATCCCATAGCATTAATCTCTGCTGAAGCCTGCAGACCTGTGGGAGGGTGCTGCTGTTCTGACCCAGCAGCAGCACACCCCAAACACCTCACTGAGTACACAAACATGGTTACCCAAGGCTAGAGAAGGCAGCCAAGTGCTGTGTGTCTTACTTATTGCTATTTATCATCTATTCTGCACATTCTGAACCACATGTACTCAGTAACACTCTTCACTGACTTTTCTTTCTTTTCTGTACTCAAACACCTCCTGCACTCTTTGTCCTGAAGCATGCTGAAAGTGACAACACATTATTTGCCCTTAACATCACTGTCTCAAGGAAAGGCACGATACAGATTTCAGTCAAACTCCAATTTAATAACAAGGGGGAGAGGCCAGACTTTTCCCAGCACACCCCTCTACAGAGCAGAGTAAGAGAAAACTTTTTTGACACCACCAGGTGGAGCAGCAGATCCTTACAGATATTGGCAGGTCCTACCCTAGTAAATAATGCAAGGACAACCTACTGCATTTACAGAAAACAAAGAATTACTGGAGGACCTAACAGGTTAGCTCATGACTTTCAAAATCAGAGCTGCCCAGTAATAGCAATGATTGTTCCCAAGCAGACTATCTTAGATTTCCTGCTTCATTTCATTTATTAGGACATTATGCAAGTGGCACCTTTTAGTAATGCTTAATTCACATCAAGGAGCTCACTTTTCAGCATGGCCACAATGACAGCATAGATACAGTCCCTGATAAGAAAATGCTACTCCCTGAACACAACATTAAAATGGAGATACAGTCTCCTCCCCCCAAGGAATGATACAGGAGAAAACAATTTCTTAAATTCTAAGGTTAGAAGATAGTTCTCTGTAGTTCCCTCAAAATATTTACCGTTGGAGAACAAACAAGCTCCACACAGACTTTTGCTACCCCTCTACAGCAGACAGCCATGCTTTTGTTTTTGTGGGTTGGTTGGCTTTTTTTTTACTTTCTTCCCTGTTAATGTAGCCTGTCTTCCAGCAGGTCTCTGTGCTTGCCTTCTTGGCAGAAGTGTTACGATTTCACAACAATAGTAAGAGAAAGCAAAGAGTTTCAGTAAACAAGAACAATTGTTTATTGTATAAGTATATAAAATAATATCGGGCTAACCATGATATTAGAAAATAAATGACCAAATTTTATCAAAACACCAAGTTTACAGCCTAGAAGATACTCTAAAGTAACTTTGCTACATGATTCTTTGTCAGCATGCAGGACTGTATCAGTCTACTGATGTCTAGTAAGACTGATACTAGAAGAGAGCTCAAAAGCTCATGCTCCCACCTGCAGGGTGATTTTAGCTGTACATAAGCATCTTCTTTACCAGATTTATCCCAAAACTAAGGAATAGCTTGTGCTGTGCAGTGCTTTTGTCTCCTCTCCAAAGGGAGATACAGATATGTCAGTGATACCATGAGGCAGGTGTTGGTGACACCAGAGACACTCCAGGATTTTGTTTTGAGGAAGAGGTTGATCATTTGCTCCTTCCCTGCAGGTTATTTCTCTCTTCTGTGTGCCTCTACAGCCTTAGTTAATAGATTCGTAAACCACAAGGGAGAAATCCTGACCCAGCTGAAGTCAACGGGTGGTTTTTTTCCATTGACGTCACCAGAGCTGGGATTTCAACCCAAATAACAGACGTCTCTCTCTCTTAAGGACTCCTAAGTAGACAGAATTTCCATACTAAGAAGTGTGTGAGAGGAAAAACAGAGTAAAGTAACAAAAATCTGTTCAGACTGAACTGATACAGATGACTTTCACTGACTAATAACTGATCACCACTCGATGCCATAGCTCCGTACTTCACCTAATAAACCAAATGTCAGCACTTACACAGATGAAGAGCATTATTGCACAAAATTAATTTACTCAGAGAGAGTTAAACTATGACCTCAGCATTCTCCTATGTGAGGCTCAAGCAATAAAAAAAGTACTATTTTAAGAAGTGCCTTTTACACTCTCAGTTTCAGAGAGACAAATGATTAGGCAAGAATCTCTTTCTAGCTCTCAAGGTTAAAAAAGAAAAGCTGGGAAAATGAGAAGTGAGTTCTAGACTAAAAGCCAGTAGGTAATTAAAGAATTGGAATAGAAGATCTTACATTTTAAGATTGTTAAAGTTATTCTGGGGCCTAATCTACGGTTTTTGAACTTTTGACATTGGTGGTTGTAGGAACAGAGCGGGCATCAGCTACTCTCTCTCATGTTTGACCCTTCCCTCTAGGAAAGTGAAAGAAAACAGTTAGTGGGCTATTCCTGAATTGCAAGTTAATTCTCCACTGACGCATAGAGAAGCTGATGACAAAACCACTGTCTCTATCTCTAATTTAAGAATTTTGAGATCTTCAAGACCACCTACATTTTTCATTCTAATTACCATTTTAAAGTCATGAGGTATTATGCCTTTAAAAGCTGTTTAGGAATATTAGAAAGTACATAGCTGTGTGATATGCTGAAAACATCAAGCTCAGCCACACTGATTTATCATAAGGTGTGAGTAATCAGTGAACAAAATTGACCTGCAATCTGCCCTAGCAAAAGTTTGCACTGTGATGAAACAAGAAGGATTTTGCTTCACACTGTTGATAGGCCTCTGCTTCGTTTTGACAGTGAGCTATGATGGCCCCTTGAGGTCACTTTCACATTCTTCTATGGCATTTCAAGCTAGGAGGCCCTGTGTAGAATGGCAGTGATAAAGTATGTACTGGACAGCTTGGACTAAGGGGAAAATTTACTTCATTGCTTGAAGCCTATGAGGAAAACAGTCCTTTAAATAAAAACAAGCATAAAGCTTGGGTTTCAGACGGAAGTAAAAACCAAAGTCTGTTTAATTGTCATGGAAGGCAGAGGTGTTGCTACCCAGTACAACCAGATTGGTGCAGCGCTGTTGTGGTTTCATACTGGTCTAGGTGAGACTCACTTTGCCCTCTGGAGCAAGGGAACGTCCAGAGAAGTTCTTACAGTCCTCCTCATACAGGGATGATACTAGAGTTTTGCTTTGTGCCCACAATGCCCAAATTCTCAGAGACCAAATCTGATGGCACTGCATATAGAATAATACCAGCACAACCTAAGGCTAAAAAGATTTTTTTCCAAATGAAGAGAGTTTCCATGAAGAACACTGTAACAGTTGGTGAAATTCCTGTGGTCAGTGCTAACAGAAAGGTACAACGTAGCAAAGCCACAATCATTTGGAAGCTATCCTCACCCAGACATTCCAAAATCTTAGAACCATCTAATAGAAACCATAATCTTTAATAGGAGCACAGGGATTTTCACTTTTCTAGGCAATTATGCAGTCATAGACATCGCTGTAAGTTTGTCAAAGCTGTTGCTAACAGCATCATACAGAGCCAGTGAAGCTTATAAACAAATTGAAATGATGCAACATGTGTCTCACATAAGAAAGTATTATTTATGGTTAGATGCCATACTATTAATTTCAAAATGGGTGTAAAAATCTGTAATTTGTAGTTTATATAGTATATCTAAGAAATACAGGTGTACCAGAAAACTTCATCAGGAATACTTCCCAGTAGTGTTGACAGAAAACAGATGAGTTTTAATAAAACATGAAGAATAGCTTTACATGGTATGCAACTGTCTGCCTTCAAGCTCTGTATAAACACACATTATATGTAGTTTACAGCAGACAATCTGCTTCCTTCAGTGGCATCAGAAAGAACATTCATTCTCAAGGCTTCATTGAGAGTAAAGAGATTTGCTAGATCTGCTGTAGCTAGGAATGTGTAACTGTTTCAGAGTTCAGTGACAGAACACAACCCTTTACTGACAGAAAGAACTTAGACGATGCTGTTGTGAAAGAGTTCGTAAATGTAAGATAGCACAGAAAGTATTACACTATTACAGATAAATCTCTAGTAAAGCCTGGAAGAATGAGAAATGTTTTGCTTTGATCACCGAATCAAAAAAAATAGTGTTAAAACCTACGATTGGATTAATCACTAAATAGTAAGGTAAGTTTAGGAGTATCTCAGAGCGTTTATACTTGCTGCTTCTCTTGCAGAATTTCAAGGCATTTACTTTCTATTAGTTTGCACATTAATCCTCTTGAAAGCTGCCTGGCACTTTGTCTAGAGCTGATTTAAGATGTCTTAAGCACTTTGTTTTACCCTGGCACAGTTATGAATCTCATACTGGCTAAAATGAGTACTGTGTCCTCTCCAGAGGGTGCTTAACTTTGGGGCTATTTTTCATTCTGACAACTGCCAAAGAAAAGCAGTCTTTAAGAGAAACACCCTCCATCTGAGGTCGTTGTGAATCAGAAACTGCACTGTTACACGTGAAAACCAAAGCACATTTAAACACACCTTGTCTCACTGTGCACATTAGATACTAGTGTGGTACTTATCAGCTCTGCCAGGGCATGCTTATCACCTCATATTAGGCACCTAAGGCAAGCCGCACAACTAGGACACGAGTCTCTCTGCTTACCTGTACAATGTACACAGGACAGTGAGCAGCTCCATCAAGGACAATCCTGAGAATGTTAGAGCATAAGGACCAAAGCAAAGACTGCCTAAATGAGGGACAGAGATTCACAGGATTCACCTCAGGTGCTTTTCTGGGAGGTGGAAGAACATGTCAGGGGTATAAACTTGGTATTCCTGAAACAACTAATGCACAGTTCAAAGTGGGAACCATAACTTAATGTGAGTACAAAAAGTGTTGATATAACTCTTCAGTCTACCAATGGCTGAGCCTGCTACACCAAGAAGTACCTATAAGGTGAGAACTGTAGAGAGAAAAGGAGGAATCACTATTACACTGTATTAGCATAGCTCATTAGATCTCTTCAGATTAAGAAAAAAAGGTTGAAATACTTGATTGCAGTGCTTAAGCATCTTCAGAGTGAAAGGCATTTTAATTTATTAGGGAAGGCACTACCATAGGCAAATATAGGACATATTCAGTTAGAAATAACCGTTTTCCTAACAAAACAAAGAATATTTGTTATAACACAGAAGTTATTAACCTATGAAATCAACTACCAAAAAAGCTGAAGATCTGCTGGCATATTCAAATCAGTACTGAGTGTTAGACAGGAAGAATCTGACAGTCCATTCTGACATCAAAATTGGATGTATCCATGAACTTTTAAAGCATTCACTTTCATCTCGGTCATCTGTAAGCTAAACAAACATAAGTGAACACAGAAGTTCTCTGAGAATGAAGAGAAAGCTAAGACTAGCAATCTATATCTGAACAAAGTAAAACTAGTAGCCCTGGCACCAAGCAAGACTTCCCTACAATTAAGAGACAGCTAAAGCTGATGAAGCAGGACTTCCTCTCATGCACATGGCTATACTCTGTACCTCACAGAAAGCAAGTTTTCCTTGGAATATGTGTATTGAAAAACTATCACATGTGGTTATGTTGTTACAGTTTTTCTAGTGCTGGCATCCAGCAAAACCTGCTTATCTCGATCCATAAGCTCACAGCAAATAGCTCCTGATGTCTTGATTCAAAACTACATTTAGCCATGGATGTTCTGCCACCAATAAATCAGGTACATTTTGACAGACACCTGATTTTGCACATCTCAAGTACAGCCTACACCTTACATGGGTGGTTTTGGTGATATGGAATTGCAGGTGAATATATCCTTGTGTCACCCCCAATAATTGCAAGATTGGGGGAAAAAACACGAATGCTCCTATTAATAAAATGAGAGAATAGTATTTTTGCCTCTTAATTTAGCATCACTTAAGCTTACAGTCATGTCTGTTGTGAAGCAGCAACATTCTGGAGCTAGTCACCTGCACTCTGACCTGGCAATCCAGTTCCATGCACTTCCCCTGACCAACAGCTTCCAAAAGGCTTGTGAACTAGAAAGCTTGAGGCTTTGTTCCCAATGGTGTTTGCTGCTCCAGAAAAGCATACTGCCACTCCTACTAACCCTGTCCTATTGAACATTAGAGATTTCATAAATCACATAGCAGAATAGCCTAAAAGTTGGCTCCATGTTGCAGCACACTTACTCATTTCTCAGTTAAATCAGTCAGGTAGTTACAAAAAGGAAAAGAAGGCACAAAATCAACAAGATGGATCAAGGCAGGAATGTTAATAATTAGATCTTCACGTGGTTACAGACTATAAAGTACTGTCAAAACTCACCTAGATGCTAATTCACTCATTTAGAAGCAAAGAGGCCAGCTCCAATAGTACCTCTGCTATAAGGAGGCATGGTGTAAAAATAAAAGCTATCACTTCAACCTTGTAAAGCAGACTTCTGGACTTTCGGTCACTCTCATGGCAGAAGATAGGAACAACATTAATTTTCTAAGCTAGCAGCAGTGAGAGGAACAGGAGCCCCCATAAAGCTCCAGAACTCCCACAGCCACAGTGGTGATCTTGAACCAACCTGACTTATATTCTCTCAAGTCCATTGCATCTCTATTTATTCTTTAATTTCCTATCAAGCAAGGGTTCTCTTCTTACACATCCCTGTCATTGTCTTTAAAATACATACTGTTGTAAATGTGATCATTTGATTAATTTATGTAAACAGAACCTTGGCCAATAACTTGGGAGTTACTTATGAATGAATCATGCTGCTCTGAGTGGCTTGGTGTATTTAACTCTCATTATTTTGTTCAAAATAGCTACAAATGGGTTTCTTTAGCTCAGTACACTTGTAACAAAAAGCCAAAGTGATGGCTGAGTTTGCATGGAAGGGCTTGGATAATCCTCACTATTACAACCCACTGACCAGTTTATAAACCCACTGCACTTCAAGTCACCTTAAGTGATTTCAAGGCAGTAGCAGGTTAGCTGCTCAAGACCAAAAAAATGTAGGGTTCATTTGGTATCAGCCCATAGACAGGATTGAATGTTTCTGGAAAGTATTTGTTTTTACTTATCTTTGGAGTGAAAGGAATACTATTAAAATTGGAATTCTGGAAAAACTGAAAGCTCTGAACCCAAATTGAGAGTAGAAATATAAATAGGTTGAAACCTAGCAGCAGTTTGTTGGAGGGAGTAGCTAAATATAAGGGCTTCAAAAGAAACATGTCACTCACCGTAGTATAGCTCCACTGGGTTTATGATTCAGAAATACTTTCCATGAAAGAGGCTGCGTACTTGGAAGATTTTATGGTATACTTGGAGGATTTTATATGTGCTGCTGAAGATTTTATAGGATGTCATGTGATCTCTTCTGCAGAAAAAACTTTTGACTATTAGAATCTATTGCTGGCTGGGCTCAACATCACCATACAGTGCTGTTGTAATCACACGCTTAGCTTTGACGGTGGGGTTACACCATGCTCCTCTCTATCTCTGACTTCTCTTTGCTGTACCACACAAACACCTGTTGGTTTAAAATCTCAGGTCAGTAAAGGCCTGCCCTTCCACCCCTTTTTCCAGGGGTCAGCAGCAGGCTCAAGCTTGCCTCCTTCAGAAGTGCCTTTGGTGGCTGTACAAGCCAGCTGGTAGCTAGTCTGCTGCAGAATCTGAACTAAGAAACACCTGCCTCTCCCATTACTCAGTTTTTCTACCTATGCTGATCTTGTACAGTCTAGATTTCAAGATCTCTGCATCAGGGACATTCTTTTCATTCATAGGAGTCTCCACAGATTAGAGCTTCCACACATGTTGCTTGTTGTTCAAGCACATGTATTGCATTCTATCAAGTGTTTGCTGATAGTGTTTGAAGTCCTATTTATACTGTATGAAAGAAACAGTGTTGATCAGACATGGAGACTGGCTTCTATTTCAGGTCACCAGTTGGGAGATCTTTGTTTTTAGACCCTTTCCCTCCACAAATACTGGAAACACTCCTATCTGAAAATATACTGTAATATTTGCTCAAAGTTTGTTGTTTTAGCAGACATTGCTGCCAGTTAACATTTTGACTGAATAACCATGGTAACAAAGGCAGAAGGCTAACAAGCACAAATAGTTCAAAGTCATCTCAACTACCCCTGGCCTGCTTCTTGTGTGTGCAGCAAAAAGTCTTTTCAGGATAAGAGCAGCTGTTTAAATGATCTTTTTTCAGTCATCAGTAAATTAATGCTTCTTTCTTTCTGGTATTTAGAAGGGAGAGGAGACCTCCCTGTAGGACTGAGAACAGTATTGAGAACTCTATTCCTTTTTGCTTCCCACCCCCTAGAATGCTGTGAATGCTGAAGAACAGAGGGAGGAGACGTTCTCTGTGTGGATTCTGTTAGACCAAAATTAAGAAGTTGCTCTGGCACTGAACACAGGAATGCAAACCCTGTCTTCTATTCTGTCCTGCATTAATTACATGCAATTGTTGTCGGGGTTGTTTTTTTTTAATACTTTTGTGTTAGTTTCCACTTGAAGTTTCACATGGTTCTCATAGAAGATGAGGGTTTGACCTCTAGTTTTGTGTGAGACACAAGGCTGTCTCAACTCAACGTATATACCTTAGGGGATGTATATGGATCCCACAAAATCTGTTCGAGACATGCAGCAATTTGCCATAGTCCAAGTCCAGCCTGTGGCCTTTGAGCTGCATGCGACTCAGTAGCAAGTCAAGTATGCTGGCTCTTACGCCAGGGCTGTAATACAGATGCTAATTTCTTCAGATTTTTAGCTGTAAAAGGAAATCAGGAACTATTAGGGACCGCTGAGACCAGTGCTGCCTTGTGGGATGCAGCTGCATGCAGTCCCATCCCACCACACAGTGGGGGAGTGGAACCCCCTTGAGTGCTATCCATATGCTGCTGCCAACACAGCAATCCCACAGATTGCACTCCGTCAGCTCTCTAAGGTTGGTAGATCTTGGCCAGCTAGTGTGAAGTGTTAGCCAAAGTGTGTGCTCCCTCAGAGTTCATCTGTCTGGGCTACGTAAATCCAAGTGGCCCCTCAGATTCAGGCAAGTAAAGCACACCAGCTTCTGTGGCCAGTAGCATGGGCAGGAGTGACAGAGCTGGCATCATGTCACTCTTCCTAACACATTTTGACTTCATAGGGCAGGTAGGCATTAGCAGTGAGGCTGCTCCTTCAGAGAAGTCTTCTAGATGCTCAGATTGATACCATTGGACCTAAAGCAAGAGATCCACCATGACATTGATTTGCCTCCTCCTTGACCCACAGGATGTTCACACATGCAAGATGGTATGAGGTCTCCTTCCATGCAATACCTCTGTTCTTAAGACACTATACACAAACCATTCACAGAATCACAGAATGATTCAGTATGAGGGTGGTGGGACTCTGAAATAGGCTGCCCAGTGAGGCTGACAATGCTTTCTCCCTGGGGATATTCAAGGCCAGGCCTTGAGCAGCTGAGTCTAATTGAGAGGCATTACTGCCCATGGCAGGGAGGTTCAACTAAATGATCCCTAAGGTTCCTTCCAACCTACATCATTATATGATTCTGTGACAGGAGTTGGAAGGCAGGATGATGTCCAGGTGGGCTTTAAATTACTTCAGAGCTGAAAACTCTACCACCTCTCTGGGCAGTGAGTTTCAGAGCTCTACCACCCTCAAAGTAAAGAAATTCCTCCTCATCTTTAAACAGAACTTCCTATGTTCAAGTTTGTGCCTGTTACCTTTTTTCCCTGTCACTCAGCACCACTAGAAAAAGACAGTCCTATGATAGAGCCCCTGTGAAATCACAGAGAGGTTGATCATGTATCTCACACACCCTATTCATAAGCATTTACATCCTGTTCTGCTTAGTAGTAATTTGAACAATACTTTGACCACCATGTCTTCTCCTTTGAAGTGCTCACAATCTCACAAATGGTTCAGTGACCACCATGAGATTGATTCCAGATATTGGCCAAAAAACAGAAGAGGAAATAGCTAGATATTTAGAAATACCTCATTTGGGGGAGGGGGATAATTTTCACCTAAGCAAAAGCTGCTAAACAAGAAGTTTCCAGAAGTTTCCAAAACATAAAGTCAACTTCATGTGACTAAGCACCCTTACTTTGATATTTATCTCAATTTCAAAATACTTCAATCATTTAGTTACCTGAAAAGCAACCCTGCTATGAAACCCAGCTATACTGTAACTGCTCTTTGCTGAAAATTACACCACATTTACTAATGCCTTGCGGGGGCAGGGCGGGGGAAGGGGAAAAAGAAAGAAACCTCCTTTAACTAAAGCCTGGAATGACTCGCAGCCAAATAGATGACGCTTCAGCAAGTATGCCTAAGTACAGTACAATTCACAGTTCATTATGGTGTTAGTCATACTCTAAAAACCATGCATTTTAAACTAACATTTAATAGGTATGTCCACTACACATCTCCAGGATTAATTTTCTCTCACACAAATTTATTCCATTTGTGGCATCATGTTTTCCAGTCTCCTGACATTAAAGTTAGTCCAACAGCATTCTGTGCAAACTCCATACCTCCCAGCAAGCTAGGCTGGTGAGTCAGCTCCACACACTGTAATACTGTCGAAGCAAGACACTTCAAAAGCTGTCACTTGCAAGGAATCTGACAGGGAAACCACCTAAAATAATTTTTCTAGATACTAGATAGAGTGAAAGAAAAATCTGGTATCCCAGATAGGTTTAGCTGAGAATGTTTCATCACTGCACAGAGCTCAGAACTACAGGGTATCAAGTATTTGTTGAATACAAATCTTTTCTCTGCAATATTCAAACATATGACTGATCATCAGGCTGAACTTAGAAAGCAGCTTATCAACAACACTGACATACTATTAAAATGTGTATCATTGGTACTGCAGCAGCTTTTGTGAACTCATGTTATGTTCACACTACCCTCCTTACAAACTTGGTGAATAAGAAGATCCTTGTACTCAGCCAATACATTCCAGCTTTTAGGATACATTCTCAAAGCTTTAAGCTGTTCTTTATTTCTGTTGCTATATCTTGTGGCTGTTTCATTGCAAAATTTCAACTCTGAAATACCTAAACTCAGGACTTAAAACTGACTACATTATCCTTACCATTATGTTACAGCACGTTACTTTTAGAAGTGGATTTGTGGCAAGACTAAGAGGACAGAGTTTGTTTTTCTATTCATACTCTCTAGTATATGCTCAAAATCCCCTCTCTGCCATGCCAGGCAGCTTACACTACTAATATCTATGAGAAGCTAACATGGAAGGTTTAAGGTGCAACAATTATTCAGACTTTTAAAAGCACAACATTCGTTTCAGAAGCACTTTTTAGATATGCAGTTTGTTCTGCTAACTGGCATGTTACAGATAGCTACAGGTATACTTTTAGCTTCTATAGTTTTATGGATTGCACAGCCCTTCTCTTCATTTGAACATTGAGAAGCAGCACTAAATCAGGACAGCAGATTTTCCAGGTTTGCAAGAGCAACTATAATTATTTTACAGTACCATATGCAGCCATACACTACAGGAGTCTTTTTTCTGTGACATTGATCATGTAAAATAACTACAGTTTCAGATAGATTCTACATTAGATGATCCTTTTGTATTTCACTTGGCAGTACTCTCTGATAGTGGCATCAACACATCAGGATTTTTTCCACAGGTGACAGTTTCCCTGGCATGAACTCAGAGAGGAATCCTCAATCAAGTAAAGTTATGTATGCCAGAAAGGTCAAAACAACCCCAGCACCATCCTGCTGCAATACAAGGATGCTGCACTGGGGCCTATGAGTGTAACCTAGTACACATTCCACATTCATGGCAATGAGTATCACTAGGTTGGAAGGGGGTGTGTTAGTCTAACACATTTATTAAGAATAAGGGAACTTATTATAGCAAAACCCCAAATATGCCAGGGAATCCCCATTCCATTTTCAAGCCAGAGGTACCTGCAGACACGCACTTACAGGAACTCACATTACATTTTCTTTCTTCTGTTGCTGGCCTCTGTGCTCTCTTTTGAACATACTATACTAAATAAATTTAAATAAAAATGAAAAACCACACTTCAAAGTTTTCACAGTCCCATTCCCTTTCAGCTCTGCAAATCATTTCTTCTTCAGTTAGGAATTAATTTGCAGGGACACTCTGATTTCCCTTTGAAGCCAAACAGCAGAGAGGAAACATTAGGGGGAAATTGGAGCTACCAAAACCCCACCAGACACAAACCCAACAAAAAAGGTCTACAGCTCATTTCAGGGGTTCTGTCTCTGAGATCTTAACAACAACCCAGGGAAGGGACAAGAGACCGTGGGTTCTTCCCTGTTGGTATTTCCTTTTTACCTCCCAAAGGCAGAGGCTTTGTCTTTAGCCAGTGTAAGTAAGTAACAGGGAAAGCAAAACGTTGCCCAAACATAGATTACGATGTCTAACTATTCTCTTTCCAGGTGCTTTTCTTATTCCCTATATTCTCTTCTTAATCATTGCTGGAATGCCCCTGTTCTACATGGAATTAGCACTGGGACAATATAACCGAGAAGGGGCTGCCACTGTGTGGAAAATCTGCCCAGTTTTCAAAGGTAAGCATCCCTCTGCTCACTTGAGTATCACAGTGAGGGTGCCAAACACTCACAATCACAAACAAAATGAAGGTCTCCAATATTTTGACAGACAGTATGGTATTTGGTGACCTTTCCACAACCCTTGAAACCAGAAATCTTTTTGGAGCACAACATGGAAAAGCCACATAAATCATCTTCAGGATAATTGCTGAGTGCAAAGAGCAACATGCAGGAGCAGTTTATCCCTGTCCTCCCTTTCCCCTGGATACTGGGTATCTCTAGGTAGTACAAGGAGTTGACAATACAAAACACTTAGAAACCCCAAATCCCATCCAGGTCAGTTCAGTTGTGCCTTCCCCAGGGACTAAGAAAACCACTGACTCCAGTTAATTGTGTGGAGTTTTCTCTGCAGATGTCAGTGTACCACAGCAGCTAGAACACTAAAATGGAGTGGTAAAGCCTGCAGTTCAGCCACTAGGCTTGTACATCACACAAGTTATATATGGCTCTTTAGCTCAGTTTTCCTGCCTATGAAATGGGAGCAATGATTCTGATTTTGTAAAGTGGCTTTTTAATCCAGCAATGAAAAGCACTTAATAAAACATGAACATTATTATTACTCTTGAGTGTTTTCAACTAGAGTTAATTCTCCAGCATCTCTGAATAAAAAACTGCGGAGTGGTGTCGTGTACACTGAGTTGCTATCATTTTACAGCAAAGAAATAGCTGAGGTTAGGTGTTTGGATCAGTGTGCTTGGTACATCAGGGATAAAAGGGGTCTCCCTGGCTGAAAGAGGCTGTGTGCTTTCTGTACATGAAACAAGTATTTGTTAAGGAGCCTCAAGAATTTTCCTAAGCATTGCTTACCAGCAAAAATTGTAAATTCCCTTATATCTACACCAGACTGTACCTAAAAATCTTAGGTAGCAGCCTTTTCAACACAGAGCTACCCAAAATTAAACCAGTCAAGCTTAGCTGAATGTAGAAGCTTAAAAATTCAGATCATGTTCATCCCGCCACTGTCAAAAGCAGAGGAGCTTAGCAGCAGCAATCCAAACTCGGCAGATGCAGCGCTTGGATATAGGTTACACTGAGTAAATGTTAGTCTTCTTTCTCAAAATACAGTTTTCCTCTTCAAGGAGGCTAGTGCTGCAGAATAAGAAAACTGCATGCTTGGGTTTTTTTTTAATCAGTCAGACCTAAAGCCCACAGAAAATTAGAGATATAATAAAAAATAAGCAAGCTTTTATATAATATGTGCCATCCACACAGATTTATCTAACCCTTTTATAATCCCTTCGGGAGACAGAATCCATCCTAGCACCCCAGAAGCTGAAGACCCTTGCTCTATCAGAATTCCTGCTGGTAGCAGTTAATACCTTTGGATGGTAACGAGGGTTTTGAAAACCTAACTGCAAAAATTAGACCTGAAGGATCTCAGTGTTTGAGCCAAATACCACTGTGCTCCGAGGTGTTCTATCTGTTGACTTCGGGATTGAAAAGATGATGAGAAAGGAAAACAGAATTTATTTCATGTATACTCTTGTTGACATTCCAGCTGTGTTTTTAAGCTGACATTTTCAAGGTGGACTAAACATATATTACTGTTGATTTTTAAGTGTTCTTATTACTAGGATATAGACTAGCATAAGTTATTTGAGTCTCAAACAGTAATAGGCATTGAGTTGTATTTGCACCTCAGTGCTAGAATAAACTCGTCACTTCTAAAGTTTTGGGTAAGTCTTCTGATAATACACAAATATATTTCACTGCTAATTCTTTTAAGTAATTTCTAAGACAAACATCTCACTCAAGTGAGAAGTACACATACTACACAGATTTATAACAGTGTCTCTAAATGAACAGCACTATAGTACTAATTTTAGCTATGAATATTATTGCAGTGAACTCTAAGGGCTCTACCCTCCAATGAGATGCTCTCATGCAATTAAAAATACACCCTGTAACCTTTGCAATGCAGTCTGCTTCCATCCCTGCACTTTGCAGGCTCTGTTTTTGAGTGGGTGGCGCAGCATTTCTTTTAAAGAAAAGCTAGACTTAGAAACAGGAAAGCAAATTAATTCCTGAATATTCTTATGACTTCAGAGCAGTGACATTTAAGATACACTTGATCCAGTATGTTTTAATCCTGGTATTAAATAGCTATCATTGTCCTCTTCAATTGGAGAAGTTTCACAACTGCTTTTTGAATTTCAGAGCAACATTCAGTTGTTTGTACTTATTTTAACATCCACATTAATATTCAAGAATTAGCCTCGTGGGTGATTCTTCTCCTCTCTACTGATCATAATTAACACTCAAACTCTAGTGATAGATGTATTGGATTCATATAAGCCCCAAGAATTTGAAGATACAGTTTTACCTTTACTTTCACAATCCTTTGTTAGGATTGAGCAAACAGGTCTATGTATTAAAAGCCTCCTGAAGAGGCTGTGGTGTATGCAGCAGTCTTTGAACTGCCAGCTTCTTCAGGGTCAGCACCTGATCCTTATGCAAATTTTAAAACAAGTGTGTGTCATTTCCCTGCTTTATCAAGAAATATGAAAGCCCAGTAATATCCCACTGTTAGGCCTAAAAAAAATAATAAATAATCTGAAGAAAATTAGAGACAAATGTTTACTCTCAGGTGCCTGCTGGGACAGTACAGTGATTTCAGTCACAAAACAGCTGTAATATTTACTTCGTATCCAATACATACAATTCTGGGGTAGGATTAAGAGAATAATACTGCCCAGAGTGAAGGTAGATGATAAAAGCCAAGGGAAAGCAAGCTTCCTGAACAATTCAGACAACAAACCTATATTACACTCTGACATAAGCACCAAAGCTTTCTCCCAAACCACTGAAAAATGTCCATTTTCATGAGAAGAACACACACTCGTTAAAGAGACCCTCCAAGCACACTTGGGAGTAGACAAAGCTATAAAACTAATGTTCAAAATCAAAAGGAAATGCTTACAGTGGGGGTTCTGTAATCCTGTGGAGACTATAAAGTGGTCTGAAGGTCCACATACAGTTCAGCCCCAAGCTCAATATTCACCAAGGTTTACCGGCATGCCAAACAACCACTTGGAGCCCTTGAGAGGAAGAGCATAGACTGCTTAATGTGTGCTCTGGACCTATTTACATGCTGATGGAAGCCAGTCTGCAGAGTCACAATGGGAAAGAAACAAGAGAGGGATTGCTGTCTGTTCCAAACTAGCTCAGGGTGGGAACGTGAGCCACAGGGAAACTTCGCTTAAGTCTCGAGCTTTACTTTTCCAAGAAAAGTTGCCAAGGATTGTGACATTATGAAGATGAAGCGAGTTCCACTGCTAACATGGGCTTGCAGTCTTCTGCATTGGAAGTAAATTAGCAATGGAATTGTACAGGAGCAAATATCAGCATTGCACTAATTTCTGTGGCAAACAACTGGATTTGCTAAAAGACAGTCATTTTCCAAAATCAGTAATATATTACCTTATTCTTTTACCTTAAGGCCAATGATTGTGTCTGCATTTGCATATGTGAATGTCAAAAATTATTTTATCTTCAGACCAATAAAAGAAAATCTGCAGCTATGTATGGTTGAGTTCAACTGAAGTGTTTGCATATACTGTTGCACCTACAGCAACACATAATTTACTTTTCCTTTGTCTTTAGGTGTAGGCTATGCAGTGATACTCATAGCTCTCTACGTGGGCTTCTACTACAACGTTATCATAGCTTGGTCTCTGTATTATCTATTTTCATCATTCACATTTGAACTCCCTTGGACAAACTGCCACAACAGTTGGAACAGTCCAAACTGTACAGATCCCAAACTCTTCAATGCATCAGTGCTTGGCAATGGTACCAAATACTCAAAGTACAAGCTCACTCCTGCAGCTGAATTTTATGAGTAAGTGTTGACTTAACTTTTCTATTTATTCCAAATACTTTGTCTGTGTGTTTCCTCTGGACAGTAAAATCACTTAGCATGCAACCTCCAGAACAGGCATCAAAAGCCTAAGGTTAAAATGCAGTTGTAATTTGCCACTGAGGAAAACAGAATTGGACAAAAAACATAAATCTTCCCTGATGTATCTCTCTGGATTGCACAGATTTTGCCAGGCAAGGAAACTCAGCAATGTTCTGGCAAAGACGTCTGCATGCCACACTGAGATGATTTTACGGCTTTAAAATAATCATTTGTTCAACAGACTTGACCTGTTCCTTCACCTGCAAGGTACCTCAAAGCAGACTTCTGTTTGCTCAGCTGCTTCAATAGTTCAATGAAGCACTGAGCAGGAGGAGAGCACCACAGTTCTAGAAAGATGGGTTTTTTCTAATTCCTAAGCAAAAGAGCATTCTGCATTATGGGCCAAGACAGGCAAAGGCACACTCAAATCAAACACTTGGAATCAAAACTCAAATTGACAACTGATCTGCAAAGATCTGTGTATCAGTAGTTACTTTACAGACCTCCATAAGAAAAGGGGATTTTAGGAGAATAAAGAAAGGAGGATGGGCATCAGGCTAATTGAATCAGCTGTTGAATTAATCTGAATAGTCAACTAAGATTTCTGTGTTGGGAATAGAAGGCTATCAGGGCACACACTTGCTGAGCAGACAGTCCAACACTGTAGAAACCAAGGGACACCACCATTACCATAAATAACCTAGTGTGTATTACACCATGCCTGCCTACATGCCTTGCTGAGCAGACAGTCCAACACTGTAGAAACCAAGGGACACCACCATTACCATAAATAACCTAGTGTGTATTACACCATGCCTGCCTACAGTAGGCATCATGAGGTCTGTGTTTGTACCACTGCAACATTTGTGGCTGCTACTTCTCAAAAACAGCACAGTGAAAGGTCAGTAGTGATACACAAACTGTTATCAGGGGTTTGGGTAAACGACACTCACTGCTTTGACAACAATAAGGGGCAGTGAGTTCAATGGAACTCATTGCAATGGTAAATCATGAGAGCTAGGCCATCTACAGCCCTGATAGAGACAACCTATGTTTGTAACACAAATGTAAAGATAGACCATTTATAGCAAAAGGCTATATACGCACACAGTTAAAGAAAAAGGTTGTCTTTAAAATGTCCTTGTGCTTTAAGCCTTTGTAAAGCAAAATGCAGTCTTTTATGTTCTTACTTTGCTCCTTTATGATTTGTAGTGGCTGTACATATTTTCCATTACCATGTCATGCTCAGAGTATGATTTTGACTTTGTATTGGGTGAGACTGTGATAAAAATCAATGTTTTGATTTAGTTCCACTGATCAGGGGAACAACTCAATATGTGATTCTCTCTGTACACTTACTAGCAACTAGATTATATTGCAAAAAATTAGAAGAATAACCACTCACATAATCTGTAACATCTGTTTTCCCAGCTGTAAAACCAGGGATTCACAAGGGGCATTATGTTCACTTACCTAATATTTGGGTTCACTCACCAAGTCCAGCTGTACAGCTCAGGTGTGGAACCAAACTTGTGCAGAGCTTTAGCGTATTCAGACCTACCCTAGTGGAGGCAGCCCAATTCAGAGAACAGAGCTTCTTGTCTTACAGCAAATAATCTAACAACCTAACACCATGGTGTTTGTACAGCAGAGAGCTGAATCTTATTATTATAAAGCTTCATATTATGTGCAAAGGGTTAGGAAACAGAAATGACAACACAATATTCAGCTTGCATCAGTGTAGTGATGTTACAAAATTGCACACCATTTTTCGATGCAGGATGTTAAGTAACAGGTCAAGTAAGGGTCTTGACTAGCTACATTCCCTCTGAAAACCCCTTCAAGTAAAGGCTGAATATTCCTTTAAGAATACTGGGTGTCCTTATTTCACTCCTGCTGACCTTGACCCAAGCGTCTATGTAAAAAGCATACCTGATTCTTCACGGTCAGTAGCCACTAGCCACTTCCTAACCAACCAATCTTTTCCAGAGAAGAAAGAGAGTTCCTGATCCAATATTTTGTGTAAAGACAGTCTATTCATTACAGCCAGAAATACTAAATTATGAACTGGGTAGCTAACTGATCCTTCCTCAGGAATATTGTGATTGAGGAACAGTTTAAGTAACAACAAAGACACGGGTTTCCAAATTCTATGCTCATGCTTACTTTCTTAAGGTCTCTAGTCCTATCCAGTGGTGCAAGTTATTAGCATTAACAGAAATCATTACTTCTGGGGCAATAGTATGGCAGATTTCAGATTCTGAGCTTTGATCAGGTATACAGAAAAACAAGGAAGTAGAGCAGCTGCTTTTATACCATAAGGAAATCAAACCATGCCACTCAAACTTCAGTGGGATAGCTACATAAGCTACATAAGCCCAACATCTGCACTGACACAAGGCATGATAATTAGCATTATTAAAACAGGGATTTCAAACAGCAACATCACTGGCACCTACTGTAAGAATATCACAGAAAGTGAGCGATTTTGCCAATGGAAGTGACAATAAGTTCTATTTTTCTCCTCAGTACTACCAAGGCATATGGAACACTATCCAATCTGGCATATTTGGGGTGGTGTTTTTAATTATGGTAACTAGTGTAACAAGAATTTGTGGCTTTATGTTACTGGGATACACTGAAATGTATGGAAAATTCCTTAAAGCACTGAAGTCTTCAGCCTCAAGACTACATGGGCAGTGGTACAGCTTGAACACGGTTCTCTAGATGTAGATTGACATCAAAAACATATGCAAACTTTTGCCTTCTGGTGGGCAGGGAGACAAGAAATGACAAACACCTGTTTTGCAGTTGGAGTATAAAAAGAGGTACTTCCAAAGCAGGCCAAAAGCAAAAGGAGGTGTAGTTACCCTTCAGAGAAAGGGATACCCTTCAGAGAAAGAGATACTTCTCTCTGGAACTTGATTCCTTCACACAAAGCTGACTGTGTTTAGAGTAGGTTATTTACTAAAACCATACAGAGCTGACTGTCACGATCTCCACTAGCACAGGAATAAACTGTAGGAAGCAGTGGGAGTTGTGTATATGCACTAGTTGATCTAATACTTCAAGAAAGGCACCTCTAACTTCAAAAGTAAGACGCCAATTCTCACCATTTACCATCTGACTGAGAGAAGGGAAAACTTGCTAGGAATCTTAGCCAACTCTTTCAGCTGGCAAGGAAGGAAAGCAGGGAGTAACTTCTAAGCCTCAGACTTGGAAGAAATCACTTGAAATTGTAATTTTTATGCCAAGGCAGTGACAGACAGACTTCAACAAACATTTGCATGTTTTCAAGCCTTAAGAGCTGGGAAATAAGTCAGGTTGAAGTAGTTCTACACTTAGGGTTTCTACAGAGTTTCGTTATAAAGTCTGATTTCAGTCACTCAGGTTTAATTCAGGTGAAGGTGCTACTGACATCAACAGGAGAGTTACACAGGAAGCTCTAAAGTACTTCATTAGAGATGGTTAAAGTCAATTATTAAGTATTTGTACACTGTAAACTCAGCAAAACAAGTACTCCAAAGTCTGACAACGACTGCTGCCCTTCTGCTAGTAATAGTCAAAAGAGAAATCCAGTTAAGCAAGGAAAATGTGGAACTGACATTTGATTGAGACATGCATTACTTTAGTTACATCCCTCCTCAGTGGTTTGGAATTAAACACACAACATGTGAAGGACCTTTTGTCCTTTCAACATACATTAGAACATTTTTTTTTTAAAGAACACAAGTGCATCACTGCAAAAAAACCTTCCCCCCACATACTTTGTATCACTCCTACTTCAATACTTTATCTGAATACAGGAAAATTTCATGTTTGATCTCACTATTCTTACATCTGGGAATAGTTTGTTACCATCTTGCTTTCACTTGCACTAACAAAAAAATATCGGCTTGGAGGAACAAAAGCCCTATTCTTCTCGAGAGGCACTGAGGCCCTGTGCCTGTATAATATCATCATCTGTTGTAGGAACAAACCCTGGCTATTGTTAAATAAAACAGCGAAACTGTCACCAAATGTCCTGAGCTATGGGGATCTTTTCCTCTATCAAACTTGTTCTCAAATCTGTAATCTTTCTTTCTGCATAAACTAGAAAGGACATTTTCACAGGGAAATTCTCAGAATTCAGAAGTCTGCCCAGGTATGAGTAACTGCAAAAAGCTATCTAAGAACAAGGAATAAAGACAATGTTCACACACAGCAGTCTACATCTATTATATTTGTAAACATAAATGTATGAGGATTGTATGAACCAAGAATACCCTGGAAATCATCACTCTATACCGCAAAGACCTCTTCTATAAACTAATGGGCTTGTACTTCAGAGTGCAAGTCTTCACCAGAAATACCATCACAGACCAATGGGTCTACATAGTTCAGTAACACATCAAATGGATTGATTAATACTGCATGTTCCAAAGGAAGATGCAGACACCTACCCTCTTAAGCCATCTGTGAAACAATTTCTCCCAAAAGAGAGAAAACATCTCTTCAAAAGAGAGCATAAATAGGTACCTATAAATGCTTATAAAAACCAAATAAGGTAACAAGAACTAAAGAGAGTGAATAGCCCTGTATTTTGCTAATAGCATCTAGTAAGAAAAGATTCTAAGCTCAGGATAAACACGATCAGCAGTTCCCAATGTTACGCCACTTTGCTGGACAACAAACTTCCACTGAATATATCTGAAGCTTCTTTAAGACGTTTTTTCACACAACATCCCCATTCTATAAACCAATTAGAGAGCTGGTGAGCAGCAAAAAATTAAGAACCTTTCCTGACATCTAGACTTATTCATCTTTTGCATCTTAATTGAAAGAGAAGTTTTCAGATGTTTCTGACAGGTCTGAAGTTGCATAGCAGTCATCTGTGTGTCTTCATAGTGATCACACAATTAAAGACTAACAACTCTATCTAAGTTCTGTACCCTCACCCCTAGAAAACTCCCTGAATGTAACAGAAGAACCCCTCCAATTTCAGCAGGCTTAGAATCGGGCACACTAATACCTTATGTGAGTAATTTATAGCCACACTGCTGAAACAGCAATGAAAAAGCTGCTTTAGGTATCAATTCCATATTAACTGCATAGGCATAGTGAGAAAGTGTTTGGGTGCACTGTTCACACATCTATAATCTAAGACTAATACATTTGCACCCCTATACATTCTGTATTTACTCTTTCACTTGTATTGGCAGATGTTTCTGACAGGTATGAAGTTGTATAATTCATCTGTGTGTCTTCATAGAGATCTAGCCAATTATTTCTGTGCACAAAACAAAACCAGCCACTCCACAAATACCTACCTGTGCAGCTTTGAAATTTACTAGTCAGTTATGCTCACATCTTCACATTTGTTGACTATTTACAGTGAAAGTCAATCCACGTAAGTGTGCACACATGTTCCTGGGCTTTGGGGAGCTTAATGGAATTATTCCTAAACCACAACATGTCATTGTGTAGCCCATCCAGAAGACTGGGAGAATGACTTTGCCAACTTAAAATTTGCAGAGGGACGTTATGAGATACTGCAGATGTCAGGAGCTGCACATTATGCAACTGGCTTGCTCTGTGCTAACTTGTAGGAGGAACTTTTAACTGCTTATTTTTACACACAGAATCCTGTGTAGCAGGGTAGTGGGACTAGGCTCTGAGCAGTAGCTACAGCCACTGAGGTCAGTTCAGCAGCACCTCTCCTTTTATTACCTTGCATTTTAACACCTGGCAATCAGAAGCATACCCCCTGCACATACTGGTTGAGGCAAAGCCAGTAAAGATGTCACACACAACTAAATACCAATTTATTTGTATTCACCTGCAGCATTCTCTACAACACTGCAATACCAGTGCAGTATCACCACTAGTGTTTTATGTGCTGTTTCTTATAGGCAAAGTGTTTGCTAATCCAAAGCTATCACCTCTAGGAATTATTCTGTGAAAAGTTTACCACCTTAACCTCATTGTGTAAAGGACCAGCAGTATTAAATATGTCAAACCATAAAGTGAGCACTCGTTTCAATGTGTCAGTGGTCCTCAGCTTGTGAAACAGGGACCTGTTCCTATGGTGGACTTTTCTCACAGCAACTTTGTGCCTTTTGTACAGCTCTTCTGAAACCAGTAAAACTTCTGAAAGCTCAGCAGCTTCTTTGGAGAGGCTGGGGTTCTTCTTCCATGATGCTCCTGTTTAGGACAGCACCTGATCCACTGAGAATGCTGCTGGAAGGACTATGTAACTCGCTGACTGAGGGATGGGGCATTAGGGACCACATGTGCTCTATGTATTCTGCCATGTATCTTCAAACACACATCATTCAGGAGTTCAGTATTCATTAGGTCTATAATTGCAGATCTCATTATAATGGGTTTAAAAGCAGATTTTGAAAAAGCTTTTCATGAGTGCTGTGTAGACTTGAATGTATTCAAGTGTGGCACAAACAGCAGAGGAGGTCAGAATTACTAAGCTAATGGGAGAAATAAGCAACCTCAATGAGTTAAGTTAAACATCCTCAGCGAGTGAAAGATTTAGCGGCCACCTATAATTTCAGGATTATCAAGTCCCAAAAAGAAATACCATTTCATTCAGCACAAGCACTCTATTATAGGCGAGCCAGGGTGTCACTGGTAAATTACCTTTCTATGCGTGGTACCCAAAATCTAGTTTGAAGTCCATTCTCCAACACAAGAGGGAGCTGAAATATCTTAACAGGAAAATCCAAACCACAACGATGCTGGCAAAAGACAATGCAGCATCTAACAAACCTGGAGTCAGTATGTCCAGGTGAACCCAAGGTGGCTGGTGCAGAGTCCCTGACATGCCTCTGACGCATGCTCAGCACCTCAGATGGGGAAGCGGTCTGCAGTGCACATGTAGCAGTGCACCTCAGCTAGCTTGGCACCATCAACACACTTTATAAAGAACCCACAAGTACCCAAGCAGCTCAGAAAGCATCTGTACATATGTCAGAGGTAGGTGTGAGCCAGGCTAACCCTGATGAATTTGTCTGACTTCATGGGGAAGCTACTCTGCTACCTCACAGTAAGGAGACACTGGTGTTCCATCTGCATGGAGCCAGCTCAGGTCTGCAGGGTTGGCACCACAAACTCTGCCCCAAACAGCTGTAGATATAAATATTATGGACAAAAACTGCCATGGAGCATAACAGCTGAATTTAAGCAGAGCTGTACCTGAAGCAAAAATATCTGGAGCCTAGAAAACTGTGCAAAAAGAATTCCATCCACTACTGCTTAATGCAGACAGCCTGAGCTTTTACAGAGAAATAAATCAATCCATTTCATCCTCTGAAGGGAACTGCCAGCAATGACAGCTGAACTACAGTTGCCCAAACATACAGCCCATGAGATGCAGGTAGGAGAGCCTTTTAATTAGGCACAATTATCATGCTTCAAATTGCCTTCTAAATTGAGTATGCAATTTAATTTGTATAGATTGCACACTGTAAACTGACAGTCCTTTCAGCATCTTCCAGCTACAATTTGCATTAAGTTTTAAGTCATTAAAAACTACCAGAAGAGGGGACAGAGCTCAGAAGACCAGGATCACAGCTATTTTTATCTTAGCCGATTTGTAGATATTCAAGCCATTTGGGGCTGATCCCATAAAAGTGACTGCTAACTTCTAGAAATACTTCAAAATTTTTGGAAGTACTTAAGATTTTGGAAGTACTTAATATGTTAACTAAATAAAGGCATTTGTTAATTACCATAGTAACTTGCTGACAAGTTGATAACGTTTTTGCAACCTGAAGAAAACTGTTACAACACGTCTAAAAATTGTTTGAATGAAAGACATCTTTCTGTTGATCATATAAAATTGAACCAAATAACTGTTGTCTTGCATAAAAAGAGAAAGAATGAGCCTGTAATCATATCTTGATTGAAACAAAATTGCAATTGATTTGGGACTAGAAAACCAAAGCCCGCTCCAAGACCTTTAAACTGATCTGTTTGTAGAAAGCCTTCTAAACTTCCAAAATCCAATGCTGTAAATCTGACTAGGGATGAATAATACAAAAGGCTCCTTTGAAAGTCCTTTGAAAGAACCAGACTGACAAAAAAGTCTAGGAGACTTCCAGACACGAAACTCTTGTTTCCTCTTTTCTGTCTATGTATCACATGTTCTGGAGTGAACAAGATACAGAGCAATTTTCAGATCACGACCTTTGGCATTGCTTTTTCCTTCGGTTTGGCTCCCCGCGTACACTCAAACACTCACCACTTCCATAAAGAGTATGTTTCTGAATTGCTCACGGTACAGTTTGCCAAAAGCCTCCCAAAATCCAGGACAAATGTTCTGATCAGAAACCTGTGAAGTTTTTCTGGGTATACTTACCATTGCCCAAACTGCTAAGTTTAAAAGGGAATCAAGCATCCCTGCTCAGGATTCACTCACACCCTGGATCCTCTGGCAAATTTTACTTTATTAAATACAAGTAGCTTTCATTCACAATCTAAGCAAAAGTTGAATGAGACATAGCTATTTTTTCTCATTTAATTAAAGATAAGGTTTTAGAAGAGGTATCAAGAAGTCTGCCTCTATGTTTTACTGTTTCCACAGTAACAGCTATGTTGTTATACATCTATATTGTTGTCTAGTAAGAGTTAAACTCACCTTACACCTTCTAAATGAGAACATTCCTAAATATATGCCACAGACACTTGTTCTTAGCCTTATAATGGGACAGAGACATATCAGCTGCTTAATTTAGGAGGGTGCTTTCTACAAGTATCTTATCCAGTCTGGAATTAATCACAGAAACAGATCAAAAATACAGTGTTCCTTATTAAATGTGAGAAGAACAACTATTAAAATTCTTAGCTGATCATATCTTGATACTTTAGAGATCAAAAGGAAATTGTATGCAACTCTCTTCTATTACTAGATGGGTTGTTCTAACAGGTCTCAGTCTTCCCAGCATGCTTCTACAGTTTAAGTAGTACAGTGATATTTTCCAGTTTTCCCCACTGAAGTTGACATATGCTTGCCCTATCTGGGAACTTCTTCCATTATCTCACTTATATCTAACTCGATAAAACAACTGTTTAAGTTGCTTCCAAAGCACCATCTATCCAGAAGGAGACTGTATGGGGACAGCCAATGGGGCTAGAATTAGAATTCTCAGGCTTCTGTCTCTACACATCTGCAGTTACACAGGAAAAACACCAAGTACTTTTGTCTCTAAAATATCATTACCTCCATAAAACATGTCAAGCTCCTCCAGTGAAAAGGGCTTCCTTGATTTAATTTGTTTGTACTATCATGGTACCAAGAGAAGCCAACAGAGATCAACATTGTTTTACCCCAGCAGTGCATAGCAAATAAAAGGTGACAGAGAAAGGAGAGAAGATGAGGAAGGTCATGACCATTTTATTTGGCTGGGCAGTGCAATACTAGGAAATTGAATCCCTGAGCCAGCATCCTGTAGATCTATAACAGAACCACAAGTTAGCAATTCACCTCCAGCGGAGGGCTCCAGCTGCAGTGCTGTTCCTCTTTGCAAATACAGCTGTCAATAAAGGAAAAGATTTCTGCAGTTTAGATTTGTAAAAGCAACAAGAGACACTTCAACAGCACAGAACTGAGTTGTCTGTTGCACACAATGCATTTTGACAACTCTAGTCACGAGGACAAACACTTTTATTTGCCTCAATCCATTTCACTGGATGTGGATCTCAGGAAGAATTAGCCTGCCCCAGGAAGCAATAGAATTTTCTCTGCTATCATGCCACTGTCTGGTGAACCACACAAAGCACTGTAACCGACTGACATTTCCTAGCTGTTGCTTTTCCTAACCAGTCACTTTAATGCAGCCTCATAATAACCTAATCAAAAAACTGAAAGTGACTTTGGAATTGCTCAAATTGCTTATCTAAAAATCACAAAATAACTTAGGTTGGAAGAGGTCTCTGAAGGTCATCTAGCAACTCCTCACCAAAAAGCAAGGTTACCTTCAAAAGTCCATCTGTCTGCTTAACACCTTTACTGGCTAAGTTTTTTAATCGACCAAGAATGAAGCTCCTGCAATCACTCTGGGCATCTGTTCAGTGTTCAAGCAAGAATCAATGAATGGCACCTCCAAAATCCCCAAACACTTCCAGTGAAGGAGAAAAGGCTATCATCATGACACTGTGGTGCTAAACAGATACTGATGGGCCAGTGAGACCATAAAGGTGTTGTGTGAAGAAGCAGGATACATGGCTTCACAAAACAAATTTCACCAACTGCTAGTAGTGTCAGTAGGGTAACTACGACTGCAGGTCACCATCCATTCCTGCTGCCCACAGGGTGAGAGATGGAAAAGCCTTTTCCCTCTAGTAACTACACTTTGTTTCCTTGTATCTGGTATGTAGGCGAGGAGTTCTGCACCTGCATGAAAGCCGTGGAATCCACGACCTTGGCTTGCCTCGCTGGCAACTTTCCCTCTGCCTCTTGGTGGTGGTAATCATTCTTTTCTTTAGTCTGTGGAAAGGTGTGAAGACTTCAGGAAAGGTAGAGCTAATATTGTCCTTCTATCTCAACTGCATTCTTTGTTTTCTTTAAGCCTCCTAATTTTAGAAAGCAAGAGACTAAAAGTCTGCTTCTAAGGGATCCTCAGGGACCAAACCATGTGAGAAGCCTTCAGATCCGTACAGGGAAAAATACACAATCCCAATTCAGCCTTCATTTTATTTACGAGTTTTCCTTCTGTGGTGTTCCAACTGGAAGTTTTATTAGTATATGGTGTTCAATTCAACTTTATCAGTCTCATCCAGAAGGTACTTTGAAAGACTGCAAATTGCCTTAAACCTGCCTCCTATTCTTAGCCAAATGTACTATGGTTTCAATGGTTTAAAACGCTTCTGGGTTAGATATAAAATGCCATGACAAGAGACATAGCGGATGAAAGTCATTGGAAATTACTTGGACATCCTTCAGAAAGCACCTCAAAAGAAGTTCTAGGGTTGGATACATCTGAGAGCTTTCTGTAATTTTCCATGACCATATCACCTAATATCAGGCAATGACTGCACTTGTTGAGTAAATAATGTGTTGAACAGCTAATCAGCAGTCTAATACATAGCAGTAATGTCTAAGCACTCTTCTGTCAAAACTGTCTTGCACCTGTAAACATATGGACGTAAAAACTCACGATTTTCCCCAAAACATCCTGTAGAGTTTTGCCATTGAACTAAATGGGAAAAAAAATCAAGACAGGGACAACTGCATTTGTCACACATTATAAAAATCTTCTGTAACAGCTGATTAACCTTGGGGATCTCTGTTGTCTGCAGGTGGTTTGGATAACAGCCACTTTGCCTTACGTCGTATTATTTGTCTTGTTGATACACGGAATAACCCTGCCTGGTGCATACAACGGGATAAATGCGTACCTGCACATAGATTTCAAAAGATTGAAAGAAGCCACAGTAAGTGTACTCTTCCACTCTCACCCCTTGTTATTAAGCCTGTTGGGTTATTAAAACTGAAAATTAGAGCAAATGTCTGAAATTAAATAGGCCACATTTCTGCTTCTACATAAGCACTAGCCTATTGCCCTGATGGTCTAACTTTCCAACACTGTAACAGGACTATCACAGCCTGACCCCAGCTGCTTCTATCACAGAAATTAACCTAGTGAACAGAAGTCCTGGCCTATGAAAACCTTGCTAAATCCACTAAATCAGGATTAATTCACCTAATCAAATCATGGTCTTTCACATGAATGAGATTTTTAGTAGCACAGGGTTATGCTGATATTGAAAGTAATAAACATTGCATGGTGTCATTTAACAATGATGCAAGTTGTTATTATTAAATACAGCAACTCGTTAAATATATCATTAGTTCCAAGATATTCCACAAATGGAGTTGGTTTGGATATAAGAATTACATTATCCATTATAAAAGCAAGATCTACAAGTAGAGTGACTACCTCGTAGAATTATCACAACAATGATGTGACAACTCAAAAGATATCTCACCACTATGATATTCAAAAAATATAAATCATTGATAACACAGTGGTATCTCTGTGGAGGGGTCAAAAGGCCATACAAATTATTGCAAAATTGAAATCAAGAACATCACTCTACTAGAAAGAAATGGACTATCTTGAATACTTGCAGCTTTCAGAGCTGGCTGTGGTCTGGACATAGTTGTACTATACATTTCCTATGCATCCTATCTTGAATCTCCTGAATTATTAAAAATACCTAGAGTGTTAGAATACAATCCTTTTTTATCTACTCCTAGCAAAACAATTCTTCCTTGGCTTTATAATACTAAATTTGGTAACTGGAGGTTTTGCAATACTAAATTTTTTGAAGCTTCAACAACAGAGGTTATCACCAGAAGTCAGACTCCATCTCACACTATTTTGGAATTGACACGCCAAACTTCAAACATGGGACTTTCACCCAGGTTTGTCACCAAGAAGCCACCTCAGTAGATCACTTTTATGCATAAGTATGACTACAAGGACACAAGGGTGAACAAAGGAGGTGCTTAAGTTTCACAAATTGTTGTTGACAGTGATCAGGATGCTCTAAGGTTTTTCAGGAGAGCAGTGGCAGGGTCTTCTGTTGGTCATGACTGTTTGTGACTTACAACTAGAAGTCCGTGGAGCTGTGCCACCTTGCATCACCTCCAAATCTAGGCCTCCATAATCACGCTTTCTGCTTTTGGAAGGATATTCTATGCTCCTTGGCTTAACATTTTGCAGCTGCCATTCGGATGAGCCTAAAATTCAGTTTCTGAAACTGTATTTGTCAGACAATAAAAAAAAAAAAAAAAAAAAAAGAAGACTGAAGATGAATTATAAGAAGTTGCACAGACTGCTCTGTTACATCAGGCTTTCTCCTGCTCAGAGGCTGGGATACCTATTGCTGCTGCAATAAGCTTGTGTTTAACCTTTGTCCTCAGCTTCCAAAGAATACATTACTGCTTCAGTCCTACATCAGTGCATCCCTGAATCTTTCTGATGTATGATTCTTCTCTCCACAAACAAAATATTTGTTTGCTTTATTCTTTAAGTTACAAACAGTAATGACCAACAGAGGGCTCCTGCCACTGCTCTTCTAAAACACCTTAGAGCATCCTGATCACTGTCAAGGTCTACCTCATACAGTAGGGCAGTTAGCAAGCCCTGAGACATCTCCGTTTTGAATCCACAGGGTATGTGTATAAAAAGGAGAGAAAGATACTCACTTGGGGATCTCTTAACCAGACCAATGCCTAGCTATGTTACTTGCTGAAAGTCCAGGAGCTACAAAGTCACAATACTCATCTCCACTGTACAAATGGATACATGAAACATCTGTGTGAAACTGCAGCTGCACTTCTCTTCTGCTAAAGGATCAGTGTTAAATACAAGTTAAATCAGACTCTTGGTCTTTCATACACCCTCATACGTTCCCTGAATATTGCATACTATCTGGAGGTGTGCAAAAGGTTTCCTCCTCACAAAGAACAGCAATTCTTTAAACCCATGTACACATGAAAGAACATGTACAGAAGTTATAATAGCATAAACAACGATGGAGAAAGTTGGAAAGATTGCATGTGAAGACAATACTGAACCATAAAATCCATTAGCCCGTGCATCAATCAGAAACCATTCAGCTGAAGTGACCAGAAAACAGGGGAGGAAACTGCAGAACAACCAGCCCCACTCACATCCTGCTTTGTGTAACAAAGGCATCTTTTGCACTTAGTCTTACTTCTAAAGGAATTTTTAGTTTCTGCTCTTTTTTTCCATTCCTCTTGATCTTCTCAGTTTGTTTCCTAATCACCTACTGTGAGCCAAGACCTACTCAACAGATATGTAAGCACATGTATAACTCCCCTGGTAAGCAGCAGATGCTAGCCTCTTATTTGAATCAAGGGGACTTAAGCACACATTTAACAGCGTTCAGATAGCAAGAAAGGAGAAGTGTAAGTACATCTTGTACAGTTCATACACTAGCAAGACACAGAAGAGATAAAAACCCACTAAAATACCTTATGATAGCAGCATAGAGATTTAGCTATAGTTTAAGCAAAATTTTTTTCTAAGAAAATGTCAGAAACTTCATTAATAACATGAATTATGAAAAGTTGTAAAAAGCAAGTAAAATTGTAGAAGACTTTGCATCCCTCCTGCACTCTCATCCACAGAAATACTCTCCAGGGAGCACAACCCTATTTGAACTCAATCCTCCATCTCCACACAAAGATTATGACATAACTGGGCATATAAAAGGAATGAGCATGGAATTAATTTTACAGGATTGTTTTGTTATTTAGTAAAAGAAATCCATGATACCAAAAAGCCCCATATAAATTGCAATTTGAGTAAAAAAAAATGCTCATCATCCACTGGTTCGAAATAAATACCGAGATTGTTCCTCATATTATCTTTCAAGTAATGAACTCTCAATGGCTCATAAAATTAAGTTTTTCCACAAATTCAGATTTCAATAAATGGTTCACAGCCCTTAGCAGGCAGTACCTGAAACCATCAGTCAGCTACATGCACAAAAAAATAGCTCACTAGCATAGAGAGAGTGCCATGTGAATCCATTGCTTACCACTGGGCCAAATGCGAAAGCTTAGCACTAAATCCCAATACAGATGGAGCTCTTAAGCTCAGGTATGTTCAAAAGCTGCTGCTGAGTAGATAGACTGCATCTGACTTGTAAAGATGGAAGGAGATGAAGTGCTTTTCATAGTCTTGAGCACGTGGCAGATTAAACACTGAAGGTCACCTTTTCAGGAATGTTGAGTGTTATTCACTCCATTGGCTTTATTACCCTTGTTGAATATATTTGTTTAAATATCTCTGTGTAACAACCGTGTAAGCGAAACCCTCACTAGGCAGAGCAGGCTACTTTCAGGCAACCAGCACTGCAGCACTGCTCCTGACTGCTGTCTGCATACCCTGAGTGAGTGGATGCTTGGCTGAAGGGTCACCTCAAAAATGTTGCAGTGTTGAAAACATGTTCCCTTGGGAATAATCCTTGAAATGACCAAACTGCATCTAAACTGACATTCATTGACTATCACAGGAATAACTCCTGTGAGGAAGGTGACAGATGATCCACACAGGTCTGTTCACAGCATGTCAGTCATTCTTCAGCTTCTGAATTAAGAAAGCATCATATAAAGCATACTAACAGTCCCATGAAGAAAGCTGTCTTATGGGAAAGAAAATGTCCCATTACCCTTGACCCATTAGCTATTTTTGGGTTTCTAGTTGTACATTCCAAACTAACTTCAAACAAAAACTACTGCAAGTGTATTTCAGTCACCCAGAAGAAAAATCATGCAATCATTTTAGTAGTCAGTAAATGCTCAGAAATACAGACCCAACTAGCACACTCCACTGCTGTAGCAGAATGCATGCACTGAGAACTTGCCCATTGCTTTGGCTCTTGGGATTTCAGGGTAAGCCATTCCAGACCATGACTGTGCTCCCTGTGATGTCTCATGGGGGCTGAGAAGCACTTCCACTTCCATAAGCATAAATGGTAGTAATTTTTCAAAAGACAGCTGTTCTGTACACTTCTTGCATGTATCTTTTGGACTGACACTGATAATGTTGGTGTCGTTGTGCAGGTGTGGATTGATGCAGCTACTCAGATATTTTACTCCCTAGGAGCTGGGTTTGGTGTTTTAATTGCATTTGCCAGTTACAATAAGTTTGACAACAACTGTTACAGGTAAGACAGCCTATTCTTTCATAGTGCTTTAGAATGCTACTATTTTAATGCAGCTGGATTAAGAACTAAGCTATCTTGTTATCTTCAGTCATTTATTAATGATGATCAGTCTTGTGCAGACATAGCAACCAACCCAAATCCTGAAACACCGTCATCATACTGAACCTGCCAAGATATCTGCTGTACAGCAAACCAGAATGGGATTAGGTTTGCACTTTAGACAGCTGTGTAAACTGTACTCGTGTTAGCCTTTCAAAAGTACTATTAAGTGCAACGGTGAACACAGAATGAAATCTTATTGGTCCAGGAATGAAAAGCAGAAGGATTCCAGTTTCCAAAAGTGTTTCTGTGCTTTGGGATAACATTTCTGGCATTTTATGTTGAGCTCCAATTTAGAAATGCACTTTAAATCAAGTCAGTTTGTAAGTGTTTTGCTGAATCACCGCCATGGAAATTCAACCAGAGCTGCTCAAGTTTTGTTAACATTCCATTTCGGAATGAAAACAAGCATCACTTTATTTTTTCCCATGAAATATAAATTCAGAAAGCACATGTATTATAAATACATTGTGAACTGCAGGATGGGGGTGAAACGTAAAGTGAAAAGGTACCAGAAAATATATAGATTTCAATTCCTTTAAACAGATCCAAAGCCAAAAATCACCAAATACTTTGGATGACTTCAGCAAACTTAGCCCTGAGTAAATTTAAGATGCTGATTATTTGTTGCAGGTAATATTGCCAGGTTTGAGAAGCCTGCCATTTATCGTCTTCTGCACATAGTTTTGCATTAAGCTCACAGCAGCTCCCTATATTATCTGCTCACACCAACTGATGAATAGTAAGGCTCTGTCACTTCAGGACACTCTTGCTGTGTTACAGCCACCCACTAGGATAATGACAATACTCTTTAATATTTGCTATAGCTTTGTGGATTTTTTTAATAGAATTCAGTTTCAAATCAAAAAAGCAAATGGAAGTAGGTCATTTCCCTAGCACAGTATGCTGATTTGAGCTTTTGATCACCAGGATAATTGCACATTCAGCATTTTCACAAGTTTCTTCCTGTTGCTGTAAGAAAATCCTCATCTAGTTCTTAAAGTGTTTGGTTTTTTTCTTCACTGGGCTGTTCTTCTCTCCATCATTAGGGATGCTTTGCTGACTAGTACCATAAACTGTGTCACAAGCTTCATCTCAGGATTTGCAATTTTCTCCATACTGGGCTACATGGCTCATGAGCACAAAGTTAAAATCGAGGATGTAGCTACTGAAGGTAGGAATTTAATTTTATAGGAGGTTTAGCCCTTTCTGTCCACCATTTCTTTGCAAATGTGAGTACAAATAAGCATGTGAAAATCTCATGGAAATTACCTGAATTCATTCACTTGGAACTAGAACTCTGTGTGTAGAAGTCTTGCTGAAAAATGAATTCTGAATTGTATTGATGCACCTCACCTACTGAAGTTCCCCATCATTTTGCCCCTCACAAGTTTGGCCTCTGCAACAGGCATTTACCACTATACAGTATCTTGTGAAAGCATTGCTGTTTACTGCCATAGGTTATTGTTTTGGATGGCTCTGGTAAGCTTAGCTGTAGAATCCTTTTGTTATTAACAGGTCACTTTTGTTATTAACAGCTCAATTTGAGCTCCTGTATCTCTCATCATATCTGAGAGCTCTCCTGCAAAACACTGGAGGCCATATCCTCAAGGTTTCTTTGCAACTACACCAAATAGCTAGTAAAGTTGTGAATCCCCTAAAACACTACTGGAAGTGGGGGGAAAATGGGATAGATTTCTCTCTCCTTTTTTTTTTTTTTTTTTTGGTTAAACAAAACTGTAATGAGTACCTCATAGAAGCATTTTGGATATATTTTTGGTATAACGTACATTTTGTTTTGACTCAGTATGAGGTGGACTCATAAATTATAGCTAAATTGACTTTTACCTTATTAAAATAACACTTTTCTGAAGCTAGGAAACATCATTTATTAATACTTTCTCTTTTCCATTTCAGGAGCTGGCTTAGTTTTCATCCTGTATCCTGAGGCAATTTCAACTCTTTCAGGATCTACATTTTGGGCTGTGGTATTCTTTATCATGCTCCTCACACTTGGGATCGACAGTTCTGTAAGTATTTTTCTTTTAGCCTTGACATTTTTCCTTTACTTATATCTGAACTGGAGAGGTATCAACCTTTAGCAGAGGATTTATTATACTTCAAATAAAACATTCTGTACATTCCCCAGAACTGTTTTCACCATCACAGCCAACATACCAACAGTATTACCCCAGCAGTATATTTGAAGACTCACAATATTTAAGAGGCCTAGGGAAAAAAATCAGATTTTTAACAAGCCCACAAATAATTACTCACTGCTATTTTTTGACCTTACAGAGGAGGCCCTTCATCAGTAATTATTATTTAAAGGTATGACCCAACATCTATGCTATGAACTATTACTACTACAAAGCTGCAGGAAGGTTTTGAACTCTACTTTCAAAATATAAACCACAGTAAGACTTTAAGTAGAGTGGTTTCTAGAACAGATTTGTATGAGTGCTGAAATTCATTAATCTGCACAAGGCAGACAAAGACTGAAGGCAATCTAATATTTTCCTGCATGCAATGATACAGAAATTCCTATAAATGTAGCCACAATTGAAAACTCACACCTAACTATTTCCATAGTGGTTTCATTTTGCTTCTATCTTACTGCAAAATGCTTCGTCTAACAAATACATTCACTCTTTCCATAATGTGATTACTTCTACTGTACCATCATCAACCGAAACATCAACCCAGAAGATATCACAAATCTCCTGACAACTTTTGTAGGGCTTCGTTGTTGCCAAAGAACCCTAACCCTAAAGGTGGATTAATTTCAGGGAAAAACAGTCTTTAAAGGATACTGAACCAGGAACAAACATTATTTTCAGAAGCATCAGGGTTTCCTGCTACTCTAAAGCATAGAATCAGCTTCCATGGTCCCGAGTGTACAAAGCTGCTCTAGGAATTTCTTGCTGGAAACGGCAAAATGCAGCAATCCCGTTGCTTACAACTTCAGAAAACTTCATTTTAAAGAACAAGAAAGGAGAAGAATGAGTTGACAGAGGACAACAAAGCAAAGAAAATGAGTTTGCAGCAGGAAGCTTTTATAATCATTGGTGCATAGCTCAGAGAGACCTTTTAGAGTGAGATCTGCGCTGTAAACGTCAGATTCAGGTCCAAATGCTTCCAAAGTGCATGGAATTTTGGATCACAGCACAGGGTTAATTAAGTTTGTCTTTAGACACCAAGATCTGTAACCTTATTCAGAAGTTTGAGGCAAGATTATGCCTGAGTTTGTAGCCCACGTTTTTCAACTGCAAGCAAACATGAAGGATGGCAGGGAAAAGTTTGGCACAGTGGAAGGACACAAATGACCAGTAGGAACAGGGCAGAATTAAGTAGAAAATACAGGCTTGGAAATGTTTAGATCAAAAGAGTTAACTTTTCAACAACAATACATTTAAGGCAACGTAAAGAAATCATCTGTCTAGGACTTTTCATCACTTACCCAAGAAAACTTAGGTCAAGCAGTGTTTTTTATGATGGTCTTTTCAACTCTCCTCCAACATTTGACTGATCAAGCCCTGAAAGCAAAATGAAAATTTTTAAAGCTAAAAATCAAACAACCCTAAAGCTAAAGGGGAATAATAATGTATGGATATATTTATTCATGCATATAAGTCTGCACTGGCACAGAAATACAGACATCTGTACAAAAATGTCACTGTCAAAATGTTTAAGCTAAGAGAAATCTGATCATGCAAGTCTGAGTAAGCAGCAATGAAAAGGACAGAAAACGGAACAAATGTTTGCAAACAGTTTCCAGAGTAGCTATCTAGCTTGGCATAGGGAATTAACAAGGTGTGTAAATCACACTACATTAAGAAGTGGTCCTTTGCCAAAATAAGACAAGCTGTGTCTTTCCATTCCCATCTTCTTCAAGATCTTTAAGTGCCAACACAGTAATAGCTTCCGAGAATGGCAAATATTAACCCATCTTAACTGAAGGCCACTCACCGATGCTCCCCCTAGACATTAGAAGGTAAAAGCCTGCACTAAGTTATGAGATATTTTACTTGTGAGAATCAGTTACCTTAATAACTAAAGAAACGTACTGCCTGAAATAATTAGGCTTTAGACAGTAATCATTCAAATTCCAGAGAGATAACTCTCTGCCACTGATTTAAACCAGAGATGTGGGTTCCATCAAATTTTTACTGTGGAAGGACAGGCCATACTGGCACCTGCTAATCAACTATACCGCACCAAGCACTCCAGGCCTTGCCATGATCTTTCAGCATCAGAAAAACCATGAAATACAGCCTCCACAAAATTGTAAGTGATTTTATTTGTTATGACAGGATACTAGGATTCATTTTCACCACTTCCTGATAGAGAGGAGCAGAAAGCTTTTATTGGTGGAAAGAAATCAAAATTCATAACCACATATGTAACCCAGCAATTTCCATGAAGAAAGTAACTTTTCTGTGTTGCAAAATAATGGCTGATCTTCAACATTGTTCAACATCTTCAACATTCAACATCAACATGATCTTCTAGAAAACAAAAGTAAAATTCTTTCATGCGGTAAATGAATAAATACAGAGATAACTATGCAGTGATTCTCCTGGGTCTTTAACGATTTTTACCAAACTACATGTGGTTAACTGATGGCTCAACTGAATCTTTGCTCAGGACATTTTCCCCAGGTGTCTGTCCTTATATTAGAAATCTCTTAAGGAGTTTGTTCCTTAAGCTACCAGCTTTTTCCCCTAAGTATTTTAAGATGTGTATTTTTTTCCCAAGGTACTGTCTGCTAACTGTCTGGATGAGTCAAAGGGTCCATGCAGGATATGGCTATCAAGCCAACAAGAGTGGCACTTGATGTCCAGTTGCCTGACTCAGTTCTGTATCATGAGAAAGGAAACACCAGTGATTTACAGCTGAAATGTCAGAAATCATGTAGTAGCTGGGAATTAATTATACATGCTGCTTTATGTTCTTTGGTCAGTAGTGTTTAACCAGAGCTCTTGCCTTCCCCTTCTCAGATGGGAGGAATGGAGGCTGTCATCACCGGCTTGGCAGATGACTTCCAAATTCTGAAGCAGCACAGAAAGCTCTTCACCTTTGGTATTTGTTTTGGCACTTTCCTACTTGCCCTCTTCTGCATCACCAACGTAAGTGCAACACAAATTTTCAACAAGCTACCTTAAAAATTCAGTTAACCTCATCAGACATCTGGAAAGGGTCAGGTGACTTTTTGTTATGAATTTTAGTTCTTAGACAACTTTACGGTCAGAACACGACTAAGTCTTATCTACATGAGACTACCATATTTTTTTGTACAAGACCATTAGCTATCAACCGAACCTACAAGACTGTTCCAAAGAACTGTCTGAGCTATTGCTGCTTTGATTCAGTTTTGTGTCTTGGGTTTTTTTAAACCACTTAAACAGGAAGGTGCTGAGTGCTTGCTCCTACACATCTTATTAATCTGAGGAACTAAGAATTTCAAGTGTCCAGATCCTTAGTCATCTTGCTATTCTCTTCTTGAAGCAGATAATAAGCACTCACTTCCTGTGAAAGTTTAGAATAATCATCTCCTCTCCCTTATGCTTTCTTAGTGCTCCTTCATAAAACTAGATCTTATCTCATTCTTAACAATACAGGAAGCACACAGATAACTCATCCTGACCATCTAATAACCTCTATTTATCACCACCATCATCCAGAATGATTTGGCTAATGAGGCTTTTGACAACTAATTAAAGGGTAAGAGTCAAAGTTCTAGGCTGGAAAGAACTCTGCTTTTTTTTTTTTTGCCAAGAGGGAAAAAAAAAAATTATGAAAAAAAACCTGTAAGCAAGATGCCAAAACTGTAAGAACACAACTGAAACTTGAGGTCATCACTATGAAGGCAGATGTGCTAAACCTCTCCTTCCCTAAATCTCTCATTCCCTAAAAGAATACCCCAATATTTTTCTTCTAGTTTCTTAAAACTAGAAAACATTTAAAATACTAAGAAGAGGTATCTCAATTTAAATACCCATCCTTTTATATCATGCTATCTCAATTGTTATCTAAGGAACTGAACGTGTTTCTTCATTATTCAAAATAATAAATAAATAAAACTTCCCAAAGTATGTGATCAGAAGCAACTCAGTGGTTAAGAACCTGAACAGCTGTCAGTGGGTGCAATTCCACTGTCTTCAAGCAAGATAAAGCAGCTCAAGATAACAACCTATCTCTAGCTTTTAAATAATGGCACCTGCTTAAACTTCAGCTCCAGCTGGAAAGTACAACACCCCCCAGACTTGTCCAAAGATACTGGTTCCCGTAACTGAAGAAGAACATTCCTAGTGTGTACAAAATAAAATTAAATCCCCTTGGATTAAACTAATCTGCTTGAGCTTGTTTTCAACACATTTTATACAAAACCATATTTACCAGTCACTTCACTATGTTTGACAGTGATGGCATTCATTTAGAACAGTCGTAAGAGCAAAAACATGAGGTCAAACTCAAACGTCACTCAATAAGCAACATTTTCTTTCCAACACAACAAAGTTCATTTAGTTTCCGTACAAGACCCCAGAGAATTCAAAACCTAGACAAGGCCTGAGCACTGTTCTCTCTATTTTTGTAAATATGCACAGCTGTTTCATAAACCATCTTTTTGTTAAAAACAAAAAAAGACTGCAGAGATCAAAATCACCCAGAGATCTCAACAGTACAAGTGCTAGTTAAACCACTGTTAAAAACAGTTCCTCCCATTCTGAACAGCTCTTGCCAGATAAAGTTCAGTCGTAAGAGAAGACTTGAACAAAAATCTGCTGCAACTGCAAATGTTTCACTTCTTCACATGTGACAAAATGTCCTTAAACTCTTGATTCAGGTTCATTTTGAAACAAACAAACATACCATGGTCTTCCATTCCTCATTAAGCCCAAACTAAATAAAAAGAGAGATAGTTTACAAAAATTCATACCACTTTGTAAAATGAGACCAAAAGTAGTCACATTGCAGTTAATTTTTGGAGAACAGAAACATATTGTGAAGGAAGATGATCTCATTTGCTCCCTCCACTGAGAAAAACTTGCTAATACCACAGCCAAGAAAGGGAGCAGAGGTGTTTCCACATGGGACTGGTAACAGATTTAACATGGAACTGCTCCCTTTACAGGGCCACTGGGAAGGAGAGATGCAAGCAGTCTAGGAAAAGGAGACACAGATTCACTGGACTACAGAATAATGACTCTTAGGAAGAAACTGAGTGACAATGGCTTGTGGAAACCTTTGTAGTGCTCCATTCCTGACTAATTCGGGAAGACCTTCACTAATTGCTGTAGACAGGCCCTGTCCTACAAGCTGCTGACCATTTCCCCAAACAGGCACTGCCTACAGCTTCCAAGAGCACTCATTAATCATGCCAAGCTGAGGCTTCTTTTCCACACTTAAGAGAGCATATAGGTGAAAAGAAGCCTCTTCACAAGAGTTGCAAATGTAAACCTGTCTGCACCATCAGCTCCCTATTAAAATACTTAGGTTAAGATAATCACACAGAATCACAGAATCACCAAGATAATGTTTCAAGTGAAGCAGATTCCTATTAACTAGATAGTAAATTACTGAGGTGATTCTAACTTCCTTTTGTTCATCTTTTAACCTCTCAATGCTAGGGTGGAATTTATGTGCTCACACTGCTGGACACATTTGCAGCTGGGACTTCAATATTGTTTGCGGTTCTAATGGAGGCAATTGGAGTCTCCTGGTTTTATGGTAAGCACTTCCTTTTGCACCTCAAATTATAAAAACACACCCAACAAATTTTATTTTCTGAAATTCCAAGTGGTCGTGACAATCTGACATGTTGTTTTAAGGGAAAACATTACACCTTTGTATACATGAAACCATGACAAGCCAGGTCTCATACAGTGAAAGGATTTCATATACAGACAGGGTTAGTAAAATTATAAAGACCTCAAAAAGAATATCTCATTTTATCCAAATAAAGCAACAGGACCTTTTTATCTTAGATCCTTTACAAGTTACCTCACTCCAACAGTTCAAGTAACTTGTTGGATCTGAAATTGCCTGCTGTTAGATTATTTAAGTTTCTTGAGCTCTTGGGTTTTTTCCCCTGATTTCCTCTTAATTCTCATGTCATACTTTCTGGAAGGTCACATCTCTCATTACTACCAGATTTAATTGTCATAACAGCCTGCAAGTATCCTTCCCATTGAAGTTTGTATTGAACTGGTTGCCCTGATTTCCAATAAGATGGTTCTTCCCCAAAAATTAATCTTTTTTCTAACCACTGTTTATAGTTAATGTATGATTCAGAAGGCTCCTGGACATCATCACTCTTACTGCCATTTACCTCCTGCAATCACTATTTATCCATCTGTTCTGTGCCACCATCTTCCAGTCAAACTCCTTCTCGCAGTTAAAAAGTGTTTATGACCAATGAAGTGAAAGAATGGTGTTAATGCATAAAACCGTTCAACCTACTAAAGAAAGAGTTTTAGCTTTAATGTACTAATGCTGTTACCCAACATCAGCATGGAGCTAGCAGCTCATATGCTGTTCCCTCTGAAAACAGCAGAGGTGCCAGTGTCTTTAACTCCCCTAATACATGGTGAATGCAGAAGAATGATCATAGCTTAGCTTGGAAGCAGATGGGATTAAAATATTCTCCAGTTAGTAAGGTCAAGTTATCCTCTGCCACTATTAAAAGAGGATTTACTGCACTTGACAATAGCTAGGATTTATACATCATTCAGAAACTAAGGCAAGGTTAGTAAAATTTTATTTGTTGTAACTTACATAGTACATCATCCTTTCCTTTCTCCAACCTGCCTCCCCATAACCAAGAAAATATCCATTCATTTGTCTTAGTAGCTGACAGATGTTTTTACAGCATGACCTGCTGCTTTATAAAGAATTTTTAACAGCCCGGGGTGCTGTTTAAACTGATTAAAACTGACATGATCTTGTCTACCTCCTTTTTCTGATAGACCCCTACTTGCCTTAATGACCCAGACAAATATTAAGCCAGCCTGAAGGCAAGCACTGACATTTTGGCACAGACCAAAAACATGAACATTCAGTCTAAATTATATGTATGGCCAGTTACCACGAAGTTTCTTCTTGCAAAGGCCAACTGTACACGTAAGAGAAGGGAGAGCTAGCTTGGCTTACTGTACAGACACATTTCAGTTATGACTGCTAGCTTGTTACCATTTCTCCTCTTCTACAACTCTGGTGGTATTGTTCCAGTAAATATTCTAACTAGGTGAACACTTTCAAGAACTGGAAAAATACAAACCCTGTAGGTGCCATCATCCCTAGCTATAGCTATGTTCTGTTTTACAGGTCATTTCTTAGAGCAGTTATTTGAAGACACAGTATAGAAAGAGCATGCTCTTGCAAAAACAGTCTGAGAGTGTGGCCTACTCGTTCCCCTTTTCAGCAGAAACTGAGCACCGAGCACTATTTGAGCTCTGGGTACATTTGCATGGAAACCTATAAAAAATTTTTTGGAGATATCTAGTCCTGTCTTTGACCTTCTACACTGATAAATTTCACTCAGTATTCATAGCTGTGGAAATTCAGTCACTTTAAAGTTCACAGAAGGCACTGCAAATAGAATTAGATTAAATTGAAAGCATTTGCAGATGCTTTTGGCTTCTTTTCTTCACCTGTAGATAATAAAGGGGATGAAAATCAAAGAGTAGTTGACACTCAGATGCACAAATCTGGTAAATACATCACATCCTGGCTGCAGGTGAAAGACTAACTCAAGCTGTACATTAAACACACTAAGTAAATCCAGTCGATGTAATCCAAATGAAGTGAAACATTTATTATGCTCAACTATACATCCTCTCTAGCAAACAAACAGTCATGACAAAAAACCCCCAAACATTTCTGATAGTAGATATGACAGACTGCACTAGAGAGAACTACTTCTCTGTAAGCCAGGGCCTCTAAGGAATATGATCAGAGATCGTTTTCTTTTTAAGGAAAAATGAGAAGGGCATTTTCCCCTCATTTTTGTATCAGTGATAACCATCCTATTCTGAAACACTGGTTGGAATATAGTGTGGGCTTAACTTTTACAAGACACCTCATACTGGTAAATCCAACCAGAAGAGAACCAATTAAAAAAAAAAATCTGAGAAGCAGCCACCACTCAAATGAATATTCCACACTCACTACAAAATGCACGTTTGCTTTGCATAGTAAATTCCAGTATATTACTTAATGCAAAAATGTGCTCTGTAAGTACTGAAGAAGGGAAACATCTCACTGAAGCATCTCCCCACTTCCTTGGAAAGGTGATAAAAGATGAAATTACGTTTGTTGTAGACATAATGAACATTCTGTGGTACTCAGTAAAACATAAAACATGAGAGGTAAGTAACATATGGCATTAAGTAGTACAAATAAGTCTCCTTTGATAAATTAAGAATCATATGAATTCACTTCATTATCAGTAAGTAGTCTATTGAGCAAAGGGTCTGGGTTTTCCTTCTGTGTACTCATAGTAATACTGAGTAATTAGGTTACAGTAGCCTGTAACTATTAAAAAAACAAACAAAACCACCAGGCATCTCATCCACAACTTCAACTCTAGGTAACTGTGAAATGCCACTTTGCAATGCTATTGCCAACAGGCCCTAAGTGGTCACGGACATTTCAGTTTTGTGTACAGAGATGATTCTGTGATTCTATGACAGACACACAGAGTCATTATTTCATGTGTCTTCTGATTTGGAAATCGTTCATGTCTGCTTTCTGACAAAGCCGAAGTTTTGGGGGCGTGCCAGTACCTCATCGGTTTGGATTTTTGCCAGTCTGATATTCACATCCTTTCTAGGTGTGGACAGATTCAGTGAAGATATCCAACAAATGATGGGTTTCAAGCCAGGCCTCTACTGGAGATTGTGCTGGAAATTTGTTAGCCCTGCTTTTTTATTGGTAAGTACAAGTAATTATTTTACTGTGGAAAGAATGATAGTACGTCATTTCCTAGAATTTTTGTTAGATCAGATATTGTCAGGATGAACAGAAGACATTCCCATTTAATTCTTCTCTCCTCAATCACATAGGTTATACTTTATAGAATACAGTTTAGTTGTGAAAGGGAAACAAACTGTGGTTGTCATCTTCTGTTCCTTCCCTGTAGCAGGATTTAAATAAAGCAGCTTTTCTAGGGAATGCTGAACACTTTGACAGTGTCCTCTCTGTGCCCCCGGTATGTGTATTAAACACAAGTTCTGTTGGGAAAATAAACTATCCAGGGACAAAAGATTGTGTTAGCAAGACTTTTTTTTTCTGTTGGAAGATACCAAGATTCCTGAATTGGGGAATGACACCTTGGAAAAAATAATATACAACTATAGCCAGTTACCAGCTATCTAAAATACTGAAGAGACGTATTAAATACACCTTGTAAGATGCCTGGTGTGAAAAACAAGTGCTTCATTTCATTTGGGGAAAAAAAAATCCCAAAGTGTGAGTTGGGTTGCTTTGTGTAAAGGTTAGATTTGGAACTAAACTAGTTTTATATTGGGATCTTTTCCTAAGCATATTTGTAAATCAAAAGGTCAGGATGAATAATACAGAAATTTGACTCCGCTATGACTTTAGGAGACCCTTAAAGCTGCACATTCTTCAAGCAGTATTGCTATTCTAAAGATACACTGGCTAGGCTTTTGTGACAGCTTTCAGGTGAGCTTATTTTTTTAACATCAAAGCTTCTGGCCCCAACTTATCAGTAAGAACTTAACAAAAGTATTAATTGCCCTTTCAAACTTTTCAATAAAGAAGCTTGCGTAGAACTACATTCTGCAGCACTGCAGACAGGCTGACTCAAACAGAAGTAAAAAATGCTGCACCTTAGGTTTTGCACTTAGACTTGAAAATTTACATTTTACAAAGAGTTCCAGCAAAGTAGCTAGCAACTGCTGAAGTGACTGTCACTCTAACCTTCATATAGCTTAAGTTAGGCCTACTGAAGCCTATAAACCTAGGAGTCAGAGTGCATCTAGGTAATGTGTGTTTTGGCCACCACAATGCACTACTTTTTTTCCAACTGCAAGTGCAAAGCCAACAACACATCAATGCAATTCCAGTATGGCTGTACATTTTCTCAGTTTTCTGAAGAGCAGTAAGGACCTTACAATCTTGGTTTATTGGGGAAAAGTAAATGTAATTTACCTTCTTACAGCCTGCCTTTTGGGTTCATTATTCAACTTACGAAAATAAACCAAATTACTTTAAATTGACCCATGCAGTTTAAGTTATGCATTTAGAACTGCAAACTCTAAAGACAGTCACTATCATGAAAAGAGATAGTCCAACATTACCCTCCACAATTTTAGGCCACAAAAATCTAGAAATTGGGTTACTTGATATAAAAAAGAGCATTTTTTTCCACCTGTATGAAGCATACGAACTGCTTCACACCAAACCATCGCACAGTAAATACAAATCAAAGAAGAAAATAAAACCCAGCTAGTCAGATATTGTTTCTTTGACACGTATGTAGTTTTGGATCATTTGGAAAAGGCTATAAAATTGTCAAGCTTGGTATAGTGTTTGCTTTAACAATCCTATGTGTGCTTAGTGCAAGATGGCCCCTGTTTGGGACATACCATGCATTATAGACATTACTAGTGATACCAGTTCTCTATGAAAAGGTAAGTTGGAATGGGTTGGATATCAGATATTAGGAAATACCATCTTGATGCTTTTTCTCCATACTGCCTGAAGCTATGTACATCATTCCAAGAAAAATCTCAAGATAGAATTGGTATTTTCTAACCAAATCTCATACTATTAGCTTCCTTTAATGCACTCCATTACTCTCCTTGTATAGTCTTTGAAACTCCAGGCTCAAAATACTCTGATTTGAAATAGCTACATGGGACAGAATGTATAGGCCTAGTGAACCAAATTCAGGAGCTGTACATATCACACAAGCCATATGGATTTAACAGGAGGGAAATAGGGTGGTTCCCCAAACTTTACTTCTTCCATCTAATACTGGACAGGGTTAACAGCCAAAGACAAAAACCCAACTTTGTTTTTCAGACCATGAGGTTGCATGACCTTTCCTCAGTAAATGTGACATGCTGGAATCTGCATTATGCCTCTCACTGAAAAATAGTACAAAACTAAATGAAGCCTACTGCCTCTGAGAAACAAAGGGAAAAACAATGGAACCTGCAGAAGTTTTGCTTGAGTACAGAATATCTTTTTTTTTTTTATCTGTAACATTAGCTTAAATGAGGAAATAACAATCACTTGATATTTCTACTAAAATATAAAATAGTCTGAGTCCAGAGTTGCTAAAATGAACTGTTAATTCTAGTAAATGCATCAAGAACTTCAATGGTTTAAACAGTAAGAGGCACAAAGTAAACAGGATGAAGGTAAATGGTAAAGTTAGTTTGAGATATACCTTTGCGTAGCTGCCTAACTGAACATATGAAATCTGTTTTCCATTAAGTATCTTTATCTCAAAAGTGTGGTTCTTTTTCTTCTTTCTTCCCTAGTTTGTTGTGATAGTCAGCATAATAAACTTCAAACCTCTGACCTACGACGACTACACCTTCCCTCTCTGGGCAAATCGCATTGGCTGGGGAATAGCATTATCTTCCATGATACTTGTGCCTGCCTATATTATCTATAAATTTACAAATGCACGTGGGACCTTTAAAGAAGTAAGTAGAATGCTAACAAAATATCATGAAATGTTGTTATGAAATTAAATGGCTGGGTCTAAGTTGGCAGTTTGTTTCTCTTACTCCTGAAACTTATTACTTCTGAGTGACCTTTAAGATTCAATCATCAGATGAATTGGAGTTTTGATGTAGGATTACTGCAAGCTGTTTGAGTTTCTACCGGAATTAGACCGGAATTAGCTCCCTGGGCAGCAGCATAATAATTCTGGGAAATTATTTTTGATGGATGTAATTAATCCAGTTGGTAAGATTATATCTTCCTTATTAACCAAAAAACCCATGCAAATTAGGGTATCTTCATATTCTGCTCTGAGGTATGGTCTTCAGTCAGTTCTATCTAAAAAGAGTTCAGTCCAAGGTATGCTTTATCACTCTATACTGAAGCGTTGTAAACTGGTAAATGCACTAAGTTAATTCAGATCTCTCCTTTCTTAGCTTTATAACTGTCTCTAAACATATATCCTCATGCTGGGAGGGGAAACATGCCCCCAGATTAGCCCTGTGTTCAGAGTGGCCTTTGTTCATTTAATACGCACCCAGCAAGGATGGAAGAAATACCTTACTGGGTCACAGCAACAGATCTATTTAGCCCAGTATTCTGTCTTTAACAGCAGCCACTTTGTATTTTATTTTCTCTGTCAAGTATGTACCTTTATCCTCTAGTTATTGGAATTATTTCAAATTTCTGCCAAGGCTAGAATTACTGTTTTCTATTGTGTTCAGCACAGCTACCTGAATGCTTGAAGAAACTTAATATTCAAGACAGATCAAGGTGCTGAAATAGTCTAGAAATCAAGCAAATTCTGACATAGGCACTGTCTGTGGTCTCATCTAACCTGCTTTTGAACTACTTCAGTAAAATACCCACATCATGCCTAGTCTGTGCATGAATAAAGTAGAAACAGAGAGAATCAATTTGTGCCCATCTTATTAAAATTATTTGCCTAACAGTATGTTTAGCATTACAATCTTTGAACTTCACTTCTATGTTTTATATTAGCGTATTGATACTATTTAAAAGAACCAAATGGGGGGGGGGAAGGATCTATATTGCCAGACACTTCACCCCTTCCCTACTTTATTTATCATCTGAAAATGATACATGATTAAGATTCACTGATCATATTCATTTTACCTTCACTGTCATAGTAAATTATCTATAGTCTTAAAACCTCTACGGGTGCTCAAGACTCCTTACCATTATACAGCATCAGTTTTTGTCCCATCACATATCATAAATTTATAACTTAGACTCTCTGATTTATACCTAGTTCTATTGCTCTCCTTTCCTACAACTGGAGTTACATTAGGGTATAGCAAGACAGTGACCCTCTTAAGAAAATCACTGAACCACCACCACAAGGAGAACTAAGCAGGAAATACAGTCTGACCCTTTACCCTACACAGAGCTCATCCCCCCACATAGGTCTGGCAGTCACCTCATTTACTATTCACCTCAAGAAAGCAACCTAAAGCAGGAACTCCTCTTCATCTGCCTTGTTTTCATCAGCTCTAGTATCTCAATGGTGCATACAATTCCCAGTTCTTATTTCTAGCAACTCTATAAGCACTTTGCTTTGTTCCATACCTGGTAGTTTACAAACCCATTTTCTAGTAGCATCAAAGTGTCAGAGAATAATTTGTAGTAGACCAACAGGCTTTCATAAATTTACTGATATTGGGATGCAGAAGCCTTTGGACAAAACCACATTTTCTCATTCAGTTGGTCTTCCAGCATCCCTTCCAATCCAACACATTCTATGACTCTGTAATTTTGTAGTGTTAGAAGTTCTGATTTGTCTTTTACAGCTCGGTAGACAGCAACTCTCCAGTTTCCCCATGAGAAATGTAGCAAAAGGTTAGTCTATTGCATCCAAATAACTACTGTAAGATATGGCGGCCTAAATTGTGGCTCTCAAAAGTATGTGAAAATGTACCCTTAGTCTAATGGGAACTCCTGAAGTTGATTGAAAGTTCATGACAACCCAAAATCTACAAATGATACAGCACAGAGTAAGCAAGAGAGACGATGTGGGAAATAGTACCTCCTTCCTCTCCCACTGGCACTAAGCAGTCCCCTTCCAGCACTAACAGTAAAGGGTGAATTTAGAGGTTGTAATGCCTGTGATACCCACTTGCTCCTGATGTTCTTTTCCATATGCACTTGCTAAATATTTGGACTTAGTATTTGCATAAACTTTCTACTGTTACTTCTTATATTAAAGGCTAATACCAAGGGGCACGTAATAAGCTTGTTCTCTCAGGAACTAAGTGAAAGGTGCATGATGCAGGATATTGAAGATTTAAGTCACTGTTTTAAATAAAGTTCATGCTATTTTCCTATTATAGATTGGGGATTACAGACAATCTCATTTCATACAGCTGACTTTTTCCTCTTCTTCCCATCTGGTTTAGAGACTAGCTTACTGCATCACACCTGAAAATGAGCACCAACTTGTGGCCCAAGGAAATGTCAGGCAATTTAAGGTTTGTGCTCCCTTCACTGTGCTTCCTCTCCCACTACCAACTCCTTCCTCTCTTTAACAACAGCTACAGGTTTGCCCCTCATTGTGGATATCTTCACAGGTCTGTGGTTCCTTTTTTCTGCCAGGATGGCAAGGTGCAAGAAGCTTAGTACAACATGCACCAGTTCTGTTGGAAAGCTTTAGGCACCTTCCTTCTTTGACTATGCAGAACCCACAATTTTACAGATGACCTGAATCCAGTATTTTAGGTTGTATCCAAATACAGTGAGATGTCACTAAAAGATCAAGGTATTTCCAAACTACTATGTGCATGAGTACAGGTTAGAGCCCCTCCCTCATTTACTGCACAGAATTTGAAGTTGTGTTTCCTAAACTCCAATTATGTACAACTCCACATGGTAAACAGCAAAACCAAATAGCCAGTGTCAGAGCTTTGACATTATGGCCATGATGAAATGTGCTAGGTTATGAGGGATAGGCTTTCCCCACAGGCCTACAGTTGACTAAAAACACTAATGGAGACCTCTTAAGCAGCCATGAAAGAGACACTACAAGCTTCCAAATACTGCTTTCCTTTTAGCAAATAAAAGGAGCTCACTGAAATAATGTCCTTTTTGTAGAAGATAAAAAGGATGCAAATATGAAGCTTGTTACACTTATCAGCATTCATCTGGACCATTTTCTGTCTTCAAAGTTGAAAACAACTGGAATTATGCACATCACCTCAAAACATGACCCAGATTTTATAGTGGTGGTTTCTACTGAAAAAATAAATTGGCTTATTTAAAAAAAAAAAAATGCTGTTTGAAGTATAATTTTGATTTTTAAAGGCAATAATCCAACTGTAGATTTATGGGATGCAGAATGGAAGGAGGAAGAAAAGGCTTCTTGTTCTCATGACTGTAATTTATTTGATGTGGCCAAGAATGTGTAGTAGAACAGCACCTCTTCCTGCCTTCTTCCCCCTATTCCTGCCCTCAGCTGTCTGTAGATTTAACATTCCAGCTGTAAGTAATAACTTGATTGCTCCAGAAGCAGATGTTCCCGTGCACATGGGCTATAAACAACTATTCCTGCACAGTAACCATCTTCTGAACCCAAATCTATAATGGCAAAAATGAAGGAAACTGATTTCACTGAAATTAGAAAAGATCGTACACAGAAATAAATTCCTAGTGATGACTCAACCGTGACAAACAATAGGGCGTATTAGTTTGGTTTTGTCTTCAACAAACACATAAAGACACCTCTTTTATTGCTGAAGCATAGTTAGTCCTTTGTTTACATTGTTTAAAGCTTGTAAAATAAAGTATTCGCTACCTTAACCAAACAAGTAAAAAGTTTTTCTCTCATACATGGTCAGCAGTTTTAAAACTTCTAAAACTCACATGAAGACTGACTCAATAGGGTTTATTTTCAGCACATTTCTCACTGCAAACTGGAAACCACACAAATTTAGTTACAATCCATTATTTTAAAACCTCTGTGATTCTGTTTTTGTCAGCCAATGTATTTAAAACATCTCTTACTACCAAAATTTGAATCAATAATGTTATTAAGCAACTACTTCTGTTTCCTTACAGCTTCAGCACTGGCTAACAATATGACAACTGACAGCCTGAGAAAAAAGCCAATACTTTAAGCTCAACTGAGAATACAGAAAGTTCAAAGCTCCCTCGATTATGCTTGAACCAGGCTGGCTCAGAGCTTATCTACAGACTCTTTGAGGGAAGACATCTGCTCTCTGTTCTCAATGCCTCCCTTCTATTACTTGGCTTTAAACAATCTTTAAAGATCCCATTTAATTTTTCTGACATCCTTTGGTGCCATGCGATCCCTACATTGACCAAAACTTGTGAGTTTTGCTATTGGCAGAAGTGGAGAAGGGGAAGCAGAGGAAAAAAGCAATCAACATAAGTTAAATGCTCTTTTATTGTGAAGAAGTGAATTAAACTTTTCTGACAGTAATAATTACTTCAGATATTCGTGCCATGACCTATTTTAAACCAACAACACCTGAGCGTTCTTAGATGTAAGGAAAGAGTACATCTCAGTTGTGAGAAAAGAGCAATTTTAACTGCGTACTAATGTCATTAGCTTTCTTGCCATACTATCCTTTGGGATATAAGTTTGCATTCTTCTGAAGTGAAGACTCAGCACTTCATTTTCAGTGGTTTATTAGTTTCTTCTCTTGGTGAAGAAGGTTGTCTTTGCTGTATATGCCCATGCCATTGTCTGTCTAATGTAACTGCACAAGCTGAAGAACAGCAGGAGCAGAATTCCTCTTATAGCTACTAAGTGCAAGATACGGTTTGACAACACACCATTACTGAAAAATGCATTCCGTTATACCAACATTTGAAATGGCTTTATCATATAATCCACAGTCCACAGACTTTTTCACCTAAGTATGAAAGTTAATGCAGATAGACAGACTTTCATCTTCTGCTGTACTTTGTTCCAGAAAAAGAATGTAATATACACAGAAAGAGGCAGTAATTTTTTTTGCGTAGCATGATCTACCCAGAGCCACCAAAATATCAAACTTTGGCTTTATTCTCCTGCTGTGAACATGCTATTACTATAATTTAACATGGATTCACCTAGCAAAACATAGTAGGATTGTGCTGAATAAATTAGAAGAGTATTTTAGGCGTACTCAGTTCTCTAAGCCTATTCCAGCTCTTCTCTCTGGTAGTATTATGCAAGGTAGAAGATACAGAACAAACTCTGCCTTTGGGTGCTGTTATGCTGTGGTCACTTAACACTGTAGTATCTTCCCAGTGATCACTACATTTGATAAAGTTTTGAGTTATTTCTTATACTTCTTTATCACTAGAACTACAGTAATTTTCAGAGGCAGTAGCTTCTCCGCTGTATCCAGCCCACAGTCTGCCTCTGGACCTATAAAGTTTTTTGTCTCTATGCATTCAATTCAACTTGTCTTTTATATGTAAGTAGTGCTTCCTCTGTTGTTTTTTTTTGGTTGGCAGGTTTTTTTGGTTTGGTTTTTTTATTATTATTTCAAAGGTTGGGGGGAGGTATTTATAAAACAATTTTGTTGAGAGTTTTTATTTGTCTCTTTTAAAATAGCCCAGTTTAAAAGCCCCAGGTGATTTCAGCCTTTTCCACTTAACATTGATTTCTGCTCAAAACAAAACAGAAATCCATTTCCTCCAATATAATCAATACTTTGGAACATATCAAGTACAGCTTTTTTCTTTAAAAGAGTGTGACTGAGAGCAGCTTTACTTAAACAGGGGTTAAACCCAAACCCATTTTCTTCTAATTATAAAGGAAGTCATATTTTTCTGGCCCAGCTGATGGCCGACTTCTTGTTAAAAACATTTCAATAATAAAGGAATTTCAAAGGTCATGGCTCTAGCTCTGCAATCACATGAGGCCAAGGAGCAAAAATACATTGAGGCCTTCAAAAAGGCCACCCCACCAACTCCATAGTTAATGCCATTTGAATTGTTTGCTGACTACATAAGAAGTTTTTAATTGTTACGAAGTTTACTTTTCAATAATACAGCTTCTTCAGTCACTAGCTAGGCATGGCTTAAAAGCCTCTTAGATTACATAGAATTACCACATTTTGAAGCTCTTGGAGGCCTTTTAACAAGGAGGCTTGATAGCTTGTCACATTATTTGGATTGCTCATGACTGGAAATGCTAACAACCTGCATCAATGTTCACTTAGTTCATACTCCATCTCCACCAGCCATACCACAAAACCCACACAGGAAAAGTTCCATTTCATTACCACTCCACTCTGAAACAGGAGCAAAGCTTTCTTAACATGGGAGTGAAATAATCTTTACCCACCATGTTAGGGTCAGATTGTATTTCTAATAGCTACTACCAAGGCAATTACCTACTGCATTATTTTTATTTCTATTACTGTATCACTTCTTTGGTTTAGTGTAGTATTTATAGCTCAGGATGCATTGCACTATTGCCATCTTGTTTTGATATTTTATAGACAGACAACTTGCAATTTATACAGAAGACCACAGAAATTAGAAAAGGCAAGAATCTTACTACCAGGAACAGCCCAAATGACAAAGAAAGATAATACAAAATGCATGACCGCACAGCTAGGCTTTAAGGTCAAGATGCTGCCCATAAGTCTCCCTCCAGAAACTAGGACCTCTGTCCCAGAAGAGAACAATAACATCTTCAGTTCTCCACAGAATAAGATACTCAACTACCTCATGCCTCTTGGACAATAGATGACACCATTAAACACAAACTAGCATCCATTTGAGGGACAAATACCTTTGTAAAGCCCAGGTTACATTCTTTGCTTCTACTTAGTGATAGGGCACAGATATTCCAATAAAAAGCCACAGGTCTGGCACCCAACAACTCTTCAGCACCTGCTTTGAGCTCCCAATACACAAAATATCAGATGCCACTAACATACTTATCTCCCTTCAGTTCAGGTCTTTATTACCCACCTGGTTTAACTGCATGTCTTCCTCTAAGTCAATCTTGAATTCTCAGCCAAGCAGCTCACTCTTTCCTTCAGCTATGCCTAGTGTGGAAACAGACCTGCTCTGGGGAATGGTGCTCTCTCAGATACCCCTGTGGGACAAGAGTATGCAGATGGAGTAGGCAGTCCACTTCCAACAGAAAAACATTTTTTAATACAAGTTTATTCAAGATGAAGTACCATTTGCTTGCTAGTTATCTTGGCTGTTTTAAGCAACAAGCATGTGTGAAGAATTCAGTGAAGCAGTTAGGTAGCTCATTTGTAGCTCCAGAAAATACTTTCTTGAAAGTGTTTTCTTTAATTGGATAAAGGAAGCAGCTGCCACACATCAGCATCTCTTCTGGCCTTCTATCCTGCCAGTGAAGATGTGCCTGTGATCCATATTGCTTCATCAAGCCACAGAAAGTTACTCAGCAGTGGATCTTTCATAGGCAATAGTCCAAGAAGCACTTGCATTATTGAGTGTTCAGCCCCATTTTGTCAGCCCATCTTGTTCCCTTGTGTCCCGAGGCACAGACCCTGGCAACACTTGAAAGACATCTTACCATAGCAAGGGATTTTGCAGGAAATCCAGGATCAAACTTTTAAATATAGAACACAGGAGAAATACTTTGCTGTTACTATTGCATATGCTCCCTAACTGCATGTGCAATGTATGTTGGATGGCATTTTCCCAGAGGAAATTTCCTATAATTGGTCATTTCTTCTCAGCAAAATACCATTTAAAGGTCAAGCCCAGACAATTTGTATATAGATCCACCTCCTTACTCTCTTAGGTTGTAGGTGGCCACATAAGAAGTTCTTTTGCTTTTCAGGTCTCTTTTGCAGTTTTTCCAATTCATAGAGGAGCAATTAGCAGGTTCTTGCTTTCTTGGGCAGTAGGTAACTTCCATTCATATCCTAAACTGGTTCACTAACTTTCAAGAGGCATTGGCAAATGTTTAAGAATCTCTTTCCTAAGAAGCAAAGGTAAACCACAGATCAACGATTTTAAAAGATGTGAGGCTCAAAAATGTTTTATTTGCAGTGCCCTGTTTAATTATTGGACAATGAGCCTGAAGGAGTCAGACAAAGACAGTTATCACAGCTCAACAAAAGACAGAACAGAATCTACCCACAGAAACTAGGTCTGCAGTCTGAGGTTCTCAGAACAGCAAAATAGGATATTTTTGTTATAACACACTATGTTCTCAGGGCTGAGAATATTTATGGTCCACAGAACAACCCGTACAAGAACTCAATCTTCTTAATTTAAAGGTCCATGTGATGTTTCAGATTAGACCCTTGCACAAGTTTGGAACCTTCTGGCTACAATACAGGGAGACAGATCTTCCCAAAACACCTGCAGAAAGTCTCCTGTCAAGGAAAATAATTTTCCAGTCTACCTTCCTCTGACCCACATGTTCCTGTTGCTGACCTCACTAACCAGTAGAAAGTTGTTAGAAAACGAAGCTAAACAATACACCACAGAAGTCAGACACAGGACCTTGAAGTGACCTTACTAGGTTCATATCTATATAGAAGCCAAATGTAGTATATGGATCGTTTCAAGGAACGCGGGCCAGAAATCACCATACAGGATGGAATCTGTGAGCTGCTTGGGCACTTGCAGTTCGTTACTTATTAAACTGTTAGCTGGTACATTAGAAGGACAGCCACATTCTGCCTTCCTTTAGGAAAAAGATCCATTAGTACAGGATACTGTGAAATCCTCTGAAAAAGCTTTTAGAAATTGAAGTTAAACCTCCAGTTAAGCCTTGTTACATCTGTGACCTTGCATCACTATTCACAGGGAATAAGTTGTATCTCAAATGTGAATTTTTGAGTGGTTTTGTACTGTGGAAAACAGTGTTTTGCTCAGTCATTTCAGTTTGTTGTAACTTAGACTTCAGTTGGAGCATTTCACCAAGCACTTGCTGACAACTAGCCAAGACTACTCAGACTGACTGAGTAGGCACGCACGTGTTCCTTAGCACTGACATAACTTGGGTTTGCCTGCTTAATCTTAGCTGGCTAATGACAAGACTTGGAAGCTGTGCCACGCACAAAGAAACTTTTCCCAGGCCAGGAAATTTCTTTTGTTTTGTATATTGTTCCAAATAAAAAATAGATCAATATAGGATCAACATTCCCCCTAAAGTTCCATAGCTGGTGCTTAATTTCTGCAGCGGCACTGTTCAGTGCCTGAGACTGAATTTAGATGGATCTACACGCAGCAGAGATAACTACCGAGAACTAGCAACCAGCAGGAAAGCATACCAGTGTAATTTTAAGTACAGAATTTGATAGTTGTCTTTCACAATTTAAAAACACTGTTTAGACCAGTGGCAATGAGGGTATACAGAGAAGACTGTTAAGCTACACAGATACTGCGATAAATATTATGGTATTGAATAAAGCTGCTCTTAGAAGAATATGTAGGTGTCTAGATGCAAGTGCCTGTGAGGGAGACAAGAAGGGGAAGAACCAAGAGGCTTAAGCCTCAGTCCAGTCTTCATTCAAGTTAACCACTGCTGGCCCTTGTTTTCATGATGAGAACACAGGCCTTTTTTGCACTAACAGCAAGATAAGGCTATCTGTGTCCTTTGCTTTCCTCCCTTCTGACAGTGTTTCTTTGGTTGCATGATTTCATTAATAAGGGTACAGAATTAATTCAGTGAAATAAGAAAATACCTAAGCCTTAAACTGGCTCTCTTAAAGGTGTCATATGCACACACAAACACAAAAAAAAGTCGCAGAATGCCAGGTTGGAAGGGTCCCCAGGGATCATCTGGTCCAACCTTTCTAGGTGATAGTGTGGTTTAAATGACCTGGTCCAGCACCCTGCCAAGCTGCACCTTAAAACTGTCCAATGCAGGGGAATCCACTGCTTTCCCTGCAAGGAGATTCCAATGTCTGACTGTTCTCACAGTGAAAAATTTTATTCTGGATTCCAATTGGAGTCTCCCCCCACCCCTTGTCTTTTCCATGTGATTCCTTGTAAAAAGAGAATCTCCATTCTCCTGGTAGCCACTCATTATGTACTGGTGTTCCTCAGCCACTGCCAGAGGCCTCAAACTTGCAGGTGACCTGCAGCTGTAATTTATGTTGCACTTTCTGTGAACCTATCTGCAAGACTTAGCTGGTGTTAGGTATGGGTAGTACCAGTCAAAGGGAGAATCTCCAAATAATATATTTCTAGTAGGTGTGATGAAGATTTGCCTTACAAATAAAAGCTTTACAGTGAGCATTTACTTGGTTTACACCAGTGTTTTACTTAATTTTTAATGCCTTTTTATAGCAGTGACTAGACTTTACCTTAGAGAAGGGTACCTCTGTAAAGGAAATATTTTAATATTTTTACCAGTTTTTTTAATTTTCATAGAATCTAAGTGTATATTGTAAGGCAAAAAAGTTCAGCTTTGATGTAACAAGGTTATCACACAACACCTATTTCTCTGTTACAAAACTTTGTAGTCAGCCAGTCTAGTTCAGTGTGTTGGTCTTTGCTTACAAATGTAAAAATGTGATGAAGGAGAACAGAACATGATCTGCAGCTAACGCACGTCGCAGTGCGATATTCTCCATTGCTGCCTTAATCTTATAAGCAGTTGTGTGGTTTAAATTCATATACTAAAAAACCCAAAACATCCAGAGCCTTCTTTGGCTGCAATTTCTTGTTGCTAGATGAATGTGCTAGTGTCCAGTAGGTCCACTTCCAAAGCAAGAGATCACACCGCAATTGTCAGGAATAAGTTTATGTGGAAGTTAAAAACATGTCACTAGTGAAAAAAAAAGCCAAACCCTCCCAAGTGCCCCAGTGACCAAAAGTGTTCAAATACAGCTACCACATTTCCATGCCCAGTTCCACTGTAAAATCTGCAGGTCCATTGTCCGTTTGCCCTTTTGGGGTTTCTGTTTGGTTTGTTTTGATTTGGGGCTGTGTGTTGGTTTTTTCTGGCAAATCTTTGGCTGTCTGGGGGAAATGGCATTTCAGTTCTTTTTTTATTTTTTTTAAGGGAGATGTCTATATGCCCATGTGCAATTAGCAACAAGTACATTTCTTATGAATATGGCTATGGTTGTGCTTGATGTGTGCTGGTTAATTATACTTAAAATGCTGATAAAGATGGTGAATGTAAAGTATTTGTCCTCATTCCTCTGTCTTTCTGTGGTCAGTGTACATAAGAATTGTTTTAATCTGTGCATTAATGTAACAGTTTATTCCAATATTGTGTATAAAATTATTTAACTAAAATATGCACATAAAAAGAGTATAAAGAAAAAACTTGTGGACCAAGAATTTATTTATGACTGCCGATTAAAAACTAAAATGAAAGTTTTGGTTGTTGTTCCAGCCCACAGATTTGAGTAAAGTCTATGTGGTGCTGCAGGTCATCAATCATCTCCGCCTGGATTTTGGGGGCTCCCCATCTTACAGTACAATACAATACAATACAATACAATACAATACAATACAATACAATACAATACACCAGGTTGGAAGAGACCTTCAAGATCATCGCGTCCAACCCATCAAACAATCCAACCCACCCAACTAGACCATACAGCCAAGCACCCCATCAAGTCTTCTCCTGAACACCTCCAGTGAAGGTGACTCCACCACCTCCATGGGCAGCCGATTCCAATGGGCAATCACTCTCTCCGTGTAGAACTTCTTCCTAACATCCAGCCTAAACCTGCCCTGGCGCAGCCTGAGACTGTGTCCTCTTGTTCTGGTGCTGGATGCCTGGGAGAAGAGGCCAACCTCTGCCTGGCTACAACCTCCCTTCAGGTAGTTGTAGAGAGCAATAAGGTCACCCCTCAGTCTCCTCTTCTCCAGGCTAAGCAACCCCAGCTCCCTCAGCCTTTCCTCATAGGGCTTGTGTTCCAAACCCCTCACCAGCTTTGTTGCCCTTCTCTGGACACGTTCCAGCAAGTCAACATCCTTCCTAAACTGAGGGGCCCACAACTGGACACAGTACTCAAGGTGTGGCCTAACCAAAGCAGAGTACAGGGGCACAATGACCTCCCTGCTCCTGCTGGCCACACTGTTCCTGATGCAAGCCAGGATGCCACTGGCCTTCTTGGCTGCCTGGGCACACTGCAGGCTCATGTTCAGCCTACAATCAACCAGTACCCCCAGGTCCCTCTCTGCCTGGCCACTCTCCAGCCACTCTGACCCCAGCCTGTAGCACTGCCTGGGGTTGTTGTGGCCAATGTGCAGAACCCGGCACTTGGATGTGTTCAATCTCATGCCATTGGACTCTGCCCATCTGTCCAGCCTGTCGAGGTCCCTCTGCAAAGCCTCTCTGCCCTCCAGCAAATCAACTGCTGCCCCCAGTTTGGTGTCATCTGCAAATTTACTGATGATGGACTCAATGCCCTCATCCAGATCATCAATAAAGATGTTGAAGAGCATGGGGCCCAGTACTGATCCCTGGGGCACACCACTAGTGACAGGCCGCCAGCTGGATGTGGTGCCATTCACCATTACTCTCTGGGCTCGGCCCTCCAGCCAGTTCCTAACCCAACGCAGTGTGCTCCTGTCCAAGCCATGGGCTGCCAGCTTGGCCAGGAGTTTGCTGTGGGGGACGGTGTCAAAGGCCTTGCTGAGGTCCAGGTAGACCACATCCACAGGCCTCCCCACATCCACCAGGCGGGTCACCTGATCATACAAGGAGATCAGGTTGGTCAGGCAGGACCTGCCCCTCCTAAATCTTCCATCTCAGGGGGCTGGATATCTAGCAAATAACTGGTCTTTAACTACTAAAGACTGAGGCAAGGAAGGTATTGAGCACCTCAGCCTTTTCCTCATCCTTTACCACTATGTTCCCCTCTGTATTCGACAAAGGAAAGAGTCTCCTTAGTCCTGCTTTCATTGCTAATAAGATTTCTTGTTCTCTTCAAGAGCTGAAGCTAAATTAATTTCCACTTGGGCTTTGGCCCTTCTAATTTTCTCCCTGCATAGCTGCAGAACGATCATGCAGGCCTGCCCCTTCTTCCTATGACCATAAACTCTTTTTCTCCCTAAAAAAGTTCATGAGACAGCTGACAGCCTTTCAGTGTCCAGTCAGTGCAAACAGATTAATTTCTACACATGAAATCCTTTCAGGAATGTAATTACAGAAGTGCAATGAAGTTTTCACAACCACACACTGAAAGGAAATAAGGTCTTTTAGGAATACAAATTGAAATGCACAGCACAAAAGATGCAACCCCCCATGGCTATGTTGTGTCCTTTTTGCAAGCAGTTCCATTTGTCTCTAACTTTACTAGCAGTAACAACCATACATTCTTAATTCATGGGTCAGCCAGGAAACAGCTACTCTTAGCCAATATGAAGGAAGAATGGATAATAATTATTAAAATACATTTCTTTTATTTCCCCACAGAACACCACAAAACAAGAAGCACTTCTTTTCAAAGGTACACTTCAGTAGACAGTCTCAATTATCTACATACTAATTTCACTTTGCCCAAAGACTAATCTAATTCCATAACCACCTTTCTTGAACAGATCTTACTATTACTAATTATTTCGATTCTACTGCCTTCAAGCAACTAAGAAAAACATGGCTTAATTTATTTTCTCATCTGTAAAACTGAATGTTTGCATGTTAGTTTTTAATACTGTAAAACACTTGAAGCCATAAATTAGTATTGAAGCAGTGCAAACAAAATTAATTTCCAAGTGTTTCACAGAAGTTTCTTTTAGTTTACTTTGTTGTTCAACAAAAACCTGATTACAAAAGTTTCATTTGTCACTATTCTCCATTCTCCTATTTAGTATTTTCACCAAACTCCAGCCAACTAATAGTCTTGTAGGCCAACGTTATTCTGAAAGTAAAAGTAGACAGGGCTTGCTTAAAGAAACAGAGAGGAATTTTGTCCTCCTGGAAGCACTGTAGAAAACAAGTTTTCTCCCTGCATCTGGATCACTATATTATCTATTCTGATAGTCCCCTAATTTCCTCTAAAAGCAGGAACTTTACTTATATCCTTTTGCAACACCCAGAAGAGAAGACTAGGTACCATTGGTGCTAGTAGTAAAGACAGCTGCTTCAGCCACCATGATTCTTCAGATCGGTACACGGCAACATGAAATTTCCGTTTGCCCTCTAACCTAAGCTAATATTTATAACCTAAGTTAATTTTTAAAACAGAAGCACAACAACAAATATCTTAGAAAAGAAAACTGAAGGCTAGGAAAAAAGTCAGAATATATCTGAATCTTTTGTCATTACAACATAAATCAACAGTGCTGCCAAAAAGTTCAGATAGTAAACTCCTGTGAATGCAAATCCAATGACAAGAGAATACCAGATGTGGTCTGTTTAAAAGCAGTAACAAGTAACACTTGCCTTTTTAAAAGGTTCAAAGAAAACCATTTTTAAACTAAAAGTGTACTGCTATAGTTGACAACCATGAACATTCACTTGTATAATCCTCTGTAATGTATAATCCTTGTATAATTCCAGTTATAAATTCAAAATAATTCTTAAAGAAGAGAAAGGCTCTCTGCTTCCTCAGCTCTAAAACCTCCATCTGCATATCTCTGAGTTTTGCAAGACCTTTGTCAGATGACAGTTACAGCATATACAAGCCAAATATTACAACCCTTCATTCTTGCAGTTACTAAAACTTACTACAGCACCAAAAACTCTCAGAATGTTCCACCCTACTATAAAAACTTCTATGTTTCGGAAAGAAATTTGCCCTAGTTTTATTTCAGTTCTGCACAGAAGAGTATTATTTTCAGTGAAGGACTTCAAATCATGAGTTGCAAAATCACTGTGCCTTTGAAGGGGTCAGAACCAGCATTTTACCTGGTTCTGAAAGCAACTTCAGCTTTCCCACAAAACTATTTTCTGCTGCCTGCTTCCTCTTCTTCCAATCCACCCATATGCCTGTTTCTCCCACTCCTATTTAATTCAGCACTACTTTGAGAGTCATCTCGGCTTTTTATGAGATTTTCAGTATCCTCCTGAAAGAAACCAAGCAGCCTCTGTGCCTTTATCTTCCTAACATCCCCTTAGAGCCTATCAGCCCCACTTACAAAAGTCCCAGGCAGACAAAGGTGCAGATCCACAAGATACCCCTTGGACATGCCTTGGTCCACAGTATCAGAAGTCCATCACCTCCTCTCAGAAACTTTCCTCTATACCGTGTGTATAGGTATGTGCATACAAGAAACTTACTGCTTAACACAGCTCTGTGGATTCCAGTATGAGAGTCAAGAACTGAAGAACTACACCTTGGGATGTCAAGCCCTGTCATCAGCCCTGCTCTCAAACTTGGTCAAAGATGCAACAGTTAATTTCTCTCTCAAGGACAGCAGTGGACTTACAAAAACCACTGTGTAATACAGATTAAGAAAAGAATGGCCAGTCACAATTCTTCAGCTAGAGACATGCAAAATTGGATCAGGTACCCACTTATGTATTTAAAGGGCTGGGAATAGAAAAGATCATAGAATCATAGAATCAGTCAGGGTTGGAAGGGACCACAAGGATCATCTAGTTCCAACCCCCCTGCCATGGGCAGGGACACCCTACACTAGATCACGCTGGCCAGACCCTCGTCCAGCCTGGTCTTAAACACCTCCAGGGACAGGGCCTCAACCACCTCCCTGGATAACCCATTCCAGGCCTTCACCACTCTCATGGTGAAGAACTTCTTCCTCACATCCAGCCTGAATCTCCCCATTTCCAGCTTCATTCCGTTCCCCCTAGTCCTATCACTACCTGATGTCCTGAGAAGTCCCTCCCCAGCCTTCCTGTAGGCCCCCTTCAGATACTGGAAGGCCACAATGAGGTCACCTCGGAGCCTTCTCTTCTCCAGACTGAACAGCCCCAACTCCTTCAGTCTGTCCTCATAGGAGAGGTGCTCCAGCCCTCTGATCATCCTCGTGGCCCTTCTCTGGACACGCTCCAGCACGTCCACATCCCTCCTGTAATAGGGCCTCCAGAACTGGAGGCAGTACTCCAGGTGGGGTCTCACCAGAGCTGAGTAGAGGGGGAGAAGCACCTCCCTTGACCTGCTGGTCACACTTCTCCTGATGCAGCCCAGGATCTGATTGGCTTTCCGGGCTGCAAGCGCACATTGAGAGCTCATGTCGAGCTTCTCGTCCACCAGCACCCCCAAGTCTCTCTCCTCAGGGCTGCTCTCCAGCCAGTCACTGGTCAGCCTGTATTTGTGCCTGGGATTGCCTCGACCCAGATGCAGGACCCTGCACTTGGTCTTGTTGAAGCTCATGAGGTTGGCTTGTGCCCACCTCTCCAGCCTGTCCAGGTCCCTCTGGATGGCATCCCTTCCCTCCAGCGTGTCCACTGCACCACACAGCTTGGTGTCATCAGCAAACTTGCTGAGGGTGCACTCGATGCCACTGTCCATGTCGCCCACAAAGATGTTGAACAAGACAGGTCCCAGGACTGATCCCTGAGGGACTCCGCTTGTCACTGGCCTCCACTGGGACATGGACCCGTTGACAGCCACTCTTTGGGTGCGGCCATCAAGCCAATTCTTTATCCATCTAGTGGTCCATCCATCACACCCATGTGTCGCCAGCTTGGAGACCAGGAGGTGGTGCGGGACAGTGTCAAAGGCTTTGCTCAAGTCCAGGTAAACGACATCAGTTGCTTGCCCCTCATCTATTAATGCTGTCACCTGATCATAGAAGGCCATAGAAACTGAATTTAGAGAAATAATAACATTTAGAGTCATTACTCCAGCAGTACCATCTTCTCACAGCTGTACAATCGTCCCCTGTGCTATCAGAATGTATTTTCTAACCATTTCAAACAAAATAATCTTTATACTCCTAATACCAGATCAATAATTCTTTGGCTAGGCAGAACAGGTCAGTGCTCACTATGTTCCTTCAAACTAATACAGCAAAAATAGCATGCAGTATATTTATAGGCTGCGGATGGCCATACATCCAAATGTCATGAATTTTCCACTGAATCATTCTAGATACCAGATTATACTTAACATTACCCTTCTGCAGCACAGCTCTGTCAGATTTCATAGTAACAGGACATGGAATCAATCCTCTCAAACTATCCACCTCAGCCAACAATGAAAATCTGGAGCCAGTAAGAACCCAGTTAAAGGAGCACTTACACAAACAGGTTGCCGAAGGGAACAGGCACTGCTGAACATTCAACATAAACTGGTATTTTCTAGAGCTGCATAAAGTTGATGTCTATCTAAAAAAAAAAAAACAATCCACAAACCACCTTGTTATGCTAAATCCAAGCATAAGCTACGTGACCCCTTTCATCCGAGACTGCAAAATATCAGCTGTGGGCAGATGGACAAACAGAATGAGATGTGACAGAAATATACACAGCAGGTGCCATGACCAAATAAATTATTGTGCTCGATTATTTTCAGAATTACTTTTTTGGGGTAATCTTGCTAGATAATTCATTTTTCTTCTGACTTAAACATATGAGACTATCTCTGTATCCAGGCATAAACATTGTAAAGGCTTGAAATACAGGAGAAAAAGAAAGCTGAGGTTTAAAACACTCAAGTGCTCCATCACGGAGGGACAGAACTGCACACTCATACCCACAAAGACAAATCAGAAAATATAAACAACTAAGTTAAATCCCAAACATTTCTGGAAGCAAATGAACATTTTGCCAAAGCCAGAAATTAAATATACAACAAACCAAACGACAAAAATTTCCAGCTTGATTGCCTTTTGACTGTCCTGCTTTGGGTCCATTCTAATCAAGCAAAACCCCAAGGCACCAAATGAGCATGCAGGAACACAGGTTATTGTGTTTACATCTGACAGTGCTGCCAGCCCCAAGTGTTTGCTTGATTCATTCTAAAATGTTTGTTGAATCTTGAGCCCATTTTCTGTTCTAATGCTATAATTTCAAAACCAAACAAATAGAATCATTTGAGGGTATCGGTTGATGAGAAGCTCAGCATGAGCCAGCAACACACATTTGCAGCCCAAAAAAAGCCAACTGTGTCCTGGATTCATTGAAAGAAATGTGTAGCAGGTCTAGGAGATGATTCTCCCCCTTTGCTCTGCTCTGGTGAGACCCCATCTAGAGTACTGTGTCCAGCTCTGGAGTTCTCAACACAAAGACATGGGCTTGTTGGAACAGGTCCAGAGGATGGCCACAAAGATTATCAAAGGGCTGGAGCACCTCTTCTCACGTGGAGACAGGCTGAGAGAGTTGTGGTTTTTCAGCCTGGAGAATAGAAGGTTCCAAGACTTTATTGGGGTCTTCCAGCACCTAAAGGGGGCCTGCAAGAAAACTGGAGAGGGGCTTTTTAGAAGGGCTTGAAGTGACAGGATGAAATGTAACAGCTTTAGATGGAAAGAGGGGAGATTTAGATTCCATGCGAGGAAGATGTTCTTCACTGTGAGGGTAGTGAGGCACTGGAATAGGCTACTCAGAAAGGTTGTGGATCCCACTCCCCTCCCTGGAAGTTTTCAAGGCCAGGCTGAATAGGGCCTTGAGTATCCTGGTCTAGTAGAAGGTGTCCCTGCCCATGGCAAGGATTTGCAACTATATGATTTTTGAAGTCCCTTCCAACCCCAAGCACTCTATGATTTATTTCCTCCTCCCACACAGAGTTACCTTCAAGAAAAGTAACCTGTTCCTCTGATGCTCAAATCATAGTCATAAAGCTTGTGATTTTCAGACGGGCTGGGTTACTCGCACAAGCAAGCACAGCTATTGGGTGCTCATTACACTTCTGCTGTCTCCACTACAAAACACAGAAGGAAATTCTCTGGAAAACATTTGCTAAACAGTTTACTCCTTTAACCCCACCTATCACCTGGCATTTTTTCTTTCAGGTCTGCATCACATTGCCTCCAAAGCAGAACTAGAGCAATTTAATGCAAAAATGAAACACAGTAACACATTAACTGCAGAACTATCCCCTTGCAAAAGCAAACCTTTCCTCAAAACTACAATTAAGAACACAGCTTGAGTCACTGGAAAGATACACGTTGGGGGATTTAGTTCAATGTAGACATAGAAAACTGGTTGGGGGGGGGTGGGGGTGGGGTGTCCCTGCTCTTACAAATCCCTTTGGAGTAAGTAGCACTTACCCAACTCTAATTCTCCCCTTCCCATTGTTTGCAATAAAGAGCAAAAGACGACAACAAAATGTCTGTGGAAACATATACAGATTTTAATGAAGAGCTGTTCCACATTATGGAAATTACCATCACTCAGACAAACTGGAAAGATGAACCTACTGCTCTTAATTTCTCCTTATACATGTAAGCAGACTACAAGTTCAGCCACCCATTAATTCACCTCTCTTCAGAGTCATGTTAAAATACACTTGAGACGTTCAAAGTCATCTTAGGTGAAAACGTGTGCTCAAGCCATTGATTTTCATTTGAGTAAAGATTTAGTTCTCAAACTACATAGACAGATGTCAACTTGAACCAGAATGTGTGACACTGCATGCATTTTCAGAGGGCAATATTGAGGTTTATTACTTGTAGTCACTGAGACTCAGAAAAACAAAAGATAATTCAAGGTTCATGCATAACACTAAAACATTTAAAAAAGAAAATCCACTTATTGTAATTTCCTTTCTTTCTTCCTAAGCCAGAAAACAATCAAGCTGGGAATATTGTTGGTCAACACTGTTTTTCTACATTCCTGATCACAAATTTCCCATAGACTAGCTTGTAAAACAACACTTGAAGTTCACGTTGTCTTAACTATTTGACACATAATATTGGTTTTGATAAATTCATTGGATAAACGCTCAAAATTCGGTTTTCCGTTTTTATCCACAAAAGCATTTGCTTTCCACAAATACTAATGTGATAATTATTGCCTCTACATATATTTCTGCAAGCAGCTATTTGCAACAGTATTAACAAATGTGAACATAACAGTTTACCAAGAGAGAACAAAACTGACATTTTGGTTCCAGTGTTTGTTTATGACTGATTTGGGAAATATTTGCTCAGCTGTGCCTTTCTAAGTTGGACAGCTTGGAGCACAATACTGGACTACTCAGTTTGACAGGTTGATTTTTGGTCTTTGTGGCTGATGTTGCATTTCCAGTGCCACAGAGAGTGCTCTAGTCCCTTGGGAACCTCCCCTTTGTGTACTTCTGCACTAAACATCCACTCCTGAAACCCAGTTTCATTATGAGCTCCTTTAGTCTAGCACATAGAATACTTTTTAGTATTACATCACTTTGTGCCCTTCTCCTGCCAACTTAAATATGCAGAACACCATTTTTGCTGTAAGGCCACTTTTGCAATTCACTGACTCTAGGCAGCTGAGCAACACACAAAGATCATGGAAGAATTCAGATTACCTTCACACGGAGTCTTAGTTTTGTGCATTCAAACAAGGACTAGGATCTTGCCAGTGACCCACAGTACTGACACATGACCAGTCATTTATTCTCCAGGTCTGTTATACTGTGGATGGCGAAGGATCAGCTACACCAGCCTAATTCCTATACCTTAACAACTGATTATACCTTTTTTCTCTTAGATTGATCTGTGCCTGTGAACATAAGACAGGTAGAATTAAGGCCCCATCTGACCGATTAACTCCCAGTCCTTCAACTTGAAAGAACAGTGATAACATGCTTAAACAGGTTGTCTTTCTAGTTCAGTGTAATTGTTTCAGTACAGAGAAAAAAAGATCAATGACTGAACTTAAAAGTCAGAAGGAAGAAATATTCCCAACATGAATGCTTCTATTCAGTAATTCCAACTCAGTTCATGGGAGTATTTGTTCTCGAAATATTTGTACTTTAAGAAGATAGATTTTCATGCAGAAGTAAGCTTGCAAAGGAACCTGAGTCACTACTTGGCTTTTAAAGACAAAATCCAATTTACATTACTGCTTTGTTTATTGTGTAAACTGGCCAAAGACAAAACAAGCACATCAAAAGAAGGGTTCATAACAGCTTGTTCTGTGTTATTTCAAAGGATGATTTTTCAGAAATTCATGATCTACACAAATCACTCCCTTATTGAAAGATACACAAGACATCCACACGTTCACTACAATGACCAACTACACCATGTTAAAGAAACAAGAAAAATCACATTTTTCTCAGCTATGCATAATAGTTCACCATATAAATGCAATGAGTGCCTTTTAATCAAGCTTATTCTCTGAAGACAGAAAGACCAATTTTGAGATCCCACTAGATATAAACCACATGTAATAATCTGGCTGTAATAGATTGCTTCTACTGCTAATAATTTATTATGCTGCAGTAAAAGTTTTAGAAAGAAACATCAAAATCTAAAAAGGTAGTCTGATTTCCCAAATATCGATCAAGTTTGGGGCTGGCAGTCCAATTTCAAGAACAGAATCATCACCCACACAAAGTTAGTAAGGTGTTTCCCACTGGCCTTACCAAGTATCATAAAAATAAAGCCTAGATCAGGACATGTGAAAATAATACACATTTAAGGCAACATGGAGACAAAGTGAACCTGGTGTTAGTCATCACCTGCATATTCAACCTTTTTTGCACATTACAGAAGAGGACTCAATAAAAAGCAAGAATTGCTCTTTTTTAAAATGTCTAACTTTCAATTTTCATGCATATTGTCATACACAGAGGTGGCTGTATTCCTCACTCCCTGTATCCAACTTGTAGACACTTATACAGAATGCAAGAGATCTAGGTCCTGTTCTAATTAAAGCACACCTGGTTTTAATCTCACTTTTAAGAGGTCTATCTATCTACAGAGCATTATTCATTATGAGTCAGTGTCACAGACTGGCTTCCAGCCCAGATACTACAGTGAGCTGCTCCTGACCCTGTTTTGAATCTGGCAGTGACTATGCAGTTTACATTGCCTTGGTACCTGTTACTGTCACCTAATGTTGACCAGAAATTGCATTTTCTTGGAAATTTCACCTATATCGATATATTTCTATTAAATTTGGGGGTTCACAACTTACTACCTTTTACCTAAAACTCACAGGCAGCTCCAACAGAAATAAAACACATACAGATAACAAAAATGACAGAAAGGTGTCATTTCTGGCAGAGAAACAATAAAACTACCTTTCAAGGAACAGACACTTGACACTTCATTCCGTGGTGCTGGTGAATCTTTGAGAAATATATTTTGTCATTGAATGGGACTGGAAACAATTACAGCTACAGGTATTCTGCTGTAGAATTGAAGTTTCTGAATCAATATTGGCTTCTTTTTTTTTTTTTATTTTTAATTTGGAAAAGTGAAAAAATTCATAGACAGACAAAACATTACAAACTAAAGAGGTGGTTCTATTCTAATCTCTACCCATGCCACAGCAGAATTCTCTGATAGTACTGCCTCCCTTTATGAGAGATGCCCATCTGAAACCTCTGCAGAGAGGCTCAGATACCATCATTCAACATCAAGACAAGGAAAATCTACCCTGTTTATGAGGCACGTCAGCAAAACAGACCAAATTAACATGGCTGCCTAGGAACTCCTGAGCACAGGTGACCCAATTCTACAGAAAGCTTCTGTTCTTTCTTCAAGTGCCATATAATGGACAAGAGAGTGAAATCTGTTCAATACATAGTTAACCAAGGCTAATTCTTCCCTACCTGAAAAGGGGAACACATCTTGAATGAACACTTAAAGTAAATAATGGGTAATTTTCCTGCAACCAAATACACATGCATCTAAACCATTTCCCAACTTCTTTCCACAACACACATTAAAAGAATCACAGACCAGAATTTTTGAGCCTGAGGTGAAACAGACACTGACTGCAAGCTAACCAGATAATGTCTTGGTTTTAGTTCCTAGAATTGATTGATTTTTCTGTCACCTACTGTCTTCATTAGAACTTTGGTCCTGAGAGCTGAACAACATTCATTTCGTTCTGCTTTTACCATCAGTGATGAAAATCCTGAAGGGGACAGAGTCATTATGGGGCTGTGTCGTGAAAAACAGAGTTTTTGTCTGGAGAAAAGGAGAACGCTCTGAAAGAACACACAGCTTTAATGGTGCAAGGCCATGGCACACTGCCTGCAGTCAGCTCTGCTAGCTCACATTAGTGCTGTACAGATACCCTTATCTGCACTGCACCATACCACAGGCCTTGCCTCTCCTCTCCTTTGCCAGCTAGGCAACCTCTGTATGGGTTTCCTAATCCTCTTTAGTCAGAAGGCTTCAAGTTACTTATGCTGTTTAAGGCTAGAGTTCAGTTGCTCCAGGACAGTTAATAGAGCAGTCATCCCTGCCATCCCTATCAAACAGAATGAAGCATAGAACATTCCATAACCTAAAAAGATAAGGCTCTGCATTTGAAAACCATTACGTTTGAACATTAGAAAGAGCTGAGTTGATTTTATTTAGTATGTAAATACTCCATTTGGTTTCCTGTTGCAGAAAGCTTCAATGGCCCCTTCCCTATCAGGAGAGTAAATAAGGCTGAAAATTGGCTGTCTAAGGACTCCCTAATTCTGGAAAAGAACAGCACATGTTTCGATTTCTCATTGTCTCATGCAAAAGAATGGCAAGAAAGACTTGGGTGCTGCCCAGAAAAGCCAGAAGCCCACATTAGCCTTGCTTTAGTCTAAACCACTTAAGCAGCCTAGGAATCTCAAGCTCTATCTTTGAGTATTTACTCTTTTGCTTTTTGTTAGGTACGCTATAGAGCAAATAACTGAATGCACCTACTGAACTGACCCTGAATCCCTCAAACTATTCTGTTATTTATTTTTTAAATCTGTTTTATTTAAAAATGAAAACTGATATACTAATGTCCCTTCTAGGCACATAGAATACTCTTTCTTATCCAAGAACAGAACAAGCTGTTTGCTGCTCACTTGATTTAATCTTTTCGTCTTTGCAATATACCAGTTCAGTAGTTCACATTTTCCACTGACTTTTCAATGCCTTCTAAAGTCCAAATAACATTACCCTTTAAGCACATGAGGCTGTTGTCATCAAGAAACAGGTAGCACAGAAAAGTCACTGTATACAAAGCTAGAATACTATTAAGAAACTGAAAAGATTAGCTAATACTGATCAAGCCTTTCTGCTCCCATTCACCCCTTCCGTGAAGGGCCCTGTTGGAGATACATCAGCTCTGACATTCCTCACAATACAAGTAAGAATAACAGGCAAGTTCAGGTCAGGACGAGTTCAGTTCAGGCTCTGTGGGTTGGTTTTGGTGGGTTTTTTTCAGACATAAAGAGTCCCACATATGACAAAACTTCAAAGATACCTTACCACCTATTCTAGATGTCTTCCTTTAAGGAATAAACCTTCAAACGTGTTTTAGGTATTATACAGGGCCTGCCTCAAAGAGACTTCAGTTCATATTTGTAAGAGACCTATTTTGCTCCTCAGATTTTGAGTTCTAATCCATGACAAATGAGTTACCACTGCTTCTTTCCATTAGCTATCACTAGCACCTATCCACCAGCAATATGAGCTCCATTTCAAGGAGTCCCTTCGACCCAGCTCCATTTCAAGGAGTCCCTTGAACAAGCTTAACAACATAATCGCCGCAAGATCAACATTCAAATTGACCAAATGAGGGCCTCAGTATAGTGAACAAAAGACTTATGAGCTAACTAACCTGCAAAATTTCAACTGTATTTTTAGGCAAGACGTTAAAACCAAGAGGTCAAGAAAACTAAGCTAACCCTCCCAAATTTTAACTTCAGAAATTCCTTTCTTCACAATGCAGAGAAGTTATTTACCACTTTGTTCTGGAAAACACTTTGCTACAATTTCAGTAAAAATAGTCCTTTTATGTATACTGAATAGCTGACTTCTGCTCATGTATTTAATAAGACCAAAATAAGTAGAGATGATAGAGAAAGTTAAATTACTTTGACTGGATCCTGAGTTCTTTTAACTCACAGTACATTCCTATTTCAGGGCCAAATACGAGATGACGACCTACAAGGATGCTTATTAGATTGAACAGACAAAAAGAAAAATCCATGCAGATTTTAATCTTCTACAGAGAGGGTTAGAAACAACTTTGTACTCACGGTGCAGTCAAGCGGAGCTGCAGGCAGGCGCGGGTGGCGTGGAGCGGCGCGGCCATGCTGGCTGCGCAGGCCGCGCCGAGCACAACGCTCGCGCACGCTACTAACACATGGTCGCGCGGAAATTGTCTGTCGCCTCATCACACCCTGCGGCGCAGGGGCGCTGCCTGCAGAGCTGCGCAGAGTGCGGTGCGCACATTGGCCTTTCGGTGGCGCTGCTGCAGTGCTCTCGAAACAAGGAAAGCGCGCGTTCCCGCCTCCACAGAAAGCGGCTTTTAAGCCGCGCTGTCAGGCCCTGTCACGCAGGATTTGAGGCGATAAATCTACCACACATTTCTTGAACAATTCCTGGGCAGCCTGTTCCAAAGCCTGACCTTTCAGTAAAGAAATTTTTCTTAATATCCAATCTACACTCCCCCGGCACAATTTCAGGCTATTTCCTCTCATTCTGTCACCTGATACGAGGTGGAAGAGACCAGCCTCCACCTCACCACATTCTCCCTTCAGGGAGTTTCAGAGAACAATGAGGTATCCCCTTTGTTTCTCCTTCACCAGTCTAAACAATCCCAGTTCCCTCATCTGCTCCTCGTAAGACTTGTTGTCTAAGATAATAAATTGCAATAAACTGTAATAATTTTCTTTGATAAACTATAAACTCAAATCCACTGACCATAGTTAGTGCAATTCTTGGAGATGAGGCTTTTGCCTTTTCACAGCAGCAATAATTTCATCAAATATCCACCCAGAAATATAACCGGAGTCAGCTGTGGGAACATACTCATATCTGCCTAGCAAAATGCATTTAAAAGATCTACAGAAAATCCTCAGGCTTTGTCATTCACCAAACAGACAATCTCCTTTGAAATGCTCACAAACACACATAAAATACAGGACAGTGGAAGCAGAGGGGAACATCTTGCATGAATATCCATTGGAATTCAACATGAAATTATGAACTGATAAGTCTCTGCAAAGATGAAAGGCTTTATTTCCCCTCAAAGACTGAAGGAAGCTCCTGAGGGGCTCTTTTCCATCCAATCAATAGATTATGTTAAACTCCTACAGCATACTTTCGGACCCCAAAGCTCTGCAGTCACTCACCTCAGTAAAACTGGGGTTACAAGCTTCAATGACTGGATGACTTTCACATTTTTTATGCCATATATTGCTTTAAAGTCATAAGAAAAGCCAAACATCTTCTATTTTATTGAAAACAGTGAGATCGCCACCTCTGTGATCTGAACACCACCATAGAAGGTATGATGCACTGCAGACTGCCTCAGTATTGCTGCATGCAAGCCGGAACATTTGAGGACAAACAAACAGGAAATATGTATTAAATGTGTAATCCTGATACAAATATAAATAGTGATGTATACACATTTTCACTTCCTCTGCAGTCCACAGCAAAAGGCATCACCAGAGAGCACTGAAGATTCAGAGCTTTAATAGACTGGTTTCTGAAATATCTTTGTCCTTGCTCTTTGTCAGCTAGAACCTCTAGTTGTGAGTCTAACTTAGGGTATGAGAGATTCACATTTTATGTGGAATAGCATCCTAAGTGAGCCACCAAATGCTACCTTCCCCAACATCAGCCCTCTTGAAAAAGCTGGATATGTAGATGAGCTGTTTGCAGACATCGCTTCTAACATGGACAGTCTGAGAACACAAGCACTCCTAAGTGATACAGGTAAGTAACAATACATTTGAATTAACCGCTTCAAATAACACTTTTAAAGGAAATGGGGAAAAAATAAGATGAAAAAGAACTTTGAACAAAAAAATTCGTTGAAGGATTTAATCTCTTTAACAGAGGTTTTATATCAGGAAGAAAGGGAGGAGGTGGGTTGTTTTGTGAATCACTAATGGCCGGACTGCTGTGTTTTGCAGCCTGATATATGAGGCAGATGAGCAGTTCATGATGATTAAGCCTTTCATTTAACTCTGGAGAACTTTAGGCTTTGTTCTGTTTAGATCAATTGTTTTCTTTAAATCTTATTAATTATAGACTATTTTTTACACAAATACTTGAAAAAGGCATCAAGTCAAGAACATAGCAAAGGAATTTCTGAATATTTAATCTGAAACCATAGTTATTCCTATAGTTTCATGCTAAATGTTTTGCATTCTGTGCTATTTGAAAATAGTAAACAAACTTGTACTGTTAGCTTGTCAGTTGAGGTAGTAGAACAACATCTGTAGGTTATTCCTTGTTTCTGTCACCTCCACTCCAGGCCTTGGCAGATGAATGGCAAAATGCTTTCCAAACATTCTGAAGGAATCACACACCCTCTCTCACTCTTTCTGGAAGACACTGCCCTTTTCTCTGAGAAAACAAATGGACTTCTCTGGTGAATTCACTCAAACCAAAAACAAAGCATGTATAAATTCCCAGAAAAGTGTCTCCAGGATTACACAAGAATCGGGTTATTGACATAATTGTGGTAATAAGCAGCTTAAAGTTTCATTAACTGTTGCTGGAGTTATTTTATGAGTCCCCCTCCCCCTCCCCAAAATCTGGAACAGCCTTATTAGAATTTTAGATGGAAGCTACCCTTTCCCCATCTTAGTACTATTAAATTTAAATCCCCAAGAAAAAAAGCCTCAGACATTTACAAAGTTTACCATGGGCTACATCTACGATCCCTATAAATAACACTTTTCTTGTCACATATCTATAAAAATTACCAAAATGTTAGTAATTGTTCCAAAGTCACCAGATTAAAATCTTTAAAGGGTTTAGAAACTCAAGAGAAATTGTATTCCTGCTATACTTGGACAAAGAATTTGAAGCCTCTGACCTGGCAAGCCAATCTGAAGCACAAGAAAAATTCTAACCTGCAAAACAAAATGCCCTCTCCCTTCTGAATAAATCAAACTTGTTTGCAGACATGAAGACTGTGGTGAGCTGCAGAATGGTTTCACTGTCCCAAAGAAGAACACTGGCAATATTTGAACTCCATCACCATCACAAATTCTTGGGGTGGTATAACTGGCACAGCTAGACCAGGAGGAGGAGCACATAAATACATAATCACAACACATATACACTGCTTTATGTTGGTGTGCAAGATACACAAACATTGTGACTTCTGTTTCCTAAGGCACAGCACCGCCGATGCCCAAGAAACAGCCACATGGCAAAACCATTGCAATATGCAATTTTATTTCAACTCATCTGCCCTTTTCCCCATGTCTTGCCAGCTAAATGAAGTCAGGTCATGTGTAATTTCCTACACAGCAAATTTTTTTACAAGTTGCAGTTCCACCACAGGGTATGGTTCCCAAATGCAAAATTCTTGCTGCAGAAGTTGGTATTTATCCTGGGGGGTAAGCTCACATGCCTTTGCTGCATAGCATGACAATAAACAAAGGTTGCTCTATATATTTTCTGGCTCACAGACAAATGCCATGCAATTAAATGTCAAATTAACTTGTGTAGCAGCTGCTAATAGTTTTCACATATTTGGGAAACAGAGCAATCGTTGTCTGTTAAGAATTATTTCAGGCTGACTCATTTTCAGAGTTTCTTAGCACCATAGGGCTCCACAGCTATTTGTGACACTGCTTGGCTTTCATAAAAATAACAGCAAAGAAAATTTAGGAGTAATGATAATAAACAAGCCTGACGTGACCTACTGGGGCTTTTTATTACAAAACCTATTTAGACAACAATATCTAGAGGAAGAAGAGAGCCCTTTAGCAATAACAAATAAGTACTTTTTAGCCTCATGATGCTCTTCTTTCCAGCATTTCCCACTGATACCAAAATTTGGTGTTAGATCAGACTCTGAAGTACACTACTGTATAATGTTATGTGGGGTTTTTTTTAATGTTGAGTAAGAATTACACAATTTAAAGTCCTTATTGTGAAAGTCCATAATGTTACCTGAAGGCACTTTCAGACTTGAGGCACAGGTTTAGATAACCCTGATCTGCCTTACTCTTAAACACTCTTCAGGAAGTGAATGCTGAGATATTTAGTTCCCACAGAAATAAGCTTATTCATAGAAGTTCTACAAACCCTCCAATGGAAAACCAGTTAATTTAATACAATTTCTTGGCTCTTCTGGTTAACACAGAACACACAGCTGCTATTGATTCAAGATTCATTTCAGTTGCAGCCTTCTACTTGAGCAATACTGCTTTTCTCTCCCATACAAGCCAAGGTCTTACGCATCATTATTTTCCATACATTTGCAAATACATTAACTTTTTATTACTTCTACCTTCTTTTTGCCCTATCTGCTGATCACCTACATAAGAGTTTACACATAAAATTATTCTCCTATCTTGTCAGTGCCTTTCTCCTGGTGGATTAATCAAAAATCTTTCCCTGTGCTGCATCTTATACCCTTACTAGGCAGGAAATGTGGTACCTTCAGGAAAATAAGTTTAGACCAAGACTGTATTCAAAGAAACACCTGACACATCTAATAATGAAAGTGAGAAGCAAAAGCCAAAAGCACCAGAAACCATCATGTCAAACATTTAATTTGGTTTCATTCAGACCAGATAAGGTCCTCTTATTTAACTAAGGCATGCACTGACATCTAAGCCAAGTAGGAAAGTCTCCCATTCAATCTATTCAACAGCAAATACATTTCAGCCAATGCAAAAAATGGTAGAAAATCCTGCAAAAATAATACAGATTCTTGCAGGACTCTAGAGACAGTGAAAGAATATGAAAGTTCAAACCAAAATTGTATTTACAAGCAGGCAGGTTACAGCTTCACTGCCTGTTGAGTTAGCTAATATGACTCATTTCCATCATGATGGTAGGACACTGGTCTTTCATCTGGTGAGAAAACAACAGACATAATAGATGAAAAGAGAAAAGTGGGAACTAAACTAATAACTATGATCCATGTCATCTGACTTTTTTTCCCCTCCACTGTTAGAAATACCCCCAACAGCTGAGTCTGGAAATCAAGGGACAATCACAAGCTGGATTGCTAAATCATCATCTGCTCACTTCAGACTGAATTTGACCAAGCTGAAGTTTAAAAAAAAAAAAAGAATGCAAAAATATATGGGTTTAAACAAGGCAGAAGTGTGCTCTGAAATGAAAACTATTTTTCAACATTCAACCCCTTCATATTGAAATTTTCCTCAGATTTACAAGTCTTTATAAGCAGAACTTGCTGCATACTATACAGCAACTAGAGCTGCACCTGGCAGTTTCACCTTATAAAATTAAAAACTGTACACTATCATCTGCTGGATCACAGACTGTAAATAGTTCTGCTGGGGAAAAGCATTCAAAGACACTTTAAAACACAGTAAGATTTGGGACTAGTGCTCAAAACTCTTTCCTTCCCACTCATTTGCTAAATATATATGCATTAAAAAAAACAAACATATGGTTTTGTATTGACAATCAATACAGTAAGCACCAGAAAACATGCCTTTAGTTCTCAAAGTTCTTACTCTTAAAGAAGCCACTTGAGCATCCCTAAAAACACTCCCTCAACAGGAAACAGAACCAAAGAAAACTATTAATAATGTGTCACCTGCAGAAGAACTTCATTAGTATACTGAGGGCCTTCCCAAGAAAAAGCTGATTCTTCCTTGCCTTCTATTCAAGGGTGAGCATCCAGAGGGTTTGATTTGTATGAGACTTTCTGAAAATATAAGTAAGAACAACTCATTACAGCTGTTGTATTCACTCCTCTCTGACTGGAGGATGAGGCTTACACTTCCCTTTCCCTGTCATTAGTAGGTCATGTAGGTGTTAATGTCATCAAGAACCTTGCTTCAGGTGTTTTTGCTCTCCTCATGGATTTTATAACCAAAGACACCAGAAATGAAACTTGCCTGTGTGATCCACTACAGCAGCAACAATAATCTTCCAGCATTAACTTCTTACTGAAAACTGTATCATATTGTGGTAGTTTTAGGCTATGCCAACTGAGCTGTCTGGCAAAGTTAATGGGGGGGGGGGCAAATTTCAATCCACCACACATATCTAAGAGATTACCATAAAAGGACATCTTTTTAGCCCCTGTGCATTACTGAGAAGTCATTGCATTATTTGCAGGATCCTGCAGGAAGATAATAGTTCATTAAATACAAGAAAGCTGGAATACAGTCTTATCTACCAATTCCAAAAGTCATCATGAGGCATATGAGGTCAGCTCATACCCTTATGTCATGTGTCTCACAGCATTAATCTTTCCGTGACACAAAGAGACTAAAGCTGCTGGGAAAACCTGCAGGCACCACAGCATCTCCAGCAGCAGTTCAAGGCCACTGACACAGTGCAATTAATCAGTGCATGCAAAGTGTATTCCACAGAAGTTATCCAACCCCAGCTCTAGCTGCTGCCCTTCCAGCCACAAGGCACTCACATCTACGGTGCAACGCAGCTGCCTTGGCTTTCAAACAAGTGGAAAAGTGGGGGAGAGTAGTATCAAGGGAGAAACAGGATAAAACAGAGATTCAGTTACAGCTCCATGAGAAATGGGCCTGAGTGACCTTCCTCCCATGACATTCTGCACAGTCTGCTCCTAGCTCACGCATGAGTGTCACTGCCAGCTCCACTTCTCCCCAAGGCTTGTGCAGAAGGCATGCTCCAAGCTTTGTTTGCCTTTAAGAAAGAGACAAACTAATTGAGAATGCCAGAGAAATACATAAAGTTGCACAGCTTTCACTTCAGGGATCCTATGGCCAGTTACATAAAACTTCAAACAGAACTTGGGCTATGACAAGACACCAGAATGTTGGCATATCTACAGATCTTTAAGATTATTTCAGCTTATTGCTGTGTGGAAGAGGAGGGAAGCCTCAAACCCAGCTCCCCTTCTCTTGCAAAGGAGTTAGAGGATGAATGTCAAGATTTGAGTCAGCTCCCTTTCACTGATTCCACTCAGAGAGAGGTTGCCCACCTGCAGCATGTATTTCCCCAGACAGATACAGATGAACAAATCAGTCACCTGCTATTCTCATCTGTTACTCACATTGATACTTCCAACTGTCTCTTCAAAGAAGCCAGGATAATTCTGTCTCACTTCAGTTGTCATCCCAGTTTCCTCAGCCCATTCACAATTTCTGCATGAATACCAGCTGTTTACCTACTGTTGTCCTCAGTTTGTTTCCCATTCAGACCTCTCAACTACATTTTTCTTCTCATTTACCATATTCCACCACATACAGACCCCGCTGATTTTGTCTCTCACAGTATATAACAGATTCACATGGTGTAGATATGGAACTCTGTGGAAAGGATCTCCACACCAGAGATTTTAATTTCTTAGTCTGAAATGAGCACTGAGGTGCCCAAAAGATGTACAGACACTGCAGAAACTGTATTGGAAGTGCATGTGAAACAAGCATTACACACTGAAAGTGAGAATGGCACTGAATTATTTGGTTAGCTATGTTGGTTTTCCCAGCATCTTCCAAGACCCAGACTACTACTTTTGGCTGTTAAGGAAAGATTTTAACGCACATCACACTTTCAGAAACAAAACAAAACCAAACCACAACAACAAACCAAACAAAAAAAACACATAAGAAAATAACCCAAAGAACTTTTTCCTCAGGTCCAGAGCAAAATGCAAATACAAGGAGTAGGAAATAAATGCCCAGTTTTACCATCTTTATAAGGTTGACCTTATTTCATGGAATATAACAAACAAAATGAAGAGCTGTTTCTCCAATAGCTGCAGTCCCAAAAGGGGATGCTGCTCTTCAAAGATGAGCAGATTGCCAATAATTTGCTAAGGGAATTTAAGTGAAGCCTTTGGAACAACTAGAAGCTCCAACAGTAACTATTAAAACATCAGAACTCTGTGCTAAATGCTGCAACTATTGACATTCTAAACGTCCACTTCTTGTATTTCCACCGCTGCAGCAGAAGCCTTTTATCATTTAAAAAGTACTGTCTCCATTTTTTGTAAAACTTCATATTTGTGCAATTTCTTTTACATGTTTGTCAGTTCATTCAGTATTATGTACAGTGCAATTCAAGCACATATGACCCAAATAGATTATTTATTGCCAGAACAAATCAAGGCAAAGCCCTTCTGTTACCTTTTATTAGTGTCCTCACTTGTTTTCCTTCTCTCTAAAGTACATAATTTCTAAAGAGCAGAACCCCTGGATTTTTTTTGCCCTCGTGGTCCAAAACTTCCAGAGCAGCTAGGGCCTCTTGCCAAATAGCACGGAGAGTGGAACCAGAAGGCCGCAGTGTAAGCCTTGGTATCTCAGCAACAGTGTGAGCATACAGTATGGAGAAGGTACTGGAGAGGAAGAGCAAATGTGGAACAGAGAAGGATCAGCCTTCTACTGAGGAAAGAGAGTCCCTCTACTAATATTATTGAGAATAGGTGCTGGAACAGAAACAAACTCAGTAACCTGATAAGCCTAACAGTGGTATCCAGGCAAAGAAGCTGCTACAGAGTGGCACTACTGGCTCCCTCTGTTCACATTCCGTCATAGCAATATGCTGAGCATCTGCAAGTTTTATTTAAGAGACCTTTTGTTGACATTTATGAATTCAGGGAAAAACAAACTTCTTCCAGAAAGCAGGTGTTCAAATATGAAATTCTGTGCAGTTACCAGTAAACACATAAATAACACATCTTGAAATGTGGAAGAATAAGCAACATTCAGTTGCACAATTCCAGTTGTGAATGAGAAATTACATAAATTCCCAAGGTTCCTATTCCTATGGCCTGTCTTGAGACACATGACTCAGTAGATTGAGCACATCCTTATTTTCTTTCACAACTCAGAAAGCTTTTAGAAGTAGAAAAAGACACTGCTAGAGATATGACATATGTAGTGTCACATTTCCAGTGACATCAGTGGAACTCATGCCCATTCATAACATGTTTAATGTTTATTACAAAAACAACTCAACAAATAAAAAGCACAGAGGTTTTCCATGCTGCTGCTGCTCTTTTACTTCATTCAGTGCATGTACTAATAGTGGCCCCTACATCATCTGTGTGGGAGTCAGAGACTGGTTTTGCTGAGGACAAAGATGAGAAATCTCAACTTCTCCCTGAGGATGTACAAGGCCCGGCAGGCAATGATGACCATGAGTTTTATTTCACATTCCTTATATGGCAACAAAGACATTAAACCCAGAATATTTGAACTGTCCTTTTGAAAGGAATGGCTATTGGAACACAGGAAGGCTATGGGACCTGCTGACTGAAATAGGAGCTGGATTTTTATGTTGTTACTGTCTGTTTGGTTTTCAACAGTGAAACAAACAGTATGAGGGACCAGGTCTTTGTGCTAGTAAATAAGGTTTCCAATTGTAATTCTGATGAGGAAAGGAGTTCAACAAAAGAAAATCTCTGCTTTGGCTTGTCAGAAGTACCTGGATGTTGTTAAGGTTTCTCTCTCTTTTTTTTTTTTTTTTTTTGGTTTATTTGTGGTAAGACTAACCTGTGGAGATGTTCTCTGCCTCCAAAATTTTCATCCAAATTCCATTTTAATTCAGTAACTCAGACTTACAGTATCACATTTGGAGTAATTTCTGATTTTAAACTGAACATAAGGTGCTCATTTTAAACTCCAAAATCTAACTGAAATATTGGCCCAGCCTAGCAAGATGACATCTGGATCTTGTTTCCCAAGGAGTTCAACAACTTCCTGAGCTCCACTATCTCCTAGAATAGATGTCCCAGGCTAGGTATCTTAATGGAGCAGGTTGGGAATCTCTTTAAGGGCATTTGATATGGGTTTCTTTGATGATGCCAATATACAAAATGGGATGGAAATCTGGAGTTGAAGCATGTCTAATTCTTTAGTTATAAAGGAAGGGTCAATATCTTAGCCAATTTTGGTATCTGTGAGATACACCTTAAAGCAAAATAAATGTCAGCATCAAGAGAAGGTCAGCTTTGCTAAAATATGTAGGCTTTTTCCTCTAAACCTTTTATCTGTAGGACTATTGACTTTGTAAGTTGCCTTCTCTGCTTCTTAGAAAATATGCCACTGCATGCCCATTTTAAAGACATTATTGAGTTTCCTAAAAATACTGAGAGGCAAGTTGTAGTACCCAGGATTTGATTATGGGCATATGGTTAGAAATGAGATTCTAATTAGATTTTGATCCTTAAGCCTGATGTGAGAAGGGTCAGTCTCCTAATCGTGTTAGACTTTGAAGAGATTACAGGAGTGACTTTTTCCTCCTTACAGACTCTGCACTAAGAGCTGCCTCTCTTTAACTAGATTGTGACACTAAATGTAGTCTGATAAATATTGGCACAATGCTGTGTTGGCTATGAAATCAGACACACAAATATATTCATTTTGTGACCCCATAGTACTGAATTGCAGTATGAAAAAAGGACACCCCACACATACTCATGCTAGAGTAAACTCTTGGCATAATCACAAATGTCCAAGTAAACAAGCACTGTGAATTCTAACAGAACTTATTTTCCTTGCAGACTTCTCTGACAGAGGTGAAGGAGTTGAGGAGAAGACTACCTCAAACTTCAGTCTTCCAGTAAGTTTTCTCTCGCTTGCTCCACTTTTATTCTAACTTCATGTACAATCAGGGGTTCAGGAAAGTGAACATTATTCTGCTATAAGAGGAAAGCTAAAGGTAAGGGGAAAGTGTGGGGAAATAAATCCTCAGAGGGCACCTGGTCTAAAACTTATCACCTGGCATTCTCATCTGTTATACCGATCCTTCCTCCACCTCCTCTCCAGCAAGTCTTTACAGCCATGGGACAGTAACTAACTCTGACACAGTTTTCAACAGCACTAGAATAATGCACATTATTTGTGTACATTAAACACTGGCACGCTCTAGATCAGTGCTGTACTTTGAATTAATCTCCTTGATTTTGCATATAACTTTACATCCACGGGGATTAGAGAAAATTCTCTAACTGTTACAGAAAAATAACCTGCTTTCCCCAAAGCCACTATTCTGGGCTGCCTTTGTGCCCAGGGTACAGTCTGTACAGGAAGCCAGAAGTAATTCTGTGCATGAGACAGCAAAAATACCAACATCAGAACTGGACTTAGCCATGTCAGGATATAGCCATACTGACTTTCAGGACAGTGTTTTGTACTCTCAGTATGCATTTTGAAGTTGTATGGCATGTTTGCACAGATGCTGAGGTAAAACACTTCTTTTTTACCGTATGGATTTTATGCCAGTTTCCTTTAATTGCTAACATAACAACTGGCAGAAAGAGAAAAATAGATGAAGAGAGTGTTCTGTCAGCAAACATAAGGAGTAAATCATGCCTGCTTAAAGAAGTTGTTTCTAAAATCTGAGGGGAAAACGAATAACAAAAATAGAAACTATACACCACTCTGGGAACAAAATAACTGCTAAGCTTGGTTCACAGCAGAATCTTACCCAGCTTTACCTTTGGTACGTGAAAAGCGAGTTACACTGAATCCACCTAAGAAACACCAGAGTCAAGTTCCTCTGGTTTTTATTTTCATTTTCACTTGGCTAACTGGCCTGGCTGACCACTTCAGTAAGCTCTTTCTGAAGTGAGGAGTATCTCCATGAACAGAAGCAAGTTGTTGAAAATGGTAATGAATGGAGCCAAACCAAACCCACTTTTAAGGAAAGCAGCGCTGAAGCTACTCTGGCAAGACAAGAGTTGTGCTAGTGTAAAGTCCCTAAACAATAAACAGGCTTATACTTTACCCCAAGCACAGCTGGCCTCTGAGGAAGCTCATTGTACTTGTCCTTGAAAGAGAAAAGAGCAGATAAGACACAAAGAGCTGTACTGTGGGAAAAGCTTGTATGGACTTTGGTGAGGGACATGAAAAGAGCCAACTGAAAACACATTCAGTCCTGATTGTAACCATCTCATTTTGATGGGGACCATTTACATATTCCATTTAGATCTTTAATGTTTCTGTGGTGAATTTATTTATTTATTTTTTAAGCCTCAGCAATTGATTTGTTATTAACTGGTTGGGGTTTTAAAAATCTAATAGAAAGCAATTAAAGGTATTTTAGCATAAGTGTAAATGTAAAAGCCAAATGAAATTGTTGCACTTAGGAAATTGTTTCAGATGTGTAGCAAGAAAATCCCACGTATTTGGCTATATAAAATAGGCAAGTTTGGCCAAGTACTACATGCTAGGACCTGCTACATCATTACCTATGTTAAGTCCTGAATTTAGAATTTATGCTTCTCAACTTTAAGATATAATTCTTACAATCCTTACTGTCACTTGCTGATTGAGAGGTCTTCTGCAGAAGTAGCAACTGCCTGACATTTGAAAGACCCAACCAGAAATTAAGTTCCACGGATTATAGAAACCTAAAGACAATAATAGTTTCATAGCTTCTTGACTCTCAGTCATTTATTTAATTTTTCTGTTTCTGCAAACTATTTTTTCACTCATATGCTCTTCTAGATGCTGGTTTTGCCTCTTGTTAGTGCACAATGCAAAGGACTAAGTTGTCAGAGAGCAACTACACATCTTCTTTGACATCATACACAACCTCATGCACAACTGCTCAGTTTAAGTCACAGTCTGTAGAATAGATGCAGACACGCTTGCATGGTCACATGGCAGACAGCATTAATTAAGGGGTCATCTATGTTTCAGTTTGCTGAAGAGAATTGCTTTTCAAAGGTATTGCTTTTTGAAACATAAGTATCTGGGTTGGGTTAGAAAGAAGTGAACTTCACTCAGATTCGTTGCCCTGACCTCCTACAGAAGTGCCAAGGACAGACCAACCCGTCTCACAAAAATATGAAGATGGTGGCTCTCTTGAGTCCTCCCACTACCTGTGTCACATTCCCTACACTGTGCTGGCTAGGCTTCAAATCCCTCCTACACATTACTGTATTTGCACCTTGGAGATTGCCTTAGGTCTGGTGGTGTATGGACAACATTCTGTCCTTCTGGGCAGTGATATTTTATAGGCAAGAAGAGAAGCTACATCAACAGGACATCTCACAGCTTGGAGCTGGCAGGCAAAATACATGGTGAATTGTCTACTTTGGTTCATCTTTAAAAGCATTATTTTACAAGGACTGACTTTGCCAGACATTTAAACTGTATCTCACATCCAGTGCTGCAGTTTAGCTAGGTATAACTTGTGACTGCCAAAAGCCATGCTCCCATCCCACTGCTACATGGCTGTTTGACTGCTTGTGCCAGCACAAAATGGGCAGAGGTAGAAGACATGAGGTGCAGCAGGAAAGGGCAGGCAGGACTGCCTCCAGAAGCAGTAGCAAGCTCTGGCAGTTCAAAACCTTTCATGAAATTCCCTAGATTTGAGCCTAGAGCAAGGTTGAACAATAATTAAATGGTCATATGCCTATCTGAGAGCAGAAACAGGCATCTCCTGGGCTAGGTTAAAGGAAACAGATGAATAGTATCCAAGCATGGGATATTTGTGTATCAAAACGGTAGCTTGCTGCTTTCATCTCCCTGTTAAAGCTGACCCAGAATATCTTGTCACAGCTCCTGACTGCCTGCGCCTAGAAGATTAACAGCCCAGCTGGTATTTTCCTCTTCTAGCAATTCTCTAAAAACACTTTATGTTCTGAGATAAAACTTTTTTTTTCTTTTTAACTTATTTTATTAAGATGTATGCAGCACATAGACCCATCTTTTCCCTCTATCCATTCTTTTAATGACATAGAATCACTGGCCTCCTTGCAGGGCACAGACCTCTAAAAGGTTTAGACCTCTGTCTGAGTTCCCTTAATTTTGTTATTAGCCCATAGCAATGCCATTTCTATGGGCCATCAACACATTCTGCCCCATTTCTGTGTCAATAGTGACATCTAATATGATTGATGCTGCCAGGGAATAGTAGAACTCATTGCAAGCTGGACAGTCTGAGACCTCACGTTGTCAAGTACTGATGGTTATCTCAGGATTCCCATGAGATGGTGCAGAGAGATGAAAGAGAATCTCAACACCCTTTGCAGAGATAAACTAGGGACACTTCCCATTGCAGCTCAGCACTACCCTGGTACCCCTTTACTGTTAAAATTGTCATGTTCCTTCAGTACTCACTCATTTCTCAGCTCAAATTTAGCCAATCATATGTAGTAAATGCACTGACTAGCACCTCCTGAAGCACTAGGACAGGCTTGGATCAGGAGCTGACAGAAGATATGTCCAGTTCTGGGCCCCTCAGTTTATGAAAGATGTTGACTTGCTGGAATGTGTCCAGAGAAGGGCAACAAAGCTGGGGAGGGGTTTGGAGCACAAGCCCTATGAGGAGAGGCTGAGGGAGCTGGGGTTGCTTACCCTGGAGAAGAGGAGGCTCAGGGGAGACATTACTCTCCACAACGACCTGAAGGGAGGTTGTTGACACGTGGGGGCTGGTCTCTTTTCCCAGGCAACCAGCACCAGAACAAGAGGACACAGTCTCAAGCTGCACCAAGGGAGGTTTAGACTGGATGTTAGGAAGAAATTCTTCATAGAAAGAGTGATTTGCCTTTGGAATGGGCTGCCACGATGATCTCAAAGGTCTCTTCCAGCCTGGTTTATTCTATTCTATTCTATTCTATTCTATTCTATTCTATTCTATTCTATTCTATCAGCAGGCCTGCAAGAAGTAAGCAGATTCTGCCCAGGTGGCAGGCACCTTCCACAGCTAGAACAGATAAGCCCTTATGACACTTTTCCCAGCAAAAGGCCTGCCTGCATTCCTTTAAGAGTGGAGAGAGACAGCTCTGGACAGAAGTGGCCAACCAGACTCCACTTTAGTAGATTGTCCACTGGCAAGGCACATTCTGTTTAAGAGCTGCTTGACCTTGCAGTACAGAGTGGGACTCTGATGGGAAATTGTCTTCAAACCCCCTTCATCTGCCAGACTGCAGTGTAATTCTGACTGCTGCTGTGTGGTGTGTAAATCTAGAGCGATGGGGTACCTCTCCCCAGAGGAAAGCAGCACTTTGTAGTGGCAGCATCTGCCTACAGACCTGGGCCTGGGACTGTGCAGGGGGATAATTACTCCAGCAGGGAACGGGAACTTTTGACCCTCAGTGCACAGCACGAGACGGTTTTTCCTTTCCCCAGGGAACAACTGAAGAAGCAAACATTTGTGTGGATGACGCAGCTGAGAAAATGGGAAATGGGGACAGGGGAGGAGGCTGTAGTGTTTAAATGGACATTTTTTAACTTCTCACGTTTCATTTCCTATCGATGCATCCTAGAATACAGAGAAGTGCTGTTTAGATGAATAGTATGAAAAGCCACCACGCGATGTTAATTTCCGAAGCATCTGGGCATCTGCTGTGGTACGTCTGCAGGGCTGGGAACACCAAAGGAGGCAGCCCAGTGCCCTCTGGTGGGTAGCGGTGGATAAGGCAACGCCAGGAACCGACACGC